>RXID01014621.1:0-578435 GCA_005019695.1 Trichopus zeylanicus subsp. travancoricus | reverse complement strand
GCCTCGGCCTCCGTCCCTGGCACGCGGGGGCGGAACAGCCTCGACCTCCGACTCCGCTCCCGCCGCCGGCTTGCCGGCGCCCAGGCCTCCGCCTCCTTCCCTGGTGCGCAGGCGCGAATTTTTGCAAATAACACCCCAAAATTATTCAAATTTACAGAAAAGTCCCCGAAATTTTGATTTTTGCAAATACCACCCCGAAATTATTCCGAATTACAAAAAAGTCCAGAACTTTCTTATAAAACTATCTTCTTCCTGTAGCCCTAAACGCATCTGCGCCGCCGCCGCCGCCGCCGCCGCTCTGCTTTGTTGCTGCCGCCGTCGGTCCCTGCGCAGCTGCTGCGGTCGCTGCCCCGCCGGCTCGCCGTCGCCGTCCGCTCGCTGCCCTGCGCCACCCACGCCGTCGCTGCTCTGCGCTGCGCCCCCCACGACGTGGCTGTCGCCGTAGCCGTTTGCCCTCGCGCCGTTGCTGCCCCGCCGGCGAGAACACCGTCGTCCCGTCGCTGCTGCCCTCCTTCGTCCTCAGTAAGCCACCATCTTGTTCTTCGTTGCTGCCCCGCCTCCACCTTCCTCCGCCGTTCCCTCGCGCCGTTGCTGCCCCGCCTCCACCTCCTCCCCGCTCGACGGCCTCGAACCCATCCACCACTCCCGTCCCTGCCCCTGCTCCCAGACGGGCTCCGACACCCCCGCCCCTGTCCCCGCCCCTGCCCCCAGACGGGCTCCGACACCGCACGCCCCTCCCCCTTTGCCTCAATGGCACCATGTCCCCGCCCCTCCCCCCCCGCCCCCCGGCCCCCCCTGCTCCCAACGGGCTCCGCACCCCGGCCCTGCCCCAGACGGGCTCCGACACCCGCGCCCCTTCCCCTTTGCCTCACTAGCACCCCTGTCCCCGCCCGCACCCTCCTGTCCCCGCCCCTGTCCCCGTCCCTGTCCCCGTCCCTGCCCCCAAACTGGCTCCGACAGCCGTGCCCAGCACCCCCCCACCCCCCCCCCCAAAACACCTAACCCCATAAGCGAAGCTCCGACACCCCGCCCTCTACCCACCCTCCAACCACCACTCCAACCCCCACCCCCCCTTTCCACCAAGCGACCTATTACAATTTTTATATCTAATTTTTTTATCTGTTTTTTATATCCATACCATCTTGGCAGTACATGAAAGAAATAAATGATTTTGCATGGAGTAGAAGTCACTTTAATCATTCAGTGAAATGTCATTATGTGACTAACAATATTTCTGAGTCATTTAACAGTTTTATTTAAGATGGCAGGGAGCTTCCCTTTCTTGAATTACTTGATTTCATCAGACAGAAGATAATGGTGAAATTTGCCACAAGAAAAAATGAAGGATCCCACTGGTCTGGAAAGCTAGTACCAAGAATAGAAGCTTTTATTAGGAAAGTTTCACAGGCACAGGGCGGATACCGTATTTGGAGGTCTTCTGATGATATTTCAGAGGTCAATGATCCTGCAGGCCGATGGATTGTGGATATAAGGCAGAGGATTTGTGACTGTAGGCAATGGCAGCTGACAAGAGTGCCTTGCGTTCACGGTATTGTTGCTCTCCTTGATATTCGGCTTGATCCTATTGATTTTGTTGATGACTACTATACTCTGGAGACATACAAAAGAGTATATGATGTTCCTGTCATTCCATTGCCAAGTAAGCAATGGAGTAGAAGTCACTTTAATCATTCAGTGAAATGTCATTATGTGACTAACAATATTTCTGAGTCATTTAACAGTTTTATTCAAGATGGCAGGGAGCTTCCCTTTCTTGAATTACTTGATTTCATCAGGCAGAAGATAATGGTGAAATTTGCCACAAGAAAAAATGAAGGATCCCACTGGTCTGGAAAGCTAGTACCAAGAATAGAAGCTTTTATTAGGAAAGTTTCACAGGCACAGGGCGGATACCGTATTTGGAGGTCTTCTGATGATATTTCAGAGGTTAGTGATCCTGCAGGCCGATGGATTGTGGATATAAGGCAGAGGATTTGTGATTGTAGGCAATGGCAGCTGACAGGAGTGCCTTGCGTTCACGGTATTGTTGCTCTCCTTGATATTCGGCTTGATCCTATTGATTTTGTTGATGACTACTATACTCTGGAGACATACAAAAGAGTATATGATGTTCCTGTCACTCCATTGCCAAGTAAGCAACTTTGGGTGTCTGTGCCAAATGCTTTGCAAGTACTTCCTCCACGTTCAAGAAGACAACCTGGTAGGCCTAAGAAGAAAAGGATTAAGGATCCAATGGAAACATCAAGTAGAGCAATATATGCTTGCAGTAGATGTGGTCAGTTAGGACACAACAAGAGAGCGTGTAAAGAGCCTCTTGGACTACAATAACAAATTAATGTTTCTAGATCTAACAGTACTCAACAATCAGTGAAAAACCAATATGTTGGAGAACGTGGCAGGGGAAGAGGAAGAGGAAGGTCTACCGTAATGACTTCAAATTTTAGTATGCATTTACCATGTGAGTTTTTCTTTTAAAAACTTGACAATTGTTTTTCTTATTTTATGTGATTTTGAAACAATACAATAATAAATGTGACTGTATTTTTTTGCAGGAAGTTTGTCAAATCTCTAGGATCAATTTTCATTGGGTAAACAGTCTTCTCGAAAATGATGATGATGTCATGTTGCTTGGTTATCATAACTATTGGTGCATTTTGTTTGCAGGTACATATTTCTGCTAAATAGACTGGGGAGAGTTAGATGGCAAGGTTTTGGATTAGCGACTCAGGAGGAACTGTCATATCTTTTATTATCCACCTCTCTTTTGTTGAATGAGAAATGAGGAGTGTTATTTATGACACTTGTTTCATTAATGTATTTAAAAATTCTGATTTATAAGGAATAATCGAATGTTTCCTTTTTTTGGTTGAATATTGAAGGTTTGCTTTTGTTGGACAACAGCAGAACTTGTTATATTGTCTTGTGTCTTGAACTTTCTAGCTGCTATTGCTATCTGATTACTGATTAGGCTATATTGTTCTAGCAAGCTGCAAGTTTCTATTATTATTCTGACAGGCTATATGTTATAAAATCTCATGAATGATTGTCATTAATTAGGAAGTGGCTTTATTTATAAATAACTCCAAATTTTATTTATTTTATAAGTAAATTTTATAACTAAATCGTCGAAGGTTTCAAAACTTAAAATTTAAAAATACAAATTTCATATTGTACATTTAAAAATAGATTCCTTGATTTTTTTAAAATAAATCAATATTTTAATCATTTTTTATATTAAATTTCACGCAAAATACAGTGAAAGTTTAAAATTTTCAAATTTCAAATTACAAGTTTAAAAATAGACGACCACCTTTAATATTTTTCTTTATAAATATGTCCAAAATTTATTTATTTTATAAATAAATTTTACAAATAAGTCATCGAAGGTTTCAAAGCTTAAAATTTAAAATTACAAGTTTCATGTTGTACATTTACAAATAGACCCCTTCAATATTTTTATTTATAAATATGTCTATATTTTTAATCATATTTTAAATAAAATTTTACAAAAAAGACATTTGTGTTTTGTTATATTTATAATTACAAATTTAATATTTATAAATTAAAAAATAGACCCTTAAATTTTTTTTTTAATAACTCTAAATTTTTTTAAAACTAATTTTTACATCTTTACATTTAAAAATAGACCGCCTTTAATATTTTTCTTTATAAATACATCCAAAATTATTTATTTTATAAATAAATTTTACAAATAAGTCATCGCTTAAAATTTAAAATTACAAGTTTCATATTGTACATTTACAAATAGACCCCTTCAATATTTTTATTTATAAATAAGTCTATATTTTTAATCATATTTTAAATAAAATTTTACAAAAAAGACATTAGTGTTTTTTATATTTATAATTACAAATTTAATATTTATAAATTAAAAAATAGACCCTTAAATTTTTTTAAAAAATAACTCTAATTTTTTTAAAAAAACTAATTTTTACAAATACACCCCTCGCCGGAGGCCCGACGGCGCGCCGGACGGCCCGCCGGCACGCGGCCGCGAACGGCCTCCGCACGCGGGACGGAGGCCGAGGCCGGCGCGCCGGCAAGCGGGCGCGGACGGCCAAGGCCGAGGCCGTTCCGCCCCCGCGTGCCGGGGACGGAGGCCGAGGCCGGCGCGTCGGCGTGCCGGGGACGAGGCCGAGGCCGGCGCGTCGGCGTGCCGGGGACGGACGGCCCTTGGCCTTGGCCGTCGCGCCCGCGTGCCGGTCGACGGCCTCGGCCTCGGCCTCCGCGTGCGGGCGCGCCGGTCTCGGCCTCCGTCCCCGGCACGCGGGGGCGGAACGGCCTCGGCCGTGGCCGTCCGCGCCCGCGTTTCGGCGCGCCGGCGCCCCGGCCTCCGCCTCCGCTCCCGCCGCCGGCCTCCGCCTCCGCTCCCGCCCGCCGCCGGCCGCCGCCTCCACTCCCGCCGCCTGCCGGCCTCGCCTCGTCCCCGCCTACGCGACGGGGTGTTATTTGCAAAAATCCGAATTTCGGGGACTTTTCTGTAAATCAGAATAATTTCATGGGTTTATTTGCAAAAATTCGAGTTTCGAGGACTTGTTCATAAATCTGTTTTTTTTCGATGTGTTATTTGCAAATATCCGAATTTCGGGGACTTCTCTGTAAATCGGAATAATTTCCGGGGGTTTATTTGCAAAAATCCGAATTTCCAGAACATTTTTGTAAATCTGATTTCTTTCGGGATGTTATTTGCAAAAATCCAAAATCCGCGGGGTTAAATATAAAAAAGTAAGTTTTTAGGGGGTATATGTAAAATAACCGGGGGTAAAATCGGAATTTTTTGGCAAAATTTTGATTAAATAACAATCAGGGGGCTGTGGGTAAATATGGGCGAATTTGAGGGGATGGGGATAATTACGGAAATTACGGGGGGTTTACCGTAATTAAGACTAATTACGGGGGTCACCCGTAATTATTCCTAAAAATAATATTGAAGATAAAACATGATGGTCAATCAACAAATATAACTTAAAAAACTGAAAATGGCTTGAAAAAAGCTCAAAGCACCGTTTGTTTTCGGACTAAGGTCAGGATCATCCTGGACTGACCGGCCTACCATCCAAACACCAAAATTTTGATCAGACTAACATTATATAATTTAATTAAATTTTAATTAAAAAATGACTAAAATACCCTCGATGCATATCTATCGTCCAATCTCACTCCAGCCATGATGAAACCATAATTCCTCTTCTTCATCCTCCATGCCGGCTACTCTCGATATCACTCCAGTGGAAAAGGAAACAGAAAAAAGAGGAAGAAAGAAATCTGGGATTAGAGGAGTATCCGAGTAGGATCCCGCGGCGATAGGATGGGGATCGCTGCCGCGGCGAGGTCGAAGGAGAGAGCAGCGGAGATCGAGAGTAGGAAGACGAGGAAAGGGTCCGCGAATCGGGGAAAAAGTTTAACGCTTCTACAGGAAGAGAAAGGAGTTGTTCGAGGCGGAGGGGTCCCGGCATAACTCGTCGGAGACGAAGGGGTCGCGGCATAGCTTGTCGAAGATGAAGGAGTCGACCACGAGGACCGGGAGGGTGGGGCTCAAACCCTAGCCTTTCAAACCAGAGAAGGACCAATTTAAAGTTGAAGCTTTGAGGGTAAGATGGTCTAGAAAAAATTTGAATCATTCACTAATCAGATCAGTAACCAAACACTAAAATTTTAACCAAATTATCATTTTATACATTAGTCCTTCTTTTGACCTGGCTTTGACCTTGATTCGGAACCAAATGGTGCCAAAAAAATCAAGTTTGACTTACTAGGTATAGAATTTTCATTTATTTTAGTTGAGTCGAAGATTTATTTTTGAGAATAATTATTTAGAGCACTCATCTTGTGAGTTCTGTAAGAAACTCTTGACAATTTTTTTGACAAAATTGAACGTCCGCTTGGCTAAGCGAACGACTGATTGTATCAGACAAAAAATTCAAAACTTTTAATCTTACACAAAACTGAACGACCAACTAGGAATACTAGTTTTGAGTTTTTATCAAAACTGGATGACCAATTGGGCAATGTCTCAATTTTGATAGACCAGAATCGGTACATCAGTTGTCCAAGTAATTGACCGATTCAGATTTTCTATGTGATTAACGGCAGCTTTTTGATCGTTGAAGTGAAACTAGGTTCAAAATTTTATCCTCAACAAATAGTTTCGACTCATAATGTATAAATAAACTAGGATAGACTTCTCTAAACAACTTTTATATTTTCTAATTTACTTTAAAGAAGTGCTCCTTTAAGCTTTCTAGCAAAAAGTGCTCTATAATATTAATTTCATATCAAAATTTCTAGTCTTTGTGTCCAATCTTGAGAGATTTTGTAGTGAGACTTAATTGTAATATTTTTATTTTTCACTTATAAACACTCCTAAGTTATTAAAAATGTGAGAGTACAAAGACTACAGTATAAAATAAATCTTGTTGGTTGGAACAAGATCGATTATATAGGTGTGATTTCACCCTAAAAAAAATAGCATTATTCGTGAAGTGATTAAAGTTCTTAAAAACAAAATAAATGCAATAGAGTAGGAGCAATTGGTTTTAGAATCACGTAAATCTTGATATATTTTTCTTTCTTATCTTACTTATATTTACTATATTTGTGACTTACTTGATTTTTGTGAGTAAATTCTTTGGTGGATTAGATTGAGATTTGATTTTGCGCAAAATTACTATTTATTTTTCAAAACTTAATTCACCCTCTCTCTCTCTTAAATTATCATTTGAGGCTAACGTTTTATTTATGTTATGTGTTAACATTTTCAATTATTTTAAAAAATCATGTATTTTAAGTTTATAAAAATAATTTGACAAAAAAACTAAAAAATTATATTAGAAAATCATAGTTAATTAAATATGTATTTCTATAACCATTTATTTTATGGTCATTTTGTAAAATTTTATTATTTTCTTCAAATTAATTTATCAATTATAATATTAAATCAAGTAAATTTTCCTATTTATTTATAAATAAATCATCAAATTTTTTAAAAAGATATGTATTTTAAGTTTATAAAGATCACTTGATAAAAAAAATAAAAAATTATATTAAAACTTTTTAATTAATTAAAATATATTTCTATAGCTATCCATTTTTGAACCATTTGATAAAATTTTATTATTTTCTTAAAACTAATATGTCAATTTTAATATAAAAATTATATTACTTTTTAAAAAAAAATTATCAAATTATATTTTTTAATTCTTACTCCAATCAAATATCAAAATTTGAAAAATGAATAGAATTTGATCAATTTCGTTTACAAATCAAACATCGAAATCTAATAATTCTCGCAATGTTATTAATTCTCCGCCAATTTCACTATTTTGGCTTGAGAATCGATTCAAACGCCTCTAGTCCGCCTCTTTGACAGTTTGACCATTACTTCCTGCAACTCTTCAGTATTTTGATTTTCAAGTTTGTTGGATTTATTGTATACCATCTTGACGCCAACCCCTGCTGCTGCTCCTGTCTTTCTCACACGTGAACCACTTCCTCGTCCTCCAGCTTTAACTCACTCCTCAAGATGAGGCTCATCCTCCTCTTCTTCTTGCTTCTCCTCTCCCCTTTCTTTGGTCTTACTGGTGAGCAAACCTCCATTAAAAGCTCTACTATATCGATCATCAAAATTTTCATCTTTACTCTTTTTTCACAGATGCTGGTCAATAACAAGCAGAAAAAGCTCAAGTCTTTATCACTGAAGCAGAGCTCCCTGTGGTTTCCTACAGTGTTCTAGCGGCAGAAGCGTGGCTGAGAGTCCATGTCCTCAGCCGCTACCCCTCCCCCAACATCACCACCATTGTTGTAGGCTATGGAGTTGGCTGCCGCAAGCTCTATGAGCAGCAACGGAGCCTTGTGCTCTCTTCTGCGAAGAACATGCAATATTCCCTTGTGAGGTGGGGCTTGGCGGAGGAAATCAAAGTCTCTATTGTTACCTTCTCTTCTCAGTGCTTGAAGAGAATGTTGCAATCTTTGAGGGTCCCTTCCTTCCGGGAGAGTTCCGGGAGAGTCCCAAAGCCCCGGCTTTTGGCCTCTCTCCGGCGCCGGGGTCTTCCTTATCCTTCGCCCCCGAAGCCTTTCCGCCGGAGATTCCGGACCTCCCGTCACCGCCAGCGCCGCCATCGGCGGCTTTGCATCCGCCAACACCGCCCCCGGAGATTCCGGACCTCCCATCTCCGACACCGCCACCATGCTCTGCGACGCAAGTGGCAGCCCCAACGCCGGCGAATGGGCAAAAGGAGGGGCTTTGGTGCGTGGCAAAGCCGGCGGTGCCGGCAGAGAAGCTGCAGGAGGCGATGGACTTCGCCTGCGGCGAGGGCGGGGCGGATTGCGAAGAGATTAAGCCGAACGGGAGGTGCTATTTTCCTGATAACGTTGTGGCGCATGCCTCCTATGCTTTCAATAGCTACTGGCAGAGGTGGAAGCAGAGTGGAGGGAGCTGTATCTTTGATGGCACTGCGATTCTTATCAATTCGGATCCAAGTATTTCTATGAACTTACGAATTTCACAAGATAATTTTGATATTATCTTTCTCTTGGTAGTGATATTTGGAACTTATTGTTGCTAAATTGCCAATATGAACCTGCTTTGCATCTGTTGGCATGAATGTTTCATTTTGAATTTGTCATTGCATTTGGTATTTTCATCTATTGTTCGGATTTGATGTCTATGGCTGCATTGACGGATAAATTTCTGTAGCTTTCAGGGTATTACATTGCTTATCGATTTGGATTCAAGTATTTTCTACGAGCTTTTCCCTATAAATCCTTCAGTGCAGAGTTGCTTTTTCTCTCTTTTGGGTTTGCTGAATTGCTGATATCAACTTTTGTGCATGTGTTTGCATGAATGGCTTCCATTGGAATTTGTCACTGACTTCCTTGTGTGCTGCTGTTAGTTCATCTATTGTTTGTTTTGATGTTTTTATGAATGTTTTGATGAAAACTCCCAACTTTCCCTCTCTTTGGGCTTCTCTGCAACTTCGACATTATTGCAACGCTTTTCAATTCAGATCCAAGTATTTTTCTGTGACCTTCTCTTGTAACTTCTTCACTGAGATACTGCATTGACTTTGTGTTAGTGACTATTATTTGGTTTTGTGGTAAGATTATTACTATTGGCTGTTGTTGCTAAATTGCTGTTATGGACCTGTTTTTTTGTGCAATGCTGATATGAACTTGTTTTACATCTGAATGCATGAATGTGTCCGCTGGAATCAGTCAGCACCTATCTTTTAGTGTTCAATAATGTTTATATCGATAAAAAAGATATTTGCTGCAAACGGCTATTTTTCGCAATAAAAGGTCAGCAATGTTCATTTTATCAGGATGAAACCTTTGCATCCTTTTTTATTGTTTCTCTTCTGACATTATTGTATGCTCAAAGCGCTGTTAAGTTTATCATGATTAAAAGTTATCAGTGGTAAGTGTTTGCAAGCTATTGCAATGAATGCATCAAATGCAGAATCATATAATCATTGTTGTGATGCTCCTAATCAATGAAGCAACACTTTATCAGAAAAAAATTAAATCAGATACATCCTTTCATGTTTTAATTAAGTAGAACTGTAGTTGAACTATCTAACAGATTTACCCCATAAACGGCATTATTTTTACCTTTTCCAAGCTATAGCTCATGAAACTTGGTTTTTCAAGTCTCACTGAAACTGTATCTTTATTGCAGGCTTTCTTCAGTGCCATTTTGAACTGAGATGAGGAAGTGGTGGTGAGAGCCCTACTTCAAGGATTCAATGACTTGCGGTGATCTTCAATTGCTGCAGCAGTTGCTTCTCTTTTGAGAAAGATCCATCCTTTTGCAGGCAGTGATGATATGAATTGATGGATCCAACGAGGCCCTTTTTTCTGTCATCTTTGGAACAGAGATTTGATATGTATAAGAGGTATTATTACTAGCATTATTGCTCTTACCAATGCTTGAGTTTTGATATTTTAGATTGGACTCCATAATGATTGGAGATTGGTATACCCATTGAGATGAACTCACTGGGTAAATGCCAAGAAATTTGGAAAAAAAAAATTCCTGTTTCGATCCTGGGACCTGTGGGTTATGGGCCCACCACGCTTCCGCTGCGCCACTCTGATCTTGCCATTCAAAATGCATAATAAAAATTAAATTCTACACATCTTTGGAAAACTCTACCACAGTTGGCTAAAACTGATTCTACCAGTGCACTTTATATGGAACAGACAAATTGATATCTACACATTTTGCTGGCACAAAAAGTCCATTTCTTTTTTTTCTTTTTTTTCCAATTTTTTATACAGGCTCATACATGTTCAGAATTTGTTACTTTCAGCAGAACCAAAGCAATGAGGCACTTAGCCAGATTGGGCGCAATGAAGAGCAAGGCACATGTTTCAGTGGAATCAGGAGCAATGGAAGGCAACCTTGGCCACATCGACTTGCCTGCAGGTATCTTGATCACTCCAGCATATTCCCTTTGCCTCAAATAAGTGGTGAAATCATGCAACTGCACACAACATTTAAACATACTGACTTATCACAATTTCTACCACAATTCTTATTCTTGATATTTAACTGAGAGGATCTTCAACTGATATGTCAGACTATAAATGTCAATGTTATGATTGCTAAATGGTAGGTGGCAAGTTTTTACTTCTTTAAGTTGTATGGTAGGTGGCAAGTCTAGTTTACTTCTTTAAGTTTTTTTTTTCCTTGCCTTCTATGTTCCATGGTGGCCATCTGTTAACTGTATTAAGTTTACCTCTCATGCCTATAAGCCAGGACAAGCCAAAGCCTAGGGCAAAATCTTCCAGGTAGGTTGATTCAAGGTGACATCTGAACAATTTGAAAGTTCTACAATAGGTCCTACTCAAACAATAAGAATTTGAAGAACTTTCACTGAAAAATTTCAACTCGTTCGCCTGAAATGCATCAAATTTTAAAGCAGTGAACTATATATCAAACACATGTTGGCAGGATAACAGCAACTGCTACTGTTGCAGTTCTAATTCAACACAACCTAATCTTAAAAAGAAAAGCAGTATTTGGTATCCAAATCTTTTCTGTTTCATTTATTTATTACAATTATGACTGACGGGAGGAAGAATAATTTTTGGCTCACCAAACACTGCCAAGTTTTGCTAGTAAAAAGCCAACAAATAAATGATGCTTGCTGTATTTATGATGAAGCCCTGCCACAAAAAACTACCGGAATAGACTGAGAGCCAATTTGCAGTTAAGAAATTAAGAAAAACCAAACGAGGTCACAAGCAAAAAAATCAGTTGGATGATGCAGTGTGTGAAATGAGTCATTAGATTCTCATGGAATTGGATTGTCCAATTTCAGAACCAAATTCAACTAGAAATTCAAAATCAACGAGTTTCTCTACTGCCTACAGACAAAGAATTTCATCAAGGACAAAAAAAACTTACTCCCTTCTGGTCATTTGTGGCAGATGGCAGCAACTGACAAACCTCTTTCTACATAACAATGCCAAATAAGCGAGCGAACAGGATAAGACTTGAATTGTAATTTATAACTTACCATAATTAAAAAACAAAAGAATCATGCATTATCAACCTTCAAAGACATAGGTGATCCAGTAAGAGTGCCACAACAAACAAATGGACTAGCAAGTTAGTTATGGATTTGCAATAAATATCGCCAATTAATGATATATATTAGTAATTCTAAAATTGCATTTCTAAGCAGCAACATCATATTTGTTAACAATCTTGCAACAATTAGCTCTCTGCACAGGTTGGTTATATTGTTTTCCTATCATAAAGAATCTGATTCATTGTTACCTTCCCTTGGCCCAAATAAAATGATATGCCTAACGTAATTGTTTAATATCATTATTGCACATTTGCACTCATCAAATAAACACTACCTTCGGATGCATCTTCTATGACCAATGTGCTAAACATTATGAACATTTTCTCTAGCCCAGTCAATAAATAGGTACACAAGAAGACACATCAGAAGACCAAAAGGAATCCATGTAGGCCTATATTTATTATTATTATTATTATTATTATTATTATTATATTTTTTATTTTATTTTATTTTTATTTTTGTGAAGAGACCAAAAGTTTCAATTACCAACTCAATATTGTGCTTATCTTTTAACTGACGCTATCCATTTATATGGTCTTGGATATTAAGTGTTCCATATCTAAATATAATATGCATAATAGCTATGAATCCTTTTCTCCCCAAATTTCCATAAGCAAAGCATACATAATGTTAACTAAATCAGGAAATTTAGAAGGCAAATAAAAGCCAAAAGAACTAGCCAGAAATATTAAAAACTCTCCCAAAAAGCAATCAACATCATTCAATTATGTGAAAAGTACACAATAATTGATTATATCGTCTTCCACTTTAAGATGACATAATTAAATTTCTGAAGGTTTTGAGTTCATAGCAGACTTGTGAGAAGGTGAAATAATGTTGCCTTACAAGTATGTGAGTTCAAATCCAGTGAATAATCTAAAAAGATTTTTGTAACAAGACTCAAAATTCTATATGACCAAAAAATGAAGTTGGAGGAAGTAAATTTCCGACAATTAAAACTGGAATTCCTCTTTTCAAGAAATTATTAATAAAGTTTCAATATAGAAATCCAACATATTTAAGATCCAATAGATGAAAACCGTGAGTATATCCTTCCTAATTGAATGCTTAAAAAATAGGATTAGATATGACTAAATTTTAGACAGCAAAATTGAAGTAATTAGCCAGGTTGCACAAACATGAGAGTTTTGTCTGGCATGGGAGTCAACGGCTCTAGTATACTGCCTTAGATATGCAACTTATCATTACTCGTCTCCTCAAAGCTCAAGCTCCTCCCAAATATATAAATGAACTAGAATTAATGTTTGCTGAATGCAGAGGGGCAAACATGAAAAGAAACTGAATGCGAAAGTATCACTAAGCAAACTCATTTCACTTAAGGTATAGCTTTTGGAGAACATAGCCTATTGTGCCATACCAAATAGTACAGCTTTAATATATGCAAACAAGTTCCACTGGCAACCCGAGAAGCATAATCCTTGTTGTCTCTAGATGCTTTTTCAGGTTAAGCAAGTGCATATTAAAGAACATGATGTGCTACACTTAGGTTTTATCCCTCTAAATTCAATATAAAAAAGAAACACCAAAACCCACAGAACTAGGTTTATAGCCAATTGATCTGGATAGACCAGACTTTCTGCTCATGTTAACATTCCTAGTCTGGTAAAGTGCAATTTTGACAAACAACAATATGTACATGATTTCCAATAAGATCTCTCAAATAAAATAAAAGAAAGAGATTGTAAAGTAATCTACAGGAATGAATGATTGAAACAAAATTCCCCGGAGAATGAACTCCGGAAAGACAAAAGAAAAATAAATTAAAATACTTCTACTTATAAAATGAACGAAATGTTTCAATAAAAAAAATATTTCCCCTTCCCATTTTTTTCTTATAATACAACAATCAAATCGGAATCCTAGGTTTTTCCGAACAAAACAAAAACCAACTATATCATCAATTTGAACTTCCAAAAATTGTGAAAGAATTTTCTCTAATTAGGGATCATTTTACTTTATCTAGTTCAAGGTTTTAAAGATATATAGAAGCAGATATCTTGTCTACTTTGGCTCCAATGCCCTTTTATTGGCTTGGATAATAGCCACCTGCAATTAAATTTGTTACCTACTTTTGGAAGCTATGCATGACTTTTTCAACTACTGTTGGAAAGAGCATTTATGCCAAAATCAAGATGGAACTGGTATAACGGTATTTGTCACACAGCTAATTTCTCTCCTAAAATTTCAGCCCATGATAACACTGAAGTTCACTCTCCTCAGTCCGCGAATCTCGCTCGCAAACCCAAGGATATGCAGAAAGAGAGAATGCATAATTATAACAATCTTTGTCAATCTTTTTATTTCTCACATAAAAAGAGAATACAACCAATATTCGAAAAAACACTCATAAGCTGAAATATTCGAGTGTACAGCTCCATAAAATCCTAATCTATTTATATTACATGCAAATGGTAGTGAGTGTTTCGCGGAGAACATATTCACAATGTTCTCCCTGCAATACACATGTCTCTTGATTAATTCTTGTGCTCACAGTAGTAAGTCACATGTCCCATGACTGATTTATATGTCACAGAAATCTCCATGCAGGCCACATGTCCAGCCTACAATGTAATGTCCCACTGTACCGCCAAGTGTCTCCTAACTGCAACACCAAGTGTCTATACTGGTCATATTTTTTGCAGCACACCATAAGTCAATCTGCCTCATTTGTTGGCATTCCTCTCCGCAGAATTTCATTAGAATTGTTCCAATCCATCCGTGTGTATTGTCCGTGCACACGTGTTAAAAACACTCATAACCTTTAAAATCATGAGCTTATTGTCCGTGCACACGTGTTAAAAACACTCATAACCTTTAAAATCATGAGCTTTTATTACATAATCTTCATAGTGACGTCAACCACTCGTGTCATGTGTGTCCGTGCAGACATGTACGTAGAAGATACTCCATGAATCTCCTCGAATCATGAGCTTCATTACATGATTTCTTATGATGGCATCCGTCACTTACTGTTGGGATAACAATATCCTACATGCGCCACCATCTAGATTATCCAAGGTTTTTATAGAAGTTTGCTGAAATTATGTAACAATTTAATGCAAAATGAATAGTTATTGATTCAAATTAGAACCCCCAAATCTCAAGTACAAAAGAATCATTTGAGGAATGATGGAGACTTGCAATGAATTGGAGATCATTGAAATCAAATGGCACAATTTAAAATCCATGATCATGTATGTTTTTCTCCTAACTTAGATAATATCTCCTGAGGGTCTAATTTGTCTCCTTTTAATTAGGCAGCCCAAAATATGCTAGAACTCCATTGAACACTCATCCATCAAAATTAGGAAACAACAATCTAGAATAAAACTGAAATAAAAATTAGAATAAATAACATCCTGCCAACAAGGTCCTCAAGGATTCACTTTATGAGATGGAGTGTTAGTAAAGGCTGTCTTCACATGCCGAATGTCTGTGCGCTTTGTTACATCTAATATGGTGGGCCAGCTGCAAATAATACAGGACATTACACCAGTTTATAATTTGCATAAAACAATCCTGCAGTTGCCTAATAACAGTAGATTAGTCCTTACTCTCCAAGTTCTGATACTGGAACTATACATTTGCAAATATCTGAGCCCTCTCTCACAGCATAAATTGTGCAGTAATGGACCCCCACTCTTAGAAAGAGCACCTTGCCATTGATAGTGAAGACCTGGTTCACCAGTTCTCTGGATCACCAGAGCAGATTCATGAAGTGGAGAATTTGAAGGAGGTAGGTTATAGGGAGGTTGGAAGAAAGGAACTGGTGGTGGAGATGAAGAGGTGGCACATTTGGTGGAGGAGGTTGCGGAGCTGGAATTGGTAAACTTGGGATCTTTTGGTCATACCACTGCACAGAACTTCCAGACATCTGTGAAAGTGGGATAGTAGAGGAGGGTATAAAAGGAAGAGAAGGATGTGCATTAAATTGGTGATCATCATTGGCCATCATGGCTGGGTAAATTTGACATGATGGCAAGGAAGGCTTTTGAGCAGAATTATGGTTCTACATTGGATAAACAGGTCCAACAAAAGAAAATCTTGGTACTGGTGGCGGTACCTTTGAGCCCCCATGTGTAACAAAAGATGGACAGGGTAGCCTGCCTTGGGCTGACATCTGTTCAGTGTCAAACTTCTTACCCTGCCATGTCTGCTCAGCCGCATGATAAACATCTGGAGCTTCTGACAAATCAACAGAAAGAAAAGATTACAATGCAATTGCCATTACCAATTAAAGGAAAAGCACTTCAAAGTATGACCTTACCTGGAATCAAAGGCCCTGATTTACTTTCCAAACCAGTGGGGCATAAGATGCAAAATATACAGAAGAACTAGGTGGGTGTGGAGTGAACCCTTGCTTACCATAGTATGGAGGAACTTTAGAAATACAACGGAACAATAAAAGACTTAAAGGTCATATACAGTGAGTCCAAATACCAAAGGAATGCACATGCATTATAGATATGAATTGGCAAGTGAATATTACTGATTCAAACCTGAACTCAATTTGAAGGAGCATGCTGGGACAGCTCCGAATATTCTTCAATGCTGTAGCTGCTCCCTCCACACTGCTGAACTCGACAAGCCAGCAATGACTTCGCAAGTTCTCTCATGTTAATCTAACCACTGACCCAGACAGCAAAATTAAAGAAAGTCAGCAGTTCATCTTCTGTCAGGAATGGATGGGGAATATCTGGCAACTCAATCCAGTGAGAGTTTGTTGCAGCTCTTTCACCATTTCTTCGATCAGTTACATTAAAACTAAACTTTGGAAAAGAGTGTAAACTCTGATCAAATTTGTATTTCATGCACACATATGCAAATAAAGAAGATAACTCTGATGTTACACCTCTGCAATTGCCCATATGGCCATCAATTGAAGATTGTGCATGAGATGATATCTTACTGATGGAAACAGATTACTGTTTGTCTGACCTGGCTCAACCCAAATGGACATAAGCCCAAAACTTGCACCATCCAAGTGTGACTTTGCAAGGTTAGCAGCTTCATGAGATTGAAAAGTTATTAGGCAGCATCCACTTTGTCTCATAAATTGCCATCCAATAACCTCACCATATTTCAAGTACGCATTGATCAACTGTTCCTCAGGGATGGACATATCCATTTGCCTCACCATAAGCTGACAATAAAAAGCAGATTTATCCTCTGTGCAAATATGCAGTGTCGAGCTTTTATCTGGTGGTGATACACGACCCCCAATCTCTCTACGATGCCTCCTGAAGTGGGTCATAGCAACCGCCGCCTCTTCGGGATCCCCAAATTCCAAAACCAATGCACTTTCACTAGTAAGATCCATAACCAAACAGGGATTTCTTAACCCCATAAACATTAACACACTCAATATTTCATCCTTGGCCAATTTGGATGCTACCTTAACAATATAAACATGACAGCTCTCACCAACAGCAACACCATTAACAGCCCCCCTGCTACCAAATCCTGCATCTAAAAATTTTACACGAAGACATCCACCCCATAATGGGGATCCTTGCATGAATTCACGCACTTTCACAGCATCCATCATGTTTCTATACTCAATCACCACAAAATAACATGAAAGAACAAAAATTGGTCAACAGGAACAAAATCCTCAAATTTCATTCTAACTAAGTCTTGAGAAGCATCCAGACCAAAAGAACCTAACCCCTTCTTGAACAATGGGGCACAAAAAAATTATTTATTCTTATATTAAATCAAGAGAGGGACATGACAACATTGATGTATTGGACTAAAAACCAGTAAGCAACTAATTCATACCAAATCTCTATGTAGATGAAGTGTGAACATGAGAGCAAGGGTTTCTTGTCTATGCATCAGAAAGTACCAGAGGTTCACCAAAGTGACCAAAAAAAGCCAACAATTTTTTTCAGGAAAGGACATGACAAACAGATTAGCTGTTTTATTTATCTATTTGTAAACATGACGTATGTTATATAAAGACCAGGAGACCATCTCACCTTTAGCTCAGACAGTTCAATGAGACAAGCACATTCAATCACCTCTGCCCCAACACATTCTGCCAAAAACATAAATGAATAACTTAAAGGAAAGGAAAAAAGAATACAAGCACAAGACAGAGAACAATCACTAAGAAGATACCCTCTATCAACTTGCTAAACGAACCAAAAAATGATTAAGGAAAAGATATTCTAGCATAAACAAAGGAAGGAATAACCAGGACAGTTGGGCTCATGGCTAAGAAGGTAGTCACTTTGTTGACAGCAGTCTTCCCCCAGAGACATTGTCCGGTTTATGTTGACACAAACAATAATGGAGTGCAAAATACTTTGATAACCATGATTTCAGGCAAATGATCTTTTATGTATGCCAGAAAATAGTAATTCAATTCAGAGGCCAAAATGAAATTTATAAGTGAGCAGAAATTAATGAAGAAAATATGTCAAAAATGCAACTTATAAGTAATCAGAAACTAATTAAGAAAACATTTAAGAAAATACAACTTTCACACTCAAAAGAAATGCCATATGAGCAAGCCCTTGTTTAATCCATACAGCCGCACACAACCATGTTCAGATGAAAATATAATTAGCAGAAGAAAAAGTGAAAAGAAAAAATCTCGAAAAAAGGTGTACCCTAATGTGGAGTATTGGGGTCCCAATTAGGCAAACAACTAAGTCCTGCAGTAAAATAAATTATACAAATCAATTTGAAAGATGGTGGAATTACCAAGTAGTTTCATTGCAGCACACAGGGTCGCACCAGTTGCTATCAAATCATCAATGACAAGGGCACGTTCTCCTGGCTGCACAGCTCCTACATGCATCTCAATTTTATTTGAGCCATATTCTAAAGAATACTCTTCCGAAATCACCGGACCTGAAATCCCAAACAAACTCAAACTAAATGCAGCTTCAGATTGTCTGATATAAGTATAAGATCTAACTGTGTCTGACATAGATTGACCCCATCCATTCTCATAAATTCTAGAATTAGATGAAAACAACGTCAAGAGCTGAGGCACACTGCTCATGGTAAAAGCGCAAATAGTTACAGCACATAGCCCATTCTTTGAATTCAGAGTGCTTGTGTTGGGCACTCCAAATGGATGATAAATTGAGACTCACTACACTTATTCAATCAATCTGATGAAATAATAATAGGCAACATTGAATCTCAAGAAGGCATTAGAAGCTTGTATCCAGAAGCATTACTGGGCAATATCTTTGGCTTTCCCATTGGAACGAACTTTGCTCCAATAGCTAATGCAATAGGAGGACCAAAGATAAATCCTGTAACTTCAATTCCTGTACAAGACGAGCATTATTTAAATAACTCCCTGCTGAGCGATATCTCAATTTTTGCAAAAATTAATGAGTGAGAATGAACATAATTTGCAATTTGTAACATATATATATAGTGAGAATGATAGACAACATGTATGCATCATCCTTATAAGCTTTTGCCTGCTGAAACAGTCTAGATCAAGAGTTAGCTCAAATAATTAATTCCAAATCATATATCCAATAATTTTAATCATTCGTGCAAAGTTAAGCAATGGCTAGTGATAGCTTAGAGGAGACAATCAACAGTAACAAACATGTTTGGTACATTTAAAGACTAAAACACTCACTAGTCGACGTGAGCAATATTATATCTTTTATCTCTTCTCTATGGGAACTGCATATCTTTTGTCTAGAATGTTTTCAACATTTTTCTCATTACATTTGAATAAAAACTTCATGTGGGCGCCTACTTGACCTGGTAACAAGAGTGTGCCATAATATCATGCAGTCATAACCAATAAGAACTATACATATAAAACAAAAAACACAACACATGGAAAAATGGCCCGAGATATCCTCCAATGCGTTTTCATACATAAGAACAGCTTTCCAAAGTAAAAAATTCAGATAATGTTATGACCAGCATAAAATTGGAAAGATTAACAACATTAACGCAAACTTGGGACAATACACAAGCAATCACCAAGATCAGTATCTGTCCATTTGCCAGCTGTGGCCGAAGTTTGAGAAAACGAAAGTCCCAAACCTCTTCTCCAAACCCTAAAATCACATATCTTTCTTAGAATGCGAAAAACAACAATTCAAGAACACCACTTCTGTAGCGCACTATCTCAAGTAGTGAAAAAAACAGCACAGAAATACTCCAAAAAGATCTAAAAATCACACCTAAGCCCCAAAAAATCCAGCAAGCAACCAAAAAACAAAGATCAACAGAGGAATATTACCAGCGACAACCGAGATCCCTTTGTCCTTGTATCTCTCAACAAACAACTCAATGGTCTCCCTGAACGCGTCGGGATCCAGCAGCAGCGTGGTAATATCCTGAAACATGATCCCTGGACCAAAACCCAAGTTTTCAACCACCATCTCAGCCGAAATCCACAGACCAAAGCTAAGGCAGAGAAAGAGGAAAGACTCACCGGGCTTGGGGAAGTCAGGGATGACGCGGATGAAGGACGCGATCCTGGCGAGGCGTTGGTCGGCGAAGCCGTCGGAGGACACGGTTCTCGAAGGGATCGCGGCGGCAAGCGAAGGGAATCGCGATCGGCGAGGGGGAACGAAGGGAAACGGGCCGAGAGATGGAAGGAAGACCGAGAGGAGGGGAGGAGAAGGCGGCCTCGGAAAGAAAGCGCTGTTGATGATGTGAACATGATTTGATCTCAGCCGTTGATCCTTCGCGGATTTCTTGGGTTCCCGGCATGACCGTGGCGATCGAGTGGAATAAGTTGAATCTGAACCGTTGGTTTGGGTGCTGGTCGCTTTTTCTTGGGAGCAGCTGTTATGTCCGGAGTATGCCGTTTGACTCAATACCGAACAGCAAACATGTTTTTGGCCTGCTCCTAGTCGTCCACGTCATATATATTTTGGGCACTTTAGTGAATGCACATTTGAATTGTAAGGGCGCGTTTGGTTCGATTCCGGGTTTAGGAATCGAGGAATCGTAAGAATTGAGTGATTTCGGGAAATTGAAGAAATTAAAAGAATTAGATAATTACAGTATTTGGATGAGTATTTACTGTAGGGAATTAGCAATTGGTCAATTCATTTCCGTTGTTTGGTTGACAAATGGAATTGATCAATTCTATAAGTTGTTGAATTCTTATGTTTTGATGAGTTTTTATTGTAAGAAATTGAGAAATATATTAAAACAATTAAAAATAATAAATATTTTTAAAAAATAAAAAAAGTTATGTAAATATCTTATTGTAATCAATTACATCTTTATTTAATATAATTTTATTATTATCTTCTAAAATAATTTTTAATAAATATAGAAAATATATACTTATTTTTTTGAAAATAAGTAATATTTAACTAATTTGAGTAATAAAATAATTTTAATTTTAAAATTATTGAAATAATTTTAAAAATTAATAAGATTTTACAAAAAAACCCAAAAATGAAGGGACTTTAGTTTCACTATATGTACAAATATCATAATAAATATTACGATGATTTGTATCTACTACAGAGACAACTTAATATATTAGAAAAGATATCTTAGCAGGTTAATACAAAAGTCCGCTCAAAAGATGGTTAAATACATAATTTAACTTGACAGGTTATTACAAATATATAACTACATATTTATATCATCCATAAACTCCTGAATCCACTCAATTCTATCCTCATCATTCATACCATCAACAAATGTCATGTCATCAACCTCATCCTCGTGTAAACACCTACATACAAGATTTAGTCATACTGCTAGTAACATAGTCTGATCCACAAATCAGGAGCAACTCCTCGTAAAGGGGTATACGTGTGTTCAAAATATATTTAGCTTCCGGAATTTGCTGCAATATTATATTTAAAATATGTTAGATGTAACCTAAACTGATAATATATTTACAAAATAAAAAAATAAAAAAAATATATTTCTTCGGACGAGGCTGGACGATTTCGTTGGAGAAGGGGGGAGGATTTCGTCGGAGAAGGAAGACGAGGCTAGACGATTTCGTCGGAGAAGGGGGGAGGATTTCGTCGGAGAAGGAAGACGAGGCTAGACGATTTCGTCGGAGAAGGGGGGAGGATTTCGTCGGAGAAGGAAGACGAGGCTAGACGATTTCGTTGAAGAAGGGGGGAGAAGGAAGACGAGGCTAGACGATTTCGTCGAAGAAGGGGGGAGGATTTCGTCCGAGAAGGAAGACGAGGCTGGACGATTTCGTCGGAGAAGGGGGGGGGATTTCGTCGAAGAAGGAAGATGAGGCTGGACGAGATCGGTGGAGAAGGGGGGAGGAATTCGTGGGAAATAACGAGGGGAAAATGAGGGGAAAATTCAGAATGCTACAATGAAAAACGAGGGAAAACACGAGAATTGGTGTTTTCCTCACGTTTTGGCCGGGAATTAAAAACCGGAATCGAGGAAATTAGGAAATAGCCGATTCCCTCGATTCCAAGTTCCGGGAATCGAAACAAACGCGAGAATGGAGGGAATTGGGCTCTCAATTCCCTTCATTCCCCCGATTCCCGATTCCGAGAATCGAAACAAACACAGCCTAAAAGAATAATTTTATTCTTGGTAAGTAAACAATAGTATGAAAAAATCATCCTCTTTATTTTTTTAAAATTTTTTAAAATAATTAAAAGTTATCTACTTCTATTATATGGTTAGACAAAACTATATTTTAAAATTATAAATTTTAATATATAAATATTATTTTATTTAAAATTTCCATAAATATATTTTAAAAAAATATTATTATTATATGTGAAATTATTAATGTTATTATAATCCAAAATATCATTAAATATACTTATAAAAGTTACTTTAGATAAAAAAATATAAAAATAAAATTTAGTTTATTTTTACTTTTAGATAAGAAGTGTTCAAAAGTGGATTGACTTCTAAACAATTTGTACAACCAAACACCAAAAGTAAATAAAAGTTGTTTCACTTTCGACCGCTTATCTCTATTTTCTGCCCATTAAACAACCCTTAAATATAAAAAAGTCATTTCCATTCTTTTTTAAAATTAGTCAAAACTGATTTCCTTTTTTTAGTATTTTAAAATATAATTATTAAGAAAACTCCTAAATTTTTTATGATTTCAAATCATTTCTTCATTTTTTAAAATTTATAATCAACTTTTGAAATAATTAACCTCATAAAATTATGTATAATTTATTATATATAAATATGTTATTTTATATATAAATATTTTACTCATATATAATAACAAAAATGATAAAATCACACATATTTTTACAGCGTTAATTGCTTCATTTTGAATTTCAAAAAACATGAGCGGTTGATTTTTAATTTTAAAAAATTTCAAGATTTTTCTAGAAAATTTTGATAGTTATTAATATACAAATATATTTTATTTAAAAAATTTCATAAATAAAAACTTAAAAACATTATTTTATTATTATATATAAAATTATCAATATTATTATAATTTAAAATAATATTTTTTTTAGAAATCATGTCAAAATAAAAAAAATAAAAAAATTAGTTTGATTTTTTACCTTTGGATCAAAAATAGTTAAAAATATATTGCCTTTCAGAAAATTATTTATAAATAATCAAATACAAAAGTAGCCGAAAATAATCTCATTTTTTAAGTATTTTTGTGATTTCTATCAACCAAATAAATTCAAATTTAATCTAACAATTAGAAGCCATATCTATTTATTTGTTTTTCAGGCGGAAAAATTAATTTGATTTTTGAGTCTATACCCTTGAAAATATTGAATTAGTATTTATATTTCTGTAAATTTTTTAAGTATGGTTATATTCTCCAAAATAATTTTTCGAGTTCGGGGACACTTGAAGCTCTCGTTGCGGGGCTATTCATGTTTTGCATTAAAAAATTGATTATGCTATCATTTTGATTATAACGACTTATATACTATGGATTGAAAATTCTAACTATTTTAAAAATTTAAGCTCTATAATATATATATATATTTATTTAATATTTTATATGAGACTAATATATTACATATAATATTATAATAAACTTATTTTTATTATATATTTTTTTATTGCGTCAATTAAGAATAATGACCATTTTTTCAAGTTTCAACATCTAAAGTATTGATGGAAGCCGATTTGCCCTCAATTTCGATTCAAGAGATTTTTTGAGAACTTGATTCGTTAAACTATACTTTTATCGATTTGTAAGAAAAAAGAACGTCGAAGAAAATCGTTGGGAACTTTCCGACGACAATCGCTCCAATAATCAAATTAGTATTATCTTCAATAATAAAAGTAAAATTAAAAAATTGATATTCTCTCTCTTACCTCTGTAATTAAAACGTTATTTATAGAACGAGGAGATGGCTATATATATTTTGGACTGTAATTTCAGTTCTAATTTTACCGAATTTCATGTAATGAATTATTGTGAATTTTGAATCTTTAGGGACCAAATTTTTGGCAAATATGTGTCCATAAATGCTTATTCTACTAGATAAACCGTCAAAACTAAGGTCACTGAGTCTAGGTTATCAAATCGAGATCACCGACCCAAGGTTACTAAACCTATCGAGATCATCAGACTGAGGCCACTAAGTTGAGGTCATTGAACTAGGTTCACCGAGTCAAGGTCAACAAACTGAGGTTATTGAACCAAAGTTACTGAACTGAGACCTTGAAATGAGGTCGTTGAGTCGAGATCACTAAACCATCAATTGTATATATATGTGTGTATGTGTGTGTGCGCATGCCAAGAAATGAATTTATTTTTGGACTTCAACTAACTCTATCAATGACTCAATTCAGAAGACAACTTTGGATTTTTGACTCGGATAATTTGGTTCGCTAATCCAAAGCTATCTATTTCGGTGTATCATTAGTACTGCTCAACTTTGAGCATTAATTCGTGGACTTAGTAGGCGGAGTTTAACTAAAGTATATAATTAAGATTCTTTTTGGACTAGGTTTTTAGCAATGTCAATAGCTTGAGCCAATATTTCACTTAGTCAAGTACATAACTTGACACCGAACTACATTTTCTGCCGAGTAGGTCCTTAATATAGAATCGGATCCTTATACCTCGGGTAGGTTCATGACCTAAAACTGAGGCCTCTATATTATGACCTAGAGCCAAGGTCCTGTGACTTAGGTAGCTTCGTAATCTAGATACGAAATTTTATGATTTGGATAAGCTTGTTGTTTTAAACCAAGGCCCTTGGTGCTTTAGTGGGTGCTCAGATCTAGAGTCAAGGTTTTTAATGGTTGAAAAGCTAATGTCTAGCTGAAAAGCCGAGGCAGAGCCAAGTTTTTTGTGTCTTCCTTCTGAATTAATTTTTGGCTATGTTATTAACAAACTTTCAAGTAGATAAAAGAGTCACAACTTTTTTATTTAGAGAGAAAATAAAAAACCTTCTCATGGTGTTCCGGTGGTAGAGTTTTTTCAAGGTAATCCTCATGGATTTTCTTTGGATTGTTGTATTCTTTTAGCTTGGATGCCTCTCCTGACGAATTGCCTCAGATGACCTTCATTGATGAGTATTTCAATCTTATTTTTGAGGTATAGGTGTTCTTCGGTGTTGTCACCATGACCACAGTGGAAATGGCAATATTTGCACTTATCTTGTTTATTGGAGCAAAGAGATAGAGGCCACTTCAAGTATTCCTCATGCTCAATCTAAGCCAACACTTCAGCCCTTAGATTACTCAATGGTGTGTACACTTGGAATTTACTTCAGCCCTTTCGTTGTTCAATTTTTTGTTTTTTATGTTCAGGGAGTTTAACCTCTTGGCAATCTTTTTTTGACTTAGCATTTTCCTTTGATTTTCTTTTAGCTAAAATTATCTTTTTTCTATCGATATGTTCTCTCGTCTGATGGATGAACTCGATCAGACTTTAAGAGGATCGGCATGCCATCTCACAAGTGACTCGAGTTGGGCATATCACATTAATTACTATAGTAAAAATTATTGAGTTATCTAATTTAGTTACCTCTAGTCTAGCTCTATTGAATCGAGTTAAATAGCTCCTGAACTTTTTTCCTTCCTTCTGCTTTAGCATTAGAAGTATGGAGGGGTCCTTTTGCTGAGACATTAGTAGGATAAACTACTCCACGAACTTATCAACTAAGTCATTAAAGTAGGTAATAGAGTACTTTGGGAAACTAAAATATCAAGTTCAAGCTAATCCTTGTAGCATTATTAGGAATATCTTGCACATGGTTGAGTCTCATACCTTTTGAAGAATCATCACATTCCTGAATGTATTGACATAGTTGACTAAATCTTTCGAGCCATTATATACTTCATAGGGGAGTTGGCGAAACTTCGGTTGCATTTCAAACTATGCAATCTCAGAAATTAGGGACGCATCGTACCCTACATGGTTTGAGTGAATTGGTGCCCCAGACCTTTCTGAAGGTATATGAGACACAACCTCTCCTTGAGTGCTCTAAATAGCTCTGGTTGAAACTCGGCTTATATAGGTGTAGTATGTAGCTTTCTTGGCTAGGTCATAAGTGAGGTTGTATCACTTGTAACCCTTTGAAGCTTGGTACCGAAGAGATGCTCTCACTAAAGGGTCTTGATGACCTAAATGATAATGTCTGTTGGGGTGTAACTAGCTTATAACTTGTGGGTATGGCCTAGTTTGCTGATTTGGAACCACACATTGAGTTGGAATTTGGGTCAGAACTTGAGATTGGGAGCAGTGAGCTTGGAAGTTTTGTATCATCTAGGCTTGATTTTGTAATTGTTTTGTCTGTAAATTCTACATAGTTTGCATTTGGACTTTCAACAACTGTGTCATTTGCTGAATTACAGCAATCAGTGTTTGAAACTCCTACTCATTCACCAAGTTGGAGGGGGCTTTTCGATACCTTGAGGATAGTTTACAAAAGACAAAGAACACTAAATTTCTGATTCCACTTTCATCATTAAGGCAAAACTAATTTGAATGTCAAAGCGACAGTCATCGGAGAGCTGTCGATGGTCTTCTTCATAGTTTTTTTTCCTTATAGATCAACAAAAGAGCAACTTAGCGAACGAAGTTCTTGCCGAGTGACTGAGTTGACTCGGTGGGTTGGTTCACCTAGTTTGTTAAAAGAGTTATGTGATTCTGTCAGTGCAGAAGTGATCTACCCCCCAAGTTAGTTCTTAGATGACAATGCCTTTGTCGTCTTTGGAGGTATGGTCGGAGAGCTTTTGGATAAGCTGATGGAAAAAGGCGACAGAGCTTGTCTCAATGAAAACACTAATATTGATGAAGCCCAGTTCATCTTTGGTTTCAATTCGAGAGACTCCTTGAGAACTTAGTTCGCTAAGCCGCCCTTCTGTTGATCTGCAAGGAAAAGAATCTATGAAGAAGACCATCGATAACTCTCCCATGACAGTCATTTTGACGTTCAAATTAGTTTTGCCTTTAATAATGAAAGTATAATCAGAAATTTAGTGTTCTCCTCCCTTAACTCTGTGATTAAGATGTTATTTATAAAACAAGGAGGTTGTTGGATATATTTAGGCTCCGTGATTTTAATCCTAATTCTACCAAATTTTCCATTACTTATTATTGTAAATTTCGGATCTTTAGGGATCAAATTTTTGGTAAATATGTCCATAAATGTTTATTCTATTGAATGAGTTGTCAAAATCAAGGTTACTGAGTCAAGATCACTAAACCAAGATTATCGAATCGAGATTATTGAACCTACTAAGATCACTATACTAAAATCATTGAACCAAGATCACCAGACTGAGGTCACCAAGCTGATGTTACCAATTCGAGATTATTGGACTGAGGTCACCGAATCAAGATCGTTGAGTTGAGATCACCGAGACGAGATTACTAAGCAGCCCAAGATCACTAAATCCACTGATATTACCGAACCCTTATATATATATATATTAATCTATATATATATCTATATATATATATATTATATGTATCAAGAGATAGATTTATTTTTAAACTTCAATTAATCCCATTAATAACTCAATTGATAAGACAACTTTAGATTATTGACTGAAATAATTGATTCGCTAATCCAAATCTTTCATCATCAATAGAGCACAATAATGCGTGGACTCCCGAAACTCTAGTTATTTTTTGTTAAACAATTTTTCTTGTTTTTGGAGAATATCAAAATTAGTAGATTTTATAAAATTTGAGTGCAATCAACCCATTTATGCAACCAATTAAATTAAATTCAATTCAAACACGGCAAGTGTTTTACCCACGAGGATAAAATCGCTTTGTAAAATCGAGCACGCTGGTCGATGCCTTCCACGCAAGTTTTGCGCGCGGTGGAATACACATGGCACGCCACCCGTGTTGTTGAGGACGACGAGCGAGCGCAACTCGTGGCGGCCTATCTTTTTATTCAGAGCTGGAAGACAAATATCCTTTCCAGCTCCGTTTGCTCGCTCGCACGTTTACGTGGCACGCGGTACTTTTCATAATTCCAGCTTCTCTCGTGTTTGTCTCACCTACCCCTCTTCTTCCTTTTTCTTCTTCGAAATCAACAGATCATCTGGACAGATTGGAATTTAAGAAATGGGCCCTTTGTCGAGTAGAAGACGAAAATCAAACGTCAATTAAATACAAATGGAAAATAAAAACACACTAAGGGGCCAAAATATGAATTGTCCGAATAATATGGATGGTGCATCCAATTGAATTGGGAGGCCCAGGTCTAGCGGAGAAGAGGTGACGACCCAGTCGGCATTCGATGAACGCGTTGAAACTCCCTCTCCGCTTGGAATGCAATAATTTTATTCTTTTTGTTTCTTTTCTTGCTCTGATCGGCAATTCTTCCATCATTTTTAAGTATCGTGTTTGGATTTTGATGATCATGGTATCCAACTAAAATGAGCAAATCACTTTTAAATCTCACAGTAACCGGCCCAGCTTGACAGTGCTCCTCTTTGTCAGGTGGATCAGCTCCTTACAAAAACAACAATCCGAACCAATTCGAGAGGTCCGGAGTGATCGTGTTTTTCCTCAGAGTGACTCGGCCAAGGCCCAAAACAGCACATGCTTCTCCTCAATAAATTAAATTTCCATTAGTCTATTTTTTTTAAAATAGAAAAAAAAAAATTATACCGATTCTTAATTTTAAAAATTGAAGCTTATCCTCGAAGGTTCCACGGCCACCATACACATTTCCAAAACCATTCCCAGACGGCCAGACATGCGAATCCAAAGAAGTTTCGGGGATCTTCTGCAGCTTCAGCTTCAGCTTCTTCCTCTTCTTTCTTCGTGTTGTGTCTCTGCTGACGTCATCGCCGTTGTTTCCCATGTGACGAATTGGAGCCCGGCCAACCAAAGTACCTCTCTTCCGCTCGGTTTAACAGCTCTGCCGAAAACACGTTACACGTGACATTTCTCCGAAACATCCCTCAAATGCCGCCTTTCTAGAGAGTCTCGACCGCAAAGCGATGGCCCACGTTCCTCTGCCCCTCCGGACCACTTTAAACAACAGAATCTTGCGATTGAACCCCTGAAGCAATTCGAGTTTTCCTTGCATAAGCGCCGATTTACAATCAATATCTAGACCGTACTTTTCATTAATAGTCTTAAGAATTCAAAATTTTGGGACTTATAAGTTTTTTAAAATCACAAAATCTAGTATTTGCTCCAGCATACACGCAACTCCTTCGATACAATACATGTAATTTTCTTATCTCCGAAGGATAAATTATATATATATATTGCATAATTTTACCGCAAAAATGCAAGATATGTGGCAACCCGTCCTGCGTCTTTCTTGTCCTTATCATACGGCTCACGCTAACCAAAATGGACCCTAGTGCCCGCCGGCCGGGTCCTGGCTTTGACCGGAGAACAAGTCCCTGACGTCAGGGTCGGCACTCAACACTTGTTCGTGTTGACCCGCACCGCTTATCCCGCTCCACCGCCTCCCCCAACTCACACGCAACTTCCACCCCGTCTTCCGCCATATATATCCCCTCACTCCTTCCTCCTCTCTCCTCCTACCATTTCACTCCACTCGCGCTCTTTCCAAAACTCGTCTATCAGTCTCATCATTCGACTCTCAACGCTCTAATGGCTGTTGATGCCATGGGAACCGGCCCCCTCCCCGCCGCTTCGCCGCCACAACTTTCCGCCGAGGGCGAGACATGGGCGAAGCGCAAGCGCTCCAAGCGTTACCACCGGTTCTTCGACCACCCTCCCACTGAAGAGGAGTACCTCGCTCTCTGCCTCATGATGCTAGCCCGCGGCGAGTCTGGTCACCGTTCGGTCTTCCGCTCACCTTCCCCTCCACCTCCGACAGCGGCGGCGTCAGTGGCGCTGTACAAGTGCTCCGTCTGCAACAAGGCGTTCGGGTCTTACCAAGCGCTGGGCGGACACAAGGCGAGCCACCGGAAGCCGCCGGAGGAGTCGGTAGCGGCGGGGGCGGCACCGGCGAGCTCTCGGACGTCGGGTTCGTTTTCAGGTTCGGGAGGGGGGAGAGTGCACAAGTGCGCGATTTGTATGAAGGAGTTTCCGACCGGCCAGGCGCTCGGGGGCCACAAGAGGTGCCACTACGATGGGACCCTTGGCAGTGCGGCCGGCAGCGGCAGCGGCAGCGGCAGCGGTAGCGGCGGTGCCGCGGCGGTGTCAGCTGGGAGCTGTACTGATAAGGGGTTCGACTTGAACTTGCCAGCGGCGGCGGAGATGGTGTGGCGGTGCCGGGCAGAGGAGGAGGAGGAGGTGCTGAGCCCCATGGCGTTCAAGAAGCCGAGGTTGATGATTCCAGCTTGAAGAAGAAGAAGAAGAAGGCGAAGTCGGTGGACGAGCACCGACTTTAGGGGATTAGTGGATTCTGGATTAATTCTTAATTCTTTTATTTGAGGTTTTAATTGTTAGATTTGAATTTCTTTTGTTGTGGTGTATAGGGAGTAGCGGTGGATTGTTTATTTATTTTGTAGTTAATTGAATATTTCATTCATTCTTTCATAGATTTTTTTTTTTATTTTTGGGAAAAATTTGCTCGATTAGCAAAGTAAGTTAAATATTTATCACCGATTATTTTGTTTAAATCGGTTTATACACGAACCAAAAGCGCAACAATAGTTGGGCATGATTAGAAGAAAGAAATTAAGTTCTTCGAAGCTCTCTACTGCATATAGATAGTGAATTGGGATTTGGGTTTTGCGATTAAGGGCATTTCTTTAATCATAATTGAGATGAAAAAACGAAGATGGAACCGAAGTCTTAGAAATCGCGTATGGCGTGGAATTAGAGGGCGAAACAATAATATAATAAGGGTCCACGGAGTCGGCAACAATACAGAGTAGTTAGTTGGCAACTAAGCGGGGCAGGGGTTTGGTTGGGGGCGACGAAGATGACACCGGAATTGTCATGCAACTTCCATTTGTGAGGACCATCGCCCCCGAAATGTTTTAGACGCGTTAATCAGCATGTATAAGGGGTTAATTAGGATGCGCTACTGTCGACAGTCGATCCAGATTTTTTAAAGTGAGGTTTGACAGCAAACAGCTGTGCATTGAATCTTAGCCAGAAAGCCTCTCGCCTGGCACTAATGCTTAGGCATTGTCGAGCACGCAACAGCGATTAAAGAGAGATGGATCGAAAACGCCATAGAAAATCCGAACAACGTATCTGAACCAATGAATAGATCATATTTGTAATCCCGCTCAAGACAAGCTTTTTCCGTTCACAATTTTAGCTTCCTCAGCCGAATATTGACCTTCGAAAATGCTTCATTTCTGGTGGGGTGGGCGGTTGCAGGTGTTGATGAGGCTCTTATGGGCCGGAGAGACCTGAAAGTTGACGGTGAATACAACCGCTGCTGGTCTCCGAAGCACAGGCCCGTTAAACCCAAGACTAGTCGAGCCTAAAAAATTTTTCAAAGAAGTTGTCATACTCGGGGGAAAATAATCAAGCAGGGCTCATTTGGAAGGTGAGTGAAAAAAATAATGTAAGTCAAAAACATGAAATTGCATGTTGCCTTCATAGTTGTACTTGCTTTTGAGGTTTTAGTGTATTTTATTATAGTAAGTGCTAAACTTTGATATGTCAAAATTTAATTTAATTTATTCTAAGAGGTCGTTTAATTGTTCGAAAGTGAATGAAAATTACGAGCAAGTCAGTTTTCTCTAATTTCGATTCACTTTTAAAAGAAATTAAAAATAATTCACCTCCTGATACTTACTTGGACAAAATTACATTTTAAAAATATAATTATTAATATGTAACATTTTAAACTTTGTATTATAATTTTATATAAAATTATTAATATTATTATAATTTAAAATTACCGTCAAATCCATTTTTAAAAGTTGTTTTGAAGTAAAAACAAAAAAATCATTTATTTTTTATTTTCGGATAAGAAGTAATTGAAAATAAACAAAAGTTATTTTTAAATAATTAAATATCGAAAATAGACAAGAGTTATTTCACTTTCAATTTTTTGCCTCCGCTTTTTATCGATTAAACAAGCTTTTAAAAAAGCATGAAATTACATTTATTTATTTTTTTTATCAATTTTGTGAGGCAACATGTAGGGGCTGTTGGGTAACCGTCTCAATTAGACGAATTGGCTGAATTGAGGGAATTGGAGATTCAATTCTCTTAATTCCGCTGTTTGGTAATCAAATAAAAATCTGAAATTCGGTAAATTCTCAATTCCGACAATTTCCAATTTCGAATTTGAATTCGGGATCAAAAGAAGCGAATTCGTAATTCCGGGTCTGAATTGAGTGGTCCCACCGCTACCCGAAACTCCAATTCACCCGTTTATTTCCCAGCGAATTCGGCGAATTCTTCCCGTCACCGTCCCCGAGCCCGAGCGCCGTCCGCGGTCAGCCCCGAGCTCGTCGTCCCCGAGCCCGAGCCGTCGTCCCCGAGCGTCGTCAGCCCCGAGCCCGAGCCGTCGTCCCCGAGAGTCGTCAGCCCCGAGCCCGAGCGTCGTCCCCGAGCCGTCGTCCTCGAGCGTCGTCCCCGAGCCCGAGCCGTCGTCCCCGAGCTCGAGCGGTGGTCCGTCCCCGAGCCCGAGCGCGGTCTGTCCCCGAGGCCCGACGCCCGTCGTCCCCGAGCCCGAGCGCAGTCCATCCCCGAGCCCCGACACCCATCGTCCCCGAGCCCGAGCGCCGTCAGCCCCGAGCTCGTCTCCCCCAAGCCCGAGCGTCGTCCCCGAGCCCGAGCCGTCGTCCCCGAGCTCGAGCGGTGGTCCGTCCCCGAGCCCGAGCGCGGTCTGTCCCCGAGGCCCGACGCCCGTCGTCCCCGAGCAATGCGTCTGATACTGAAGCCGATGCCACTTCCTCTGCTGCAGTTGTATTGAGCTGCATCACAACTGACGGTCCCTACAACAGGGACTTGTTGACAGGAACGGACAAGCTTTCATTGCATGTTGAAGACGGGGAAGATGAGAAGTAGATGGCTTGCATAATGCTATATGATTTTTTTTTCTTGTGCATTGTTGCAAGCGTGATTAGAAATGGTGTATATTTATTTGGATTTTTGGATCATTTGTTATTTCTTTTGGAGTAGAAACTGCATGTATGCCCGCTTAGATATTTTTGCTGCTACTAATGCTTATGCCTTGAGGGTTATGTGTAAAAAAATATTTCAATGCGCGGTGTATACACAATCTGAAATTCAGAGGAAAATCCGGGCTCTAGCATTAGAGAGTTTTGAATTGAAACTGAATTCCATGTTCAAGGACAAGGCAAATCAATGTGCAACAATTGATGGGAACTGGATGGGTGGTTTGGATGGGGAGAAGCCTATTCTTTCAGCCAGGCACCACCCTATTCATTCCAACTCAACTCTGAATATAAAAAAACTATTACTCAATCTGGTGCTACTGAGTTGAGAAATGAATTACAAAATTTTAGAAATTATCGAGCTAAATATCAATACGTAATTCTAATATTATTTATTTTTAAAACCTCAAAAATATGTCTAATTAATTTATTAATTTAATATATATATTTATTTTAGAATTAAATATAGAAAATATTAAAAATAGGGGTAATCTCACCCATTAAGAATTGGGTGATCATATCTCCAATTCCAAATCCAACCAAACACCGGAATTGAGAGAATTGGCGGAATTCGTTGATTTCAATTTACATCTCAAACAACCGAATTCACGGAATTGACTGAATTGACAATTTCTTTTCTTTACTCAAAAAGTACATCTAAACACCGAAACTATCAAATTCGGCCAATTCCCTCAATTTCCCGTAATTGATCGAATTAACAATACCCCTAATTTCAAAATCCGAAATTATCCAAACCGCCCGTAGTTTACGATATTGTGACTTTTCGTGGTTATAAATGTCAAAATTGTTTCGAAAAAGGAATTTTAAATAAAAAAGAAAAAGTATCGAAGAAAGGAAAAGGGAGAAGGGGGACAGAGAAGGAGATAGATCAGAGAAACAAACACGTCAGCACTTAGTGGTTAATGATAATTTTTAATTAAGCACCAAATGAAGAAAGATAGCGAGCGCGCCAATGCGGCATGTGGTGGCCGGCGATTAGGCTCGCTCCGGCTCGGCCACCCATGTGCCACCAGCCGCGACGGTTTGTCACGTTACCCGATTAGGAAACCCCGTCACCCCTAATCGCTAATTTAATTGCGTTTGCACATGGCATCAACTTGCCATTAGCTAACAATGCATTCAAGGCCAAGGATCTTATCTACTTACTATTTATTCTGGGTTCTTTGAATTTAGTGACGAGGACAAATTGGTGAATCCAAATTTTATCTGTTCAATGTAATGTATCTAAAATCAGTGTATCGAACAGATTTGGGTTCTTTATGAGTGGACACAATTTATCGTCGAAAAAAATGATTTTTATAAAAATAATAAGAGTCCATTTGTTTTCATGGACATTAAATTCTGAATTTAAATTTTGGATCAACAATAAAATTTTTTTTTTGTGTTTGATTACATGGATTTGAAACCCAAATTGTAAACCGTAAATTTTTTTTAAAATCCTGAATTTAATTTAATTTTGTTCAGGGGTATACATGCAACTTTCGAATTTTGTCATGGGGTTATATGCAAAAGTTTCAAAGTATGAATACTTGAATAGCCTCCGATTGGCAGAGGGCACATGCTTGACATTGGAATACGAATATGGGTTCGTGAGTTGGGTCTGGGACCAAAAAGTGGACCATATCTGCTTTGGATCTAAATTAAACATAAATGAGCCGGACCGTTTTGTCCACGGTCCATGGCGAGTCAAAATGGCCCGGGTAATATAATAGTTTCCTTTAAACCATTTTTTTTGTTAAAATGAATTACATGATAATTAGAGTAGATCAAAGTCAAAAAGGTCCATCTAATTTTATGATATTCGATGGTAACTTAGCAGCAATCTGCCTATTATTTTTCTCATGAAGATTATTTTAAAGTAGGACTAGTCAAAGATCCGGTTAAAAACTTGGCAAAGAGAGTTGCTTTGATTTCAAAAAAACAAAAAAAAAAAACTCCAATGAGGAATTTTTTACTAAAAATTAAGTTAAATTTAACCAATTTTATATTAAATAAAAATTTACCCAAAATTCATAACGAGTTGTCATTTGTAGCTTGCTAAATCAAAATAAGCCGGTTTATCGTGTAAATGATTTATCCATTGATAAGGAAAAAAAAATTGACTTATTTTGATTTATCCAGCACGAATAATCTCGTATAACTCAAAATAATTCTTTTTTATTTTACTTGCCCGTAGATAAATTATTTTTCAGGGTAAATCAGTTCGCATTAAAACCGGAGGCCTTCTTACTAGAGTTTGGTCCCAAAACATCCCACGGGGGACTCGACAGAGCACCTCATCAAAGCATTCGTTTCTCTTTGAACATCCGATCAAGAGAATTGAACACATGAACATAAAGAACTTCTAGGAATACACGGTATGGGATATATGATTGGAGGAAGGCAATTCATTCTAAGTCGTTGATGAAGATAGCACGAAAACTTCACCCGACATGAATAGAGGCCACCATTAATGAGCCATACAACGCCAACCAAATGGTCCGACACGGCTTGTCCAAAATGGCTACACAGGCAGTCGCCGTGCCTTCTTCCATGTTCCAATCTTACGCGGTCCAGATCCAAAAACGTTACATTCAATCAAGAGAGAGGTTCGTGCGTGCACATCTTGTCCATCCGAAGCAATACATATGACCACACAAAGCATTTATTAGTGTAATGCTCCCTCGTGGATGTATAACTTTAGTTGGTGGAATTTGGGAACAAAAAATACAATCTAACTCGAGTTCTTTGTAAATACCGTCAATTTTTCTCAATTATAAGTGTATATGCAAAATAAAAAATGATTTTTTTTTTTGAACTAATAAGTGAAGAAAGAGATTGATGAGACTGTCCACTATTAACGAGATTTTTTTTTTATTAATCTGCTATGAATCAATTGATGCCAAAAATACTAATTTTCTGGAAGTTCTACATTGACTTGAAAAAATAATTAAAAATGAGAATAAAAGGAAAAAAAACACAACAAATATAGTATTAATTAATACAGCCTATTATAATATCAGGTGTGATAAATTAGTCTCATATCAAATATTAAATAAATAATGTTGAATATATATAATTAAAAAAACTTATATTCTGTGAATTTAAATTTTTAAAATTAATTGATATTTTATTTATTATATTATTTTGATTTGACATTTTTTCGATTTTCCCAACACCGCCAACGTCGGGAGACAAAAAAGAAAAGAGTCCCTGTCAAGCCCACGTCTTGGTGGCGTTTCTGTAAATATATTATGCAGTCGGAGGCATAAGCGTCATCACTGTGTTACAACTAGAATCCAACCTTTACAGTGGAGACGCATAAATAATCATTGCAATCTCTGTTCACGAGACCGGGGAACACAGGAGAAGAGATTGTTCTTGGCCTAAAACTGTGTGATTGGATTGGAGATCTTTTCTTTTCTTCCTCTGATTTTTTGCCTTTTTTTTCTTTGGATTTTGAGGCCCGGGAAGTGCAAAGATGGGGGGCCATGATGGGCTTCTGCTGATACTTCTGAAGGATTCTTTGTAGGACACCTGGGATGGAGGGTAAAGTTCTCGCTTTTAGAGCTGGTTGCCTCCTTTTTGGCTTTCTTTTCCATTAAAAATCAGTTCTCTTGATTAAAATTGTGGTTTTTGGAACTGTTTTCGGTTAGTTTGTATTTGATTCTTGCTTTTTTGGGGGCCTGGTTTTGATCGGTCTTTTCATTCCCCAGTCTTTAGTTGTTGGTTTGGGGTTTCTATTTTATTGTATCATTTTGGTGAGATTTGCTTAGGTTTTTTATTTTCCTTCTCTATTTTGCAGAAATCTTGTGTTTTTTTTTTTTTTGCAGATTCAGCAATGCTACTCCATGCTTGTTTTTCTGTAAAGTGGATTTTTTATTGCTGTAATTGTGGTAGAACAAGATCTTGCTTATTTTTCTATGGGTTTCGATCTGGGATTCACCCACTTAATGGGATTCTTTGAGCAGTTGAAATGGTCTCACTACACTCTCCTCCTCAGTGTAAAAGATGCTTCTTGTCTGTGGTTTCAATGCTCCTCTCCTCACTTCAAGATGCTGTCTTTGCTTTGCTTGCAGGTGATGTGCTGACTTGGAGAAATGTGGCACTGTTCAATAGGATTTAATGCCGCAAACATGAGATCTCAAAACAGATCCTTGAATGGGAGAAAGAGTGTGAGTTGAAGAACACTGTCAACAGCTTAGTGGTGATTTAAACGTATGAACTAATGGTGGTGGGGAGGTGGATGTCAGTTTAGTGCTTGTGGGTGTCTTCTGCTCTTGTTTAATTGTTTACTAGTATTAAGGACCTGTTGTTGCTGCCTCCTTTGCTTAACTAGCTTGCCACCTTACTCCGTGGGCTCTGCCACGAGCCCGGGAAACAGCATAGCCTCTGCCATAGACCGCATCTTTGGGTTTTCCGCCCATGTTAGCAGTGGCAAGAGAGATCCAGCGACTGATCTAAATCTTGGGGCACATATCTTCTTGTTTCAGAAGAAATCTGCAATCCAAGTCAGACAGGCGAAAATATTCGGGAATCGGTTTGCCCCTGAGTCTCCATTTGGAGCTACTTAAAAGTCTCCCCCTTGTGTGATTCTTTAGTGTAGAATTGTTGTGATGGGTTAAGGAGGAGAAGGATTTGGAGTTGTCTTGGAGAAGAAGAGGTGCATTTTTATCTATTTGCAAGGATGAAGTATATGAAGCTGGGATCAAAACCTGATGGCTTCCAAACAGATGGGAACAATGTCAGGTGAAGTGTCCTTCAACAACCAGTTATTTGTCATTAATCTTTTAGCTTTGGCTATTTCAGAACTTATTTGCTTCTTGATCTGGATTTTTGACATTGTTGTTTTCTGCCTAAGATGGTTCTATCTTGACATCCATTCTTGTTGTTGTTATGTGAATTTATTGTGGGGTTGCTTCTGTGGCTACCTTAGGTCTTCTGGCTTTTGAGTTGATGTAGTTGTAGAGGTCACGTTTTATTAGGTGTTTCTATTTTTCTTTGGAAGGTTCTAGTATCTTGATGTCTATTTTTACTTAAAAAGAGTGACTTGAGCCTTGAGGTCTGCCAAACTGGTAGTTTTTGTTTCTGAAGTTATGCTGGAAGGGAATGCCACAATAATTGTGTGCACTAAGTTATGTCTTTAAGCTTTTCATTGATCTTAATCTATTTAGTATAGTGTAATTAGTACAAATATTTGAGTTTTAACTAAATTAGTTTTAGATTAATTTAGTTGAATCCAACTCGACCATCTTTCTATTCCTCTTCCAGACTTCCACTTTTCCATTAGTGATATGAGCTTGGAAAACATTCTAAACATTAAGGTTAGCATTCATCAGAAAGTTCAGTCAATACTCACCTTTGCTATGCAGAGTGTTTCTGTAATTGTCTTCAATTAATTTCGTGATCTTCCATTTTTATTAGCAAAATATCTTATAGAATGTAATCTATTTGTTAGCGAAACATCTTATAGGGTGTAATCTATTTGTTAGCAAAACATCTTATAGGATGTAATCTATTTGTTAGCAAAACATCTTATAGAATGTCCTCATAGTGACGCTTCTCTGGTCTCTTTAAGTTGTTTCCAGTTTGTGATGCTTTCATTCTTTCCATTTCAGAAATAACTAATTAATTCTGTGAAAGTGCGCAAATTAAATGCTGCACAACTTTTCTTTCTCGTATTTTGTTGAAATGAATTTTATTCCTCTATAAAAGCTTTGTCCAGTGTCGAGACAAAAAATTGCGGCTATTGTTTACAAACTTCTGGAATGTCAAAATTCTAGATTCTTCTATTTTCTGTTTAATTCAGATAGAGAAGCTTAAGTTTGAAGTGTGTTTTGATCTTTCTAGTGAGCTGTGGAAGCTTCACAATGCTGTACTGGAACTCTATGTCCTACACTTTTTTCTCATAATTTGTGTAATTGTGTCACTATCATTATGTAAGGTGTATGGACACTCTGTTACTAGCCGTAACAAATTTTCTTTCTTCTCAATTAGGTTGCTTGATCTACTCCTTAGAATGCAATTGTAGATTTATTTCTTTATGCATTTCATCTTCATCAACTACTAAATTTCCAATGACTTAATGCAATGTATGTTCTCACCCAAAGTGAGCTCTCATTGTGGGTCAATATCATTTGATTTGCTTGCAATTTTACTCGTTGTATTCAGATATACATTTTTCTGGTAAATAGAATTCCTGTACAGATGATATATCTTGTAGGTAGAAACAATCCTAGAACAGTTTTTATCATATCATCTTGGCTATCTAATTTATACAATAGTTGACCTTTTAGTTCCTCTCAGTTACTTGATCATGTCTTGTTTTGGCTTTTCTCATGCTTTCTGTTTCTGGATATTATGCTCCGAAGGAAATACGGATATAAGGATCTTAAAATGATTTGGCATACAGATATTATGCTTGGTTTGACATTACCCCAATTTTGAAATGATATCCCTAGTTGTTAATGAATGAATAATTCATTTTGACTACGATTGGTCGGACAAAACCCTTGCAGAGAGCTTTTGTTTATGTTCTGTTAATCTCTGGAGCTATTGAAACTATAAGAATGCTGGCTGATTTTGTTTGACTATTTGTATTATTTATATGCTGAAAAATCATGATTGGGAGCATTTTCTTTGTAGATTTGTGGCTGCTGAATTGGAAACAGACCTCGTTGTCAATGTTGGGGATGTGAAGTTCTACTTACACAAGGTTTGTTGTTTGAAGTTTTTATTTCAAGAAAGCTATGCATGCAGAAACTGCTTCCATCTGAAAGGATGATATAATGCATTTGTAGGAAGAATCTATGCATGAGAAATTTCTTCCATCCTAAATGAATGATATATGGCATATGCATGAAGTGTAGTTCATCTAATACTCTCCCCGAATGAATTTGACTGTTTCTTTCTGAATGCTCATTTTAAGTTATCTCTACCCCATATTTCCTCAGAAAGTGGATTTTGCAATAAGGTCAGACGTATAAGTGCCACCTGGCATACAGATTCTTTGACTTATAAGCTATACAATGCTACATCCTTGCAAGAACATGGCCCAGAACTTTTTTTGCTGCCTGTGCATTGGGTACAACACTGATATAATCGCATCATCTTCTTTAACCGATATTGTAGCCTGTAGTTCAAGAAAAGACTTATTCGAGTTCCTAGTGCCATTTTCATTTTAGTTTCTTGTGTTATTCTTCAGTATAGAGTTTGATTTTGCTGCCTGTGTATCTTCTCTGATTCAACATGTCATGCCTTGTTTTGAAGCTTATGACTAGCGAGTCAGGAAAGCTTGGTTCATCTTTCTGATGTATATTTTTGTTTTCAACTTGTATGTAGTCTTGCACCTGATCCCTGTTTCCATTTTTTCTCTGATCTGGCCTGAACCAATTTGTGCCATAATGCAGTTTCCCCTGCTTTCCAAGAGTTCTTGCTTGAAGAGGTTGGTGGGAAACACAAATCCTGACAATATTGATCAGATCCACATTCACGACATCCCTGGTGGCTCTGCTGCCTTTGAAGTTTGTGCTAAATTTTGTTATGGCATGATAGTCACCCTTAATGCATACAATGTGGTTGTGGCCCGGTGTGCAGCAGAGTATCTCGAAATGCATGAAACTATCGAGAAAGGAAACCTCATCTACAAAATTGAAGTCTTTCTGAACTCTAGCATCTTTCGCAGCTGGAAGGACTCAATAATAGTTCTCCAGACTACAAAATCCCTGCTACCTTGGTCTGAGGACTTAAAGTTGATTAGCCATTGTGTTGACTCTATAGCTTCCAAGGCCTCCATTGATCCTGCAGAGGTTGAATGGTCCTATACATATAATAGAAAGAAACTCCCTTCAGAGAATGGACTTGATCCGCAATGGTATGGGGTCCAAAAGCATCAAACAGTACCCAGAGACTGGTGGGTTGAGGACCTCTGTGAGCTTGATATGGATTTTTACAAGCGAATTATTACAGCTATAAAATCTAGAGGAAGAACAAGTGGTCAAGTTATTGGGGAAGCTCTGAAGGCTTATCTGTATAGAAGATTTCCATGCTTTGCAAATGGTAATATGCAGCAAGGAGGTGATGTCTTTAAGAGCCGATCACTGCTTGAGACTATTATATGGTTGTTGCCTGTAGAGAGGGGTTCATTTTCGTGTAGTTTCTTGCTCAAGCTACTTAAGGCTGCATGTTTTCTGGATTGTGGTGAATTGGGCAAGAGGGAGTTAGTGAAGAGGATCGGTCATCAACTAGAAGAGGCTTCTGTGGCAGATCTTCTAATTCCTGCTCCAGAAGGGGAAAACACTGTGTATAATGTTGATGTGGTTCTGAGTATAGTTGAGGAGTTTCTGATCCAGGAGAACAACAGTACTACTTCGAGCCCACCCATCTCTGAAGAGCTTCAAGAAGTCAGGAGCCCATGCGCTCTCTCCAGCTCACTGAAGCTGGCTGTGTCTAGGCTGGTTGATGGATATCTTGCCGAAATCTCAAAAGACCCAAATCTTCCACTTTTGAAATTTGTCGAGCTGGCAGAAATGGCTTCTGGTACCTCCAGACCTGTGCATGATGGCCTTTATCGTGCTATTGACATGTATCTGAAGGTACATTTTCTCAACACAATGCATTGCATTCGATCATTCTTTTCATGAATATAGATTGAGTACTGAGTATATTGATTTAATAATTGAGTTTTTCACATATACCTTCTTGAAATCTTTCCTAATTAAATATATCTCTTATGTATTTTTTAAAATTACATTTTTTTTCCCCTATAATCTTGGATTTCTTAGAGAGGTATATGTAAAGAAAATTTTAATTATTTCGAATTAAATTTACTTATATTTATGAAAAGTCACTCTTGCGTCTCATTTTATTTAGTTATATATTAATTAGATTTATTTCATTAACTTATCTCACACCGCAACAGGGAGGATATTGGCAGCTCAAAGAGGAAAAAGATTTCTTAGGGTAGGAATGTGATGTGGATGAAGTTAATAGATTAAATAAAACTAAGATATAACTATCTAAAATGAAGGACAAAAGTGACTTTTTTTGACAAACATAAGTAATATTAATTCGAGATGATTAAGAAATTTTTTTTACATATACCTTCCCAAGTAAGGAATCCAAGAATATCGAGAGAAATATGTAATTTTATAAAATACCAGGAGATATATATAATAGGTTTTAGGAAGGTATATGTAAAAAACTTAAATAATTTAAATCAGAATCATCCATGGACAGTGATGGACATATAACTGAGAAAAACAAACTTTGTGCACTATTTATTGGAGCTATTCAAGTCTAAGAGCATATAAACAAGATTATATGTGCTGTTGAACTCGATTCTTGACACTGATGATTAGCCAACGACCAAAATGATTTACAGATAGTCATCTTGTTTATGTGAAGAATTACTAATACATTCATTAATCGCATTATATCTGGATGTTACAGGAGCATCCGGATCTGACAAAGAGCGAGAAGAAGAAGATATGTAGTCTGATGGACTGCAAAAAGCTTTCCGTTGATGCCTGCATGCATGCTGTTCAGAATGAGCGCCTCCCCTTGCGAGTGGTGGTCCAGGTCCTCTTCTTTGAGCAGTTAAGAACATCGGCTGCTGCTAGTGGTGGAGCTGAACTCCCTGGTAGCAGTCCCTTACTCCCTCCTCGTGAGAATGGCGGTTCACATGAGAGCTCCAGATCAGCAGTACCCACCAACATTGAGGATAACTGGGACACCGGCAATTCTGTCAAGTCAATGAGGATACCAGGCAGTGAGCGGAGCAGTGGAAGCAGTGATGGGCAAAAGAATAGCAATGATGGCAAGAGCAACGGCAAGGCAAAGGGCACTATAATGCCAAAGAAGATGCTGAGCAAGCTCTGGTCGAGCAAAACGCATAGCGGGGGCAACAGCAGCTGCTCTGACACATCTGAGAGCCCAATGTCCGTCAACCCGGAGGGCGCCAAGTCAACCCCATCAAGAAGTGTGAGGCGTTCAGTGTCATAGTAGAGCTTCACAGGTGATGCTGCTTTTTGTGATGTTGCTGATGATTGTAGCAGTTAGTCTGGTTCTTGTGGGTTATTTTCCATGAAAATGTGCCAATTTTTGCATGTATTATAAAGAACGGAAGGTCCTACATTCTTTTTCGTTTCTTGGTTTTCGGTGTTAACCTTGTCCAGCTTCTTGTTTGTCTACTACGTTTTGACGTTGGGAGTTACACTGAAAACGAAGTACAGTCCAGTACCTTTCTCTGATACTTGCGAAAATACCACTTTTTTAATTTTATTTTGATAGTAACGACAGGTTGAGCCCACGGGGAATTCCTCGGTGTCAAAACTCACTTTTTTTTTGACGTTTTTGTTGCCAAAACCCACTGATGATAGAATTATAGAGCCAGAGAATCTTTTGAAGTTGAACAAGAGCATATGTTCCCAATGTCCATTCCGATCAACTTGATACATAGTAAATCAAATAAAATCATCTCTAAAGCTTGTGAAATATCAACTCCACCAGTAAGCACCTCTCAATTAGGCTGGTGGACATGATCTTAGCCTCTTGGGTGCTAGTCATTACGGATAGGCACAACTTTTATGGGCCACATTGCTCTCGTTGCAGGGATAAACAAAGATCTAATCAAAGCCCATTCTTATACTACAAAATCTATGACAATATGATCCAGTGAGAATAGAACTATGTCTAATCTCATTTCACAAATATGTTACTCCCTTCTGTCCGTTGGTCACCGGGCGCAATTATCGGTGTGGGTTGGTCAATGCTGACTCAAAATTTTTCGAAAAAAGTTAGAAGTTATCGAGTTGGATTAAGCTTTCCGATTAGATAAGATTTTACATCAGAACTTCCAATAAGGATGGCAAGGAAAAGGGCACAATGGTTTGGACCAAAGTACAAATTAATTAAAAGATTAGTGAGGGTTGAAGTGTCAATTAGGCAGAATTAGGCAAGGTTGGTTTTTCTGCTCAACACGGATTCACACACTAAAGAGTCCAAGTCAACGACCTTGTAGCTTTGTTGACTAGTGATGACTCTAATCACGCTCAAAGCTGACCGTTGATAAACCAACAACAGAGAAGAAGCACACTCCATGAAAGAAAGACAGAATCTCCAAGCTAGAAATTAGGGTTGAATGAAGGCAGATGTATACCGTCTACTTGGATAGGGACAATAATCGAGCTATTGATTTTCTGTCCTTCTTTCTATCAATAAATGATGATTTATCTGACTTTTTCTGAGTATACAAATAAATAAAAGAGTTACGTATTTGTGGATGTATAAAGCATATAATCTTGGAATTTTAATTTGTTCATTTGGACCACATGAAACCATTTATTCTTACATTTTTTTTAGTTGAGGCTTATACGATGGTTTGGATGTCAGACGCCATTGGTGTCTACCCTAAGAAATTTCAGGAAAAATAAATTATTTTATCATTCCATGTCAGAGTCCATAATATTTTTTTCCATTATCACAACCGAAATAATGTTAATTTTTCAAACAAAATCAGTTACTTCGAATTCTTGCAATACACAGAACTCAAAGTAGGATTTAAGGATCTGTTTGGTAACAAATTAATCTTAAAATAATCCGACAAAAAAATTAATTGTTTTACTAAAAAAAAATTAATATTAGTTATATTACACAATTATTAAATTAAAATGTTATAAAAAATTTAATTAATTTTTTGAACTTCAAATTATTATAAAATTAATTTTAATAAATAATATTAATTTATAAAAGTATTTTATTAATCCTAATCTTAGCCTTACTTTGTTTCTAAACACGAATCTAAATCTCACAAAAAATAAACAAATAAAAATAAAAAACATAAAAAAAAAAACAAAAATCATAATCCTGGACCCAATTGGCGCCTGAACCACCTTCGCAGGCCCAGGAAACAGCTGAGACAAAAGCCAAGCCGTGGTCAATCAGGCCTCACCAACTATTGTGGGGCTCGCAGGCCAACACCAGAATTGACTACGAACCCAAACTGATGTGGCCCAACCAGGCCAACCCCACCGCACCCATTCGTGCACCGAGTCACATCACCCAATCACCACTCCACGTCACAACCACGGGCCCAGCAAGTTGTCACAAATTCTCTTCACTCTCCGGTTCCACATCGTCACAAAGACCAAGGATAATACTGTAATTTCGCTTTCAGGTCAGGGAGGACATCACCTCAAAACCGAATCCAGACCGAAACCAAAGCTCGTGGCCCCAGCTGATTGGGCCAAATAGATCACTATCAATTATCAAACATCGTTTTGTTTTAAGCGGCTAATGGCGCCAAAAGCCGAGCGCGCCAAGGAAAACGTGTTCCCGTCACCGACGGCATTCCGGGGATCGCTGACGTCAGATCTCCCAACCCTCATCAAAAATAAAAAAAAATAAAAAAACGAAGATATTGTTCCCAGAAAAAGGGGGGGAAAAAAAAAAGAAAAAGAATATCGACAAGACGGGGAAAAGGCCAAAAAGTTGCACCACATCTTCCACCGAATTCCGCGACTTCCATCCATATCTTGGAAAAACCGTTACAAAATTTCCCACGAAAAAGACCTGCATTTTCAGGAAAAACAGGAGGGAAAATTGAAATTCCAATAACACCCAGCCCTGCCGTTAACAAAAAACCTAGAGCGGGGGGGATGAGATCGGAACCGCCCATTTGATACTCGATCCGTCAGAACTCGCGCGGGTCGACGAAGATGGAGGTCGGTGGCGGCGATTTCGTCCAGTCGCCGACATCGCCGTCGCTGTAGTCCACGGCAAGGTGCTTCACGCACCAGAGATCCTCCGCGCAGGAAAGGCGCTGCCAGTGCGGGATCCCGCCGCGAAGCGGCTCGCAGGCGGCAACCTCGGTAGCAACGACGCCGCAGCCGCCGTCGCGCGCGAGGTTGTGCGCGTGGGAGCACAGCGCGCGCACTAGCTTCGCCGCTCGGGGGCCCTCTCCGCCGATGCCGTAGAGGAAGTAGACCCCAAAGGGATGAAACAGATCAGGCACCGATGGGATCCGGAGCCACGGTAGCGCGCGATCCGCCGCGCGGCTGGCGTAAGAGAGAGCGCGACAGGTCCTTGACGCACCGCGCACCTCCATCCGGAACACCTCCTTGCAATTCCACACGCTCAGCACCGCCCACGACTCCGGCGGATCGGCGAGGAAGGACTCGGGTCCGGTCCAGCCGTCGGCCGAAGTTCTAGAATCGGAAAAGACAGCGATGAAGGTGCCGAGCGAGAGGGGGTTGCGGAGGACGGCGTCGATGTCGCGGGGGAAGAACTCGGTGAAGGAGAAACAGCGGCGGTAAAGAATCTCGGCGTCGGAGGCGGTTAGCCCGAAGATGGCGGCCCGGCGGGGGGTCGGGAGGCGGTGGGCGAACACCGGGTGCACGAGGATCGAGGGGGTCCGGAACTTGGAGTACCCGCACCGCCCTGTGAAGAGCTCCACCGATGCTTCGTTGTCTTTGTCCGTCGCCATGTAAGCATACTCCACCCCCTTTTCTCTAAACCACTCCTCCATTTTCGTCACCAGCTTCATTCCAATTCCCATCCGCCTGAAAATAAGTCTGTTTATTTTTATTTGCTTTTAGTTTGTTGCATGAGGGGAAATGGAGAGAGGGTAGGAGTTACCGGTGGGAAGGGGATACGCGGAGGCCGAGGATGTAAGCGAGCTTGGTGTAGATCGGAGTGTGGTGCTTCGCGGAGAAGGTTTGGGTACAGTGAGGCTTCTTACCGCAGGTGGCGGTCTTGATGCAGCCGCGAATGAGGCCCACGATCCCTTTCTCCGGCCCAATCGTTTCAGCTACCTGTTTATTTTATTTATAGAAACAGAAAACGAGCGTTACAGCATAGCAATAATAGGCATTAAAAAATAGAGAAAATGGCGGAGAAAAATAGTACCAGCATGAGATAGGCGGGGAAGTGGCAGACCCGGGAGGCGGGGTGGCAGAGGTGGGTGAACAGGGACAACTTACCGCTGGGCCCTACCTCGCAAATCTCCTCCACAGCCTCGGCTCCCTGGCGGTCCCGCTCCGGGTCGAACTCTCGCACCACGATCATCTCCTTCATCATCTCTTTGTTCCCTCGATAACGCACCTGCTCTCTCTCTTTTTCAACCGGCTTTTTTATGCGATAAACCAGTATCTCAAGCAACCGGCTTTTCTATGCTTTTGAACTGAAAGTACTGATGATGAACAGGCAAGGGGGCCAGAGGGCGAGAAGTAGAAGCAACCACCACTGGCTTCAGCAGAGAAAGCAAGCAAGCAAGGAGAGGAGAGGAGCAACAAGGAGGAGGATGAAGCGAGGAGGTAAGTCCCAAAACTCTGAGCTTTCTTATGCTTCTGATTTTAGACTAGTTCGAAATCGTTAGTATATGACTGGGGAGATGAGTTCTTAATGGAGGCGAGGGGGGAGAAGTCTTATATATATATAGGACGAAGAGGGAGGCCTCCTCTCTCTCGAGTCCGCCTTTCGGGCCTTTCCTGTCTTTCGCAGATGATCGTGGGAGGAAGGATGTAGTAGTCATAAAGGATAGGGGTCGTAGGGTGAAGAGTGTCAGCGCTGGGCCTAAAAGAGAAGGGAATGGCGGCTATGGCTGCGCAGTCTTTGTGTCGTGTGTGCCGCGCGATATTTAATCCTTCGTCATCATTATCATCATCATCATTCATGAACCCATGATAATGACCACACATCCATCCATCCATCCCATCAGTTCGGGTCGGATTCTTCTGCATCCGGCTCTAAAAAACTAGTTTTGCACTAGTATCGAACTTTCGGGTTTGAAGGGTACGAACGTAGTCGGAATCCGATAGGTAGCTACTGCCTGCAAGCCTACAATGGCATGGAAGGGATAGGAAACGTGGAGGGAGCGGCGCCCCAGGTTGAAGCAACGGCGGCTGCCACGTGGAAGCCGGAGGAGCCGCGATTAATTGATGATGGCGCGGTCTCCGAAATCATCAATGGGGGCGGGGTGTGCCGAAAAAATAAGTCGTTCCGGATGATGCCGTAATAAAGACGCAACACATCATACCTCAGCGCTGATGATAATGATGCGATCTACGGACGGATGGGATGGTTGCGGTAGGGCGCAGTCTAGCGCTCTGTTCCTTCGGAGTAGGGGAATTGGAAATTTCAGTTAGCAAGGTGAGGCGATTACGGCCGAAAGCCGTTCCGGAGGAATGATATGCCTCCGGCCCTGAATGGAATGGAATAGAAGGAAAGCCGTTGGTTACGATCGTGCCACGTGGCCGTCTTCTTAGAGAGGGAATTAATTAATGGCTAGTAATAAGATTAAGATTAAAAATTAAAGGATAACTAACTATGCCGGCTAATAAATGATTTGAGCAAGTAACGGAGGGAAAGACATCATGTGGCTGCATCCATGCCGGTCGTCGTCCAATGACTAAGTTAAGCCGTTCACATCAATCATAAGGAGGATGCAAAAGAATATCTATTTGATATAGGCTGTTCTAGAACATCACAATGGAGATGCATCATCGCCCATAAGAAAAGCTTTTGACCTCTCCATTTTGACGATATAAATCTACGTAGAGAACGATGAACATGACTAACGAGTGATTCATGTGCATTATTTGTGCTTGTTCGTTAGCTAATCAAAAATTCGAAAAGCAATGATCCGGCACAAAATCAGCTTTCATCCAATTTGTTAATGCTTAATTAGCATCTTTCCAGAGTGACCATTTAACTAATGTTATACTCTCGACAGGCAACTCATTGCATTGTTAAGTTAGAGAAAGATCAATGCGATTAGGGAGAACTTAGAGAGCCATTTAGGCCATAGCTTTCAAGCCAATCAAGCGCGGCTCGAGAAAGCGGGATTAGTTAGCAACGGGAAAAAGAGAGAGAGATATAGAAGAAAAATAAAGGCATCGGAGGTCCATTTCTCTGGTTCATTTTCTCCTGCTTTCTCTTACACTTGTCCTCGAACGAGCGCAATAGAGGTGTCCTTGACTTGGACATTCACCCACCAATTAATTTATTCTAATAGTTTCCTTTTTCTTCATGGCCTTGAAGCCCGAGGCTCGTACCACATTTGGTCAAGAGCAAGGACACTTGGCCCATCATTAAATTCAAAAATCAATTGGATCATGCAAGCTAAGTTCACATATCCAATCCAGGGCTCGTCTAAGGTTTCCTTGTATATTATTGTTACTAAAAGCGCTTTGGGGCTACCCTTGTGAAGAGAGATGGCGACTGGGGCTACAACGACCTTGTAATTGAAGCTGCCCGTTTGGTGGCGGGCCATGCTTTTTTCTATTTGGTTGGAGAGATAAGTCTCGGACAAATGGGGACGACGTCCCGAGGAGTTGTGAGGTGGGGCTATAACCGATGTGGATGAGCACCCGAAAACAGTCGCGCTCTGCGTGATTTGGAGATGTCAACAATTTGATGGGTCCCGCCGCCCTGATTTTTATTGGAAATGTCATGGTCCTCGGATCGCATTTCTATTGGGTGAATTTTGGTCCTAGCGTGGTTGAAATCGAAATATTTGCAGACATCTCAACTGTTCTGATAGATGCTTTCGTGTTGATTATATTCCTGACCGTTGAGCAGCAGAGATGATGGAGACAACAAACAGAGATGGAAAATAAATAGGGACACGAGAAGATGGAGAATTCATTTTTTTCGCAATTCCATATAATAACGGGTTGATGGCGATCTTAGTTGGGTAATCTACGCGGGTGAGAAGTACTTCAGGAATGACTGGTTTATTTGTTTTACAAGTACTTGTCAATGGTGGATGAAGTCATTGAAGAAAGAGATGTTGAAAGCTAAATTCTGATGAGGCAATGGCTGATGCAGAGTTTTCAACCAATTCTCCAATGATGGAAGTTATTCCTAGGTATATTCCAATAAAACTATTAAATGTCCATTGGTGTGAAGAAATAACATCGAGTCGGGAAACTTCATTAAATTACAAAATCACGGGTTAGATGAAAATTTTGTTTCAAAGTATTAGAGATTGTTTAATAAAGTGGAAACCGACTTTAAACTTTGGTAGGTCCGATGGAGAATTCAAAAAGAGCCAAATTCTTGTAACAAAATGACTTGATTTGATGTAGCATTTTTATTAGTTGGTAGTGGATTCGCTGGAAGAAGTAGATGCAAAACATGGTTAACGCCTAGGGAAAGAGATGCTTATGCAGTGTTTAGCTGATTTAATACTTGTCAAGCATAATGCATTGTGCTTTGTGTTAATGTTTAAATTTCTCGTTATGCTTCAATCAAAATAAATCAGGAGATTCATACCGAAAACGAATAATCCGTTAATAATTCTTGCGATATTCACTAAAGCTGTGAATTATTCATTATTCGTTAAGTTTAATAGTCTTTTTACTCTTTAAAAAACAGACCGAGAGTCTACTGGACGCACATTCTAGCCAAGTAGGTCCATCTTAGGAGTCCATGTGGGCCCCGTTCAAACGTTGTGTGGACCGAGTGTGCACATTGACTGATTGACAAACCAGGGAGCGAACTTTGACTTGTTGACTAACCCAGAGAAAGAACTTGCTTGAGTCAAGGGATAAAAGATTCCGAAGAAAACATTTGTGCACGTACACCCTTTGAGGAAAACAAAATTATGCTTTCTAAACCACATATTTGGACGTCTGCCCTTATTTTTTTCATTTGTATGGTTAGCTAATCATCCCGATTGGCATCACTAGTATAGGTGTATTAGTTGAATTAATCACAATGATTACCTTACTAATCTTTGTCTTCATCCAATTTTTTTTGTTATTGCGTGGTAGAGAACACAATTAACCAGGACCATGGACTTGAGCTACATATGAAAAGAGTTGTGTTTTGGTTCTAAAACTCGATATCCAATATCCACTAATTATTATTTGTGAATTTCAATGAAACGTAACTATGGATTATGTGATTATCTTAACTAATCAAACACTAAGGTTGATTTTAGATGGGTTTAGCATTTTATATATAACAGCAAAATAACGCTTTTGATGTGGCATGCATGCATTTCACATTTTTTAATGACACATGAGGGAAAAAAGGGACCCCAGAAAAAGAAGGAAAAATAGATACAGGTCAGCAGTATGGTATGATTTTGTCAAGCAGTGGGCACAAGCACTGAAACAGTACAGCTGAGACAAATGAACAGCGCTAGCACAATTGAAGCACAGAGAGGCCCAGTGATTTAATTGATCAGGGGGCGGCGGCAGGCCCAAATGAAAGAGAGAAGGGGGAGGAACCATGATAGGCCATTCTTTTGGACCTTTGCGGGCTTTGGGCCGACAACCGGCGGGTGTGGCCCCCATCGCGGGTCGGGCTCCAAGAAATCCGATCCGCAGAGATCCTCTTTTGCCACCCGCCTCAGTGGATAACGTTCTGGCAGCGACGGCTGCTGGAAAATCTTCTTTCGGTCGTGGACTTGCGTCAGGGAACTGCCACGTGGCGGATAAGGGTTTTGGGCCGGGCCTATCAAATTCGCATTTTGAACAAGATACTGGGATTCGTGCAGTAACACGTGCGCCACTGGTTGGAGTTGAAAGAATAAGACAAGTCATACAATTGTTAAAATTTTGTATCATGATTCTTATTATTATTTCCGAATAATCTGGTTTTTTACTTCTAATATTAGATTTCGGAGTGGAGCTATTAGAATTTATTATAAAAATTAATTTTTAGATAATAATAATAATAAAGCGTCACGAAAAAGAATCGCCCAATTAACCTACGCACGCATCTTCTTAGAAACACAATGCTATTTCATGGCTTTTGCACAGAAAACCCTAATATTTCATCAAATGCGTTCTTTGGTCCACGATGATTATTAACTCAGGTCTTGCTTACGAGGGATAATATGCAATTATAACAATTTAAAGGGGGTTACATGCACAAATTGCTTGCCATTTTTGTCCAACCATTTGGTGCCACGTTACCCATCGTGTCCATGCCCTTTGGAGGAGGGAACAAAGAGGCGATCAGGGTGCCATTCCGGGAACAGTCCTTTTGCGGGAACATCCTGTTCGCACGAAGGACAAACAGCAACAGTAACAAAATTTTAGAAAAAACAACTTTTCGTAGAAAAAACATAAATTAATACAAATCAATGTCATGCATCATCATGTCATGGCAAGTTCATGTATGGCAAATACTCTGCAGGATGGTTGGCATCCTTTTGGTGGGGGGCTATTCCGTAATTAGCTATCCATTTTTTCTCTTAATTTTCCGTTCACGCTGCCTTTGTGTATGCCACTGCTGAAAGCAGCCCACGAGAAGCCCGATTTAGCATAAGGTGCGTTTGGATGAATTTACAGAATTTATTTTTTATATAGAAATGTTTTTCCTAAGTGGGATGTTGGGCCAATTGTGCATGCGGTATACTAGTTTTCACATTTTCAACTATTATTATTATTATTATTATTATTGTTTATATACATTATATCAATTTTAAGGTATCTTTAGCTAAGATTAAACTAAAATTAAGATCAAGTCTAGCTATTTATTTTTATATATTAGTATTTTTTAAATAAAATTAACTCTATAATAATTTAAACACTGAAAAAGTTAATTATTTTTTAATAATAATTTAATTTAATAATAATATAAAAATAATTGATATTAATTTTTTAGTAAAAAAATTAGTTAACCAAGTTATTTTTTTCTTAATTCATCACTAGACAAAGCCTAAATGTCATAGGCACGGTTGGTTCGAAATTAAGGTCAAGTTCAAGTTCAAAATTAAAATTAAAGTATAACAAGATAATTTGGTCAAATTTTTCATGTTTAAATGTTTGTCTAGTTAGTGAATAGTTTAAATTTTTTTTTAATATTAATGTCCTTTGATGTATTATTTATTAAAATTTAAATAAATAAATATAATAGTAATATAGTAATTTATTTTTTAAATAACATAAAAATAATTTGGCTCTCTTTTTGGTATTTGAATGGCAGACTGATCAAGACAGAATAATTCTGATCCTGATCTCGAACCAAACGCACTATATTAATTTAAAAACTGAATTCAAATTGCTTCATATTTACCTCGTGATGCAATTACGTAAAATCTCCTTTATTTTTGTTATTTTTTAACTCAAATGTGCGATTTATTTCTTCTCTCTTTATACTAAATTATATGAGATTATTTTTCCAGAAGCCTGCCTAGATATATTATTTAGTATTTATTTAGGCAAAAATAATCTCAAGTCATAAAACAATCAGAGAAAGACAGCTGCCTGGAATTGAACACAGCCCGGACCAGACCAAAAGGCCCGCAGCGAGCCCATTGATTAACTAACCCGATCCGGTCCACGTGGATTTCTCGTGATCGGCAGATCTCCATTGTTGGTGCATCTCAACAGGTTCTCCACCACTGGTGGACCCACCGGCACCTTCCAGGTCTCGGCCGCACATCCTTCATAACCACAATCTCAAAGCAATCATGACAAGCAATTGAGGAAGAAAGAGAAGACGGAGTAGTCACCTGATCGAAGATGGCGGTGGGCATGGCGAGGGTGGCGACGGCGTTGGGTGCGTCTACAATCCCGGAGATCCTACCTTCACATCGGCAGCAAGAGAGGAGCAGGTACACCTGCTCGCGAGATGTAGTGGACGGCGTTGAGCACGGCGTGCGGCGCGCTTGTAGGCGATGGAGGCGTCGAGGTGATGCTGCCGGCCGGACTCGTCTATGATAATGCCCTCGAAGACCAGGCACTCCGAGAGCCGCGGCTCCACCGGCCCGACCTCGAAGATAGGGCTTACGTGGAGCGGCGTCGGGCCCACTGGGGTCAGGTACTCCAGCATCCGGCCTCTGATTATCTCGCAGCTGCATGCTTCCATCCATGTGTGCTAATTATTTCAGGTAATGGACATTGCCTAGATGAAAACCCGTCGCACCATTGATGAGTTTTTTCAGGATATATACGCAAAAATCTCTTAGTTTTCAATATTTTGGGATTCTTCTTTTTGTAAAAATCGATCGTAACTCATACGAGCGTCACTAGTTCTTGCTGTTTGAGAGTTGCAATGGAAGGAAAGTATTGATTAATGCTCATTCAGGGGCTGTTTATTTAGGGTGAATTGGAAATCCCAATTTCTAATTCGCCCCAAACTGTAATTTTCTCCTGTTTGTTTGGTGGTGACTTCGAAATTTCGGTCCATTTTTTCCCCTGATTTTTCACCTGCATTGATTTCAGTTTTCAAATGACACCTGAAAGTGAAAATATTTTTGCACAAATTTCCCATGAAATTTATCATATTTTATATATACATATAGATAAATAGATTGATTTATATAAAATCCCCACAAATTTTATAGTGTTTATTTTTGGGATTTTTTTTTCATATACCTACTTTCATTAGGAATCTTTACATACAACTCCTAAAGATTTATGCTATTCATAAACAATTTTTTATGATTTTAATATTTACTTATAATTTTTCTTTTTTAAGTTTATTACCTATCACCTAACTGTAATTTAATTAAAATTTTAACAAAAAATTTCTCTTTTATTTTTTATAAATTTTAATTTAAATCCTCATAATTTTTAACTTCTCATTCTCCACTTTTCCTCCCAAATATTTACAAATAAATCTTTCATAAAATTTTAAGTATAAGTTTAATATTTATAAATTTATAAATAGACTCCTTGAATATTTTTATTTATAAATAAGTCTAAATTTTATTATTTTTTAAATAAATTTTTACAAAAAAGAACATAAAGGTTTTAAAACTTTATGGAAGGTTTATTTTCTATAAAATTTTAAATTACTAGTTCAATATCTATATATTTACAAATAGACCTCTCAAATATTTTTTATTTATAAGTCCAAATTATATCATTTTTTAAATAAAATTTTTCAAAAACGATCTTAAAGAATTTAAAACTTTATAAAATTTTAAATTACAAGTTTAATATTTGTACATTTATAAATATATTTTTTTGAATATTTTTATTTATAAATAAGTCCAAATTTTATCATTTTTTAAATTAAAACCGAATCATATCCACCCACAAAAATATTCAAATTTTAATTTGAATATAGATAAGATATAATGGATGAAATTGTACAGATTTTGAGATTAAAATATTTTATAAAACCGAAAAATATAGGGAGTTATTTGTAAAATTTTCATTTTAGGAGCTGATTTGTAATTTTATAAAAATTAGGAATTTTTTTATAAAATTAGTTATAAGGACTTATGTATAAAATTTTAAAACCTTCAAGCTCCCTTTTGTAAAATTTTATTTAAAAAATAATAAGTTTTGAACTTATTTATAAATAAAAATATTAGAAGAATCTATTTATAAATATATAAATATTAAACCTATAATTTAAAATTTAAAATTTTTAAATCTTTAAGGTCCTTTTTATAAAAATTTATTTGAAAAATAATAAAATTTAGATTTATTTTGAAATAAAAATATTCAAAGGATCTATTTATAAATATACAAGTAATATACTTATAATTTAAAATTTTATGGATGGTTTATTTATAAGATAAAGTTTTAAAACCTTCAAGATTCTTTTTGTAAAATTTTATTTGAAAAATAATAAAATTTTGACTTATTTATAAATAACAATATTCAAGAGATCTATTTGAAAATTATTAATATTAGGCTTATAATTTGAAATTTTATGTAGAGTTTATTTGTAAATATCTAGGAGAAATAGTGGAGGATGAGAAGTTAAAAATTTTGAGGGTTTAAATAAAAATTTACAAATGGTAAAAGAAAAAAGTTTTATCAAAATGTTAATTAAATAATAATAAGAAATTTAAAGTAATAAATTTCAAAATAAAAGAGTTGTAAGTAAATATTGAAATTACAAAAATTTTATCATAAATAGAATAAATTTTGGAGGGTTGTACGAAAAAATTTCTAAAAATTTTTTTAATTGTGATTTCTATTAGAAAGTTTAAGAACTACATATTTTTATTTGGCTTAGGAGAAAGGTTGGAAAATTTCCTCCAATTAGAATATATCATAATTATAAAAATATTTACAAAAAATTTAATTCGAGGATATTAGCTGTGTTACAAAATGCCTAAAATATAGATGGATTAGATATTTAGCACTAATTATTTTTAAGATTTAATAACTTAATTTTTTATTCTCAAACTTTAACAGTTGGACCGGGTAAGACTTTTTCATAGAATTTGAATAATATTTGCACCTACAAGACATTCAAAATGCCGCTATGTAAGATATCAATATCAATTCCAAAATTGTCATTGCAGGAGACGAACCTTTGGAGCTTAAAGCGTCAGTTCTAGAATGATCTAGATAAATTGGCATATTTAATTTGAATTTTTTTGACTTTCTTAAACTCCAAATTAATTAAAAATATATCAAAATTGTAGAAACTCTACGTTGATCCTACTAAGAGTGAACATAAACAGCGAAAGTATATATTTGCAAATATTAAGAAGTTATAAGTAGATTATTATTATTATTTTTTAGTTCATGGCTATTTGAATTTTTTCATATTTTATATTATATTTTAACTTATGATTAAAGATAATATTGGATGCGCAAGTAGGTTTTACACTAACAGAAAAAAAATCCAAATACGAATATGTAATTTTTAAATTTTAAAATGTGAATATGTACTTTGATAAATTTTCAAGGAGGTATACCTGAAATTCCTTTATTTTTTATATATTTTACAAAAAAAACCCTACAAATTTTATAATTTTTATTTTTATATATTTTTGCAGAAGGCCGCCACGAGTTTTATAGTATTTATTATATGGATCAATTGCATATAATTTCTTAAAATTTTATTAAATTACATAATTTTTTTCTAAACTTAAAAAATTATATATAACTCTCTAAAATCTTGTTAAATTGCATATTTCTTCTTAAAACTTGAAAAATTACATATAACTCTTTGAAAATTTTGTCAAATTACATATTTTCCCTCAAAACTTAAAAATTATAATTTTTTCTTGGATTATTCGATATATTGAAAAAATTTTCGGATATAAATTTATCATTAAAATCAATAATGTTTAAAAAATATATGTCGTTTGACATCGTTTAAGTTGAAATAAAAAAAACTTCTGATCAAGTGTAGATTAATGTAATGAAAAATATGAGTAAAAATCAATTTCAGATCTGGTTTATATTGGATATTAAATATGGTCTAAATTAAGTCTTACTTTTACTTAAAATTGGATTGAAATAAATTTAAACTAAATCATAGAAAAATATCATTTTACATCTTATATCTTAAGTTTAAATTTAATTTGAGATTGAACTGAAATGAATTTAAATCAAATGAAATGCAAAATAGTAATTTTATATCTTAGGTTAAAATTTAATATAAGATAAAATTTTCAACTGAATAAAAGAAAATTTTTAATAATAATAACATAACTACGAAAGTTTTTTCTAATTAAATCAAGAATATCTTCGTCTTTTTATTTCAGTCTAGTTGACGTTAAATGATATATATATTTTAAATATTTCTAATTCTAACGATAAATATATATATATAATGAAAGTTTTATAATATATCTAGTAATAAAAAATATTTAATTTTTAAGTTTGGAGGAGAAATATGTAATTTAAAAAAATTTTGAGGAGTTATATATAATTTTTTAAGTTTCAACGAGAAATATATAATTTGATAATATTTCAAAAATTTATATGTAATTTTTTAAATTTAGAGGAGAAATATGTAATTTAGTAAAATTTCAAAGTGTCATATGCAATTGACCCTAAAATTTTCAACTGAGCAAGAGAAATTTTTTAATAATAATAACATAACTACAAAAGTTCTCTCTAGCTAAATCAAGTATATCTTTATTTTTTTATTTTATTCTGAATGATGTTAAACCATATATATCATTTAAATATTTCTGATTCTAACGATAAATATATACATGATGAAAGTTTTATAATATATCTAGTAATAAAAAAAAATTAATTTTTAAGTTTGGAAGAGAAATATGTAATTTGAGAAAATTTTGAGAAGCTATATATAATTTTTTAGGTTTCGAAAAGAAATATGTAATTTGACAAGATTTTAATGAATTATATGGAGTTTGTTAAATTTAGAGATAAAAATATATAATTTAATAAAATTTTAAGGAGTTATATGCAATTGACGCTTATTATGTATATATGTGTGCAAAAAGCTCCCCCATGAATTTTTATAATATTAGGTTAAGTTTAGGATATTAAATTTATCTAAACAAAAAAAAGATTTTCAATTCTCTCAAAATAAATACACAAACAAGATATGGCAATCCAGGCTTTGAAATCCAAAAATTAAAAATATATGATTTCAAAATCCGAATTTTATTTTCACACCAAACAAATGAGCCCGATACCTATTGAATTTAATTAATCCACTCATTTCTATTGCACCGTAGAAGGAAAATTAGCCGCTCGCCCTTTTGAGAAGCGCATGTCCCCTGTGCTCAAATTTGCACTATCAACAAACATTGGAAGGTATATTTTTGACTTTCTGCTGAGATTTTTAATGTCGCAATTATTGTGTTGTTTTTTCTTAGTTGAGCACCATGACTTATTTGATTAGTGGTAATCACTTGGTATAACTATGTAAAATTCACATAATCTTTATATAAAATGCACTATCAACTTTATTTTCTCTATCAAAAGAAAATATGGAAGGAGTGCTCCATTCTTATCTCCATTTGATAATTTTTTTAAGAAATTTTTATCTCCAGGTTAGTGAACTTATATTTTACTACTTTAAATTATTCTCTAAGCTTGTACTCTTAATGGATGCGTATGCCTCTAATTATAGCTAAAAAAGACCTTAGTCCAGATTATTTGGTATTTAGTCGTGATTTTTTTCATTCTTCTTGGAAGACTTTTTACGTAAATCTTGGTATACTTTTTTTGATTGATTAGTAATTATTTTAATTTATTTTATTAGTAATTTACTTCCATATTATTCTCTATTTGATGTAATCTAACTAATTCTATATGAGGGAGTTGATTTGGTGAGTTATCATCCATTATTTTCTCCAACCACAATTCCCTCCATTCTCTGTTCCAGGTATCTTTCTCGCAGCCTCGTTCGCCACCTTTTCCCATACAGTTGTTCCTTCTTTGATCGACTTTCATAATCAATGATAAAACAATCCAAAAGCTCATCTTAGTGAATAAATTTCTAGAATTTACCTGCAACCTGTGAGCATGGACACTATTCAATGGCAATATATAGATGGATATCAATGCAACCATATCTACTAATTGTTTGTATTACAAATGGTTTTCGATCCTTGATACTAGAATGGTTTCGCATTCAGTATCAACCTGAGGGTTTACGGTTTGAATGAATCATTGAGGATCTATCTTGACAATTAGATGGTTAGCAGATATGTTACGTAGGCTTCTTAGAAGTATTAATAGTTTACCACCCAAGCAGGCAATTTTTGGCGATTGACAAGCCTGCTGATGGTCTTTGGTGCACTTCCAATTATTCCAGGATGAGTCAAACCCGGAAAGCGGACACCTCTGAAACAATGATCAGTATGCATGCAAGTACTAGTTCTTTAAATCAACTGCCCTACCAGGAATTTGAGGGGAGTATGTATATATTCCTTCAAAATACCAATTGGCTTTTGTCGCGCAGGGACAATAAATGATCGGTTAAAATCCCACCTCCATTCTCTCTGCCAAATGTTGCAGTATAGCCCTATTCATCTCCAGGAAGAGTACCTAAGTTGCTGATTTCTACTGCAAAAAGATCCCCATGTTTGGCTGGAATGCCTTCTTTATCTACTTTGATGGATCACTTGGATAATGCGTCTGCGAAATTGGACATTTGCAAAAATTAGCAGATTGTATGGAAAAATGGTTCATGAAGAAAGAAAACTAATGAAGGAGCAAAGGATATGAACTGCAAGTCTGTGGAGACATAACTTTTCACTTATATTTCCATTTCAGTATCTAGATATAGAAATGGCAGTAAGTAATTGATTATAAGATTTTCATATTTCTAATAAAGAATCCTTAGCACCGTGTGCCCATAATCAATAATTTAGCATTCCATAGATTGAATTTGAGTGGTCAGACGAGAGTTGAGTTTCTAAATTCTCTTGTATCATCGACAAATGGCTAAAACATCGCCTTATTATTCTTTCTGTTTTCCCTCGTTGCAGGAATTTTTCTAAAAAATATACTCCACAATAAACCTAAAAAGAAGTCAATAATACTTACAATAGTGAGGTCCAAGGCTTTGATATATCCATAGCAGAATCATTCTCTCTAACACAGCCACCAGTCCAGTCCATCATCTCCACCCGGAGGAGCTCACCATGGGAGACAGTGGCGATGGCCGGGACGTCAAGGTGCCAGCGGTTGTGGAGGGGAAGCTTCTATTCCCATGGCTTCTTCTTCACATCTATGGGGACTACCGCGCTTCGAGTTGCAGGAGCTATGGATACACTCTGTCTAGGAGGAGTTGGAGTCCAATATCATCTACAGTTGAATAGTTGCATCTAAGGTTCTTGGCACCCTTTTGCCTTGAAAGCGTGATTGGCTGCCATTGGAATCAATTTTTGGAGCTTTGCAAGCTTTTCTCCTCTGTGGGCCTTGTTTTCGAGTTTTCATTTAGGATGCTAACCTTGCAAAGGAGATAAAATTTAATGCTCCTAAAGCTAGCAAATCATGATAAGAAGAGGGAGAAAGAGACCTTGCCGTCCAGCGAAAACCACTTGTTGGAATTTTCTCTCTTGTTGCTCCTACGTACTCGTCTGCGCTCGTTTCACTTGATGTTTTGGGCTTGGGGACGTAGTCCAAGCCAGCATCACTGGGCTCTAGTCCACGACATTCCTCCGCGGTGAAAGGCATACTCTCTTTTCATCTCTTTTCGCCTACGGTACGCAAAAATCTCTGACACTTTAGTATGAAAAATTGCCATCCATACACAAGTTTGAGTATGTTCCATCAAATTATCAAATTATATTGTGAAAATTATTTTTCAGATAAAATATTTAATTATTAACCCAAAACATAATATATGCATCACAAATTAAGAATTTACCACGTTTAAATTGTTATAACATATATTATTCACTAACAAAATGTGCGTGATTATAAATACGGAAAAACATAATTCAATATCTTTTGGAAATATGATGAGTAATGGAGGACACACTTTTTTATTAAAAAAATTCGAAAATGGGCAAATTGGAGCCGACTAATTTATAGCTTCAAATAATTAGATATATATTTATTAATGTTTACGTCTATATTAGTGGGCCACAATTCTAAATTTGACTCAATAAATTATTAGGTTCAATTTTCCTACCCACGTATCTTTTACTAACAGGCTGTTCGATTTTTTTAAATTAAATAAAAGAGCTGAGAAATTACTTCTCTTTATTTTTTATTTACTTCTGTGTAGAAATGTAAAAATAGGTTTTTAGTTTACTGATCGGCTCAACATGACACGTTACTGATTGTGTTTGATAAGACCTAAAATCTATAATATTTGGATTGTGCTTGACTTTTTATTCACAGTCTGTAAATTAGATATAACTCGCAGCACGATTAGATTAAGCACGACATTGCATGTGGGCTGACACAATTTGGCTCGTGAATTTTTTTATAAAAATCAAAAGCAGAGAGTCGTTTCATATTATATATATATTATAGATATATATAATATATATATATATATGTATTTACAAATTTTTTTCTTATTTTTTATAATATTATTTTCTATTTTTATTTATTTTTTCAGATTTTTAAATATTTACAAATTTTTTGTATTCTTTTAAAAATTTCTTTACCAAAATTTGAATCCAAGTTCTTTCCATAAAAGCCAAAAAATTTAAACAACTAACTACAACCCATTAATGTTTTTTTACAATTTATGTGTATTTAGTTATATATTTTAAAAAAAAGGCAAACGTTGACGTTCAAGTATCCTCACGAGTTGTGTCAAACATGACATGTTAACACCTCTACTTTTATAAGTGATTAAAAAGAATTTACTTTCAATTATTTGATTGGACAAAAATATATTTTAAAAAATATAATTATTTATGTAAAATATTATTTATTCAATTTTTCATGTAAAAATTATTTTCATAAATACTTTTAAAAAGTATTTATATAAAATATCATTTATTTATTTCTTTATAAATAGATTTTAGAATTATTTATATAAATTTTTTATAAATATTTCTTTAAAAATATTGTTATTGTTATTGTTAGTTATTAATATTATTATAGTTTAAAATATCATTAAATTCACTTATGTAAGTTATTTTGGATAAAAATATAAAAATAAAATTTATTTTATTTTTTTCTTAATTGGAAGGAAGAAGTGAATTAACTTCTAAAAAGTCACTTCTAAATAATCAAATAATAAAAATAGGAAAAACTAATATTATTTCCTTTTTCTTTTTTCACTAACCAAACAGTCCATAAATTCGGATTTCACAAAATTCGGATCTTAATGATTTTCATTGACGCCCCTAATCCCTATAATGATAGGGTTTGGGCCTGTTCAGCTCAGGCCGGGCCCATCTGATTACGGATGAAGCATCATTTATTGTCACGATCCGCCGAAACCAATCTTTCCATTTAAAAAACCCAACTTCTGGATGCTTGTTCCACCGTATAATCCCCGCTTTCCGAAATCCAACGGCCGAGATCGATCGATGCCAGCCGCGGAGACAAGGAGCCGCCGCCCCGCGACCTTGGAGCATGAAACAAACCGCTAACCCGAGTTAACTAACCCCAGGTCACCACAACCTTCTCTCGTCTATATATCACCCCTTCCCCCACTTCCTCTTCGAGTTTCTAGCTCCCCAGGCAAAGAGAGGGCAAAGAAGATAGCGAGTGTTGGCTCCTTGGAAAGTGTACCTGATCGCGAACTGACGGCGGTGAATGACGCATCGGCGATCATCGGAATGAGTTGTAACGGGTGCCGGATCCTGCGCAAGGGCTGCAGCGAGGGGTGTGTTCTTCGCACGTGCCTCCAGTGGATCGACGGCGCCGAGGCCCAAGGTCACGCGACTGTCTTTGTCGCCAAGTTCTTCGGCCGAGCCGGCCTCATGTCCTTCATCTCCGCCGTCCCCGAATCCCAGCGGCCAGGTACGTAGATTTCAGATCCCTATTTCTCCTTCTGCTTCTTCTCCTTCTGATCTGATAGCGATTAGCTTTCATCTGTCCGGCAGCGCTGTTCCAGTCACTGCTCTACGAGGCGTGCGGGAGGGCGGTGAACCCGGTGGGCGGGGCGGTGGGACTGCTCTGGCGCGGGAACTGGCACCTCTGCGAGTCAGCGGTCGAGGCAGTACTCCGCGGTGGGTCTCCACGGCAGGCGGTCGGGATCGAAGCCTCCGGGGACCTCTACGGGCGGTCATCCTACTCAGCCGCGAAGCGGAGAAAGGGACTGCAGGAGGAGCAGTCGGCGGCGTGCGATCTCGATCTCTGCTTGTCGCCGAAGTCCGATTTCCGGCGGCGCCTCCCCGGATCCCCATCGATGAACTCGGAGGAGTCGGTGACGACGACGGCCTGCGGCGAGGTCGGCCCGGCAAGCGGATCGCAGCAGCGGCCGAAGCTATTGAATCTGTTCGTCTAAGAGGCGTAATAGTGGAGCGTTAACTTCGTAATTTGTGCGTGTGATTAACGGGTTTTGGATCCCGGCCATTCAGGCTGGCGAGGGTTTATTTTCTGTTGTAATCAGCGGCAGTGATTCCTTTTTCGGGAAAATGAACTACCGCTACTATGTAGCTAATTCCGTGATTAAGTGCTTAATCACGCAGCGTATAATAAGAGTTATACAATAATAAGAAGCACCGACTTCATTTTTCAGAGTAATCATCGGCGTTATCTGCGCAACCATACGACGATTCATTCAGATGCAAAAACTCGTGGGTGGTGCGATGTTCAATAACAGAAAAAGCTTCGCACGATGGAGTAGAATTGTATTATATATAATTAAAAATATGGTTGCTTGGTTCGCTCTCAGATAAGCACGGATTGGAAGAAGGAAGGCTCGGGAAGAACGGCTCTTGGGCTCGGGAAGGAGACGTGGTTGCGGTGGGAAGGAATCAAATCAATCAAAAACGGATGGCCGCGGCAGATAGGGATCGGTCCTGGTATTTCGTGTCAGCCCGGCCCGAGACGGTGTTTTATTATCATTACTAGTAAGAGGGAAAAAGAAAAGGACGAAAGTAGGCCGGGGCCCGCAGACGCGGAGGGCGAAGCAGTTGCAGCCGCAGAAGTCCGCGTCGGGGCCGGATCCATCGCACATCGGCCGAGAAAACGAAAAAACGAGAGAGCACAGCACCCACTTGCGCCGCGGCGGGGCCCGCGGTTCGCGAGGGCCGGTGGGCGATTGTATACTGCGGCGCATGTCCACGTCGGTTCTTGGCATTTTCCCAGCCTCGCCCGCAGACGCTGGCGTGCAATTTTGTTCCGTGGGCCCCGCTGCTCGCCCATTTTAATCCCAAGCTTACAGGCCAACGCACTGACCATTGGCCCGAGACTCTGGCTCAGGAAATTAATTACAATAAAATTTATTTATTACCAAAATTTCTAGTTGATTTAAGGGTCTTTTTGTTTTGATAAAAGTTGCAACAAAAGGAGAGAATTTACTCCTGCTTATTTTTCCCATTTTCACAAATATCCAAAAGCAGTTTATGTTCGAAATTTCGTTGGTCGAAAGCAAAAATAAAAAATAAAAAATTTTAAATCAAAAGTTATTATTGTACATGTAAGAATTCTGGCTATTAGAACATCATCTACTAAAATGTAGAGGAAAAAAAGGATGCTGATCAAAAATTGCCTTAAACATTATTCACAGTCACTTCATCACAAAAATGCTTTTAAAATAAAATCTAATTTTGATGACACATGAAGGTAAACAAGTCCGAGTTAAAAAATCAATAATAACTAAATCTAAGACTAGATTGTGAACTGGACTATCCAAAGTAAAACTTACTTTAACACCAAGCTGCGGAGGTCTCGATGTCCTTGGTTTCCTTGACTAGTTACAAGTCATCTTATAAGTCAGCGAGTTTATAAGAAAGTTACACTAAGACTCCACTAAACTTGGCACCTAGGTGCACAAGCGAGGAAGGACATAATATCATAAATTTTAATATGCTCAGTATCTTGTAAATAGTACAATCCCTTAAAAGGTAAGGATTAATGTCAACTTCTCCTATCTACTACATTTTGAAAATCAATTGTTGAATTAAACATTGGAGCGGTTGTCGTTGAAAAATTCTCACCGACTTTTTTTGCGGTTTCTTTCTGTTGCAGATTGAAAGAATGACGACCTAATAGATTGAAATCTTAAGAAACCTCTTAGATAAAAATCAATATTAAATCATGAGTTTAATTTCACTTCTAACAAAAATAAATAAAAATATATTGAACTTTCGCAATGCATTTTAATTTAAAATTTTAAAATAATAAAAATAATTGTTTTTAATCCCTTATCTTCATTTTTATGGAAGTGGAAATAAATAAATTTTAAAACTGGGAGCATATCACCACATGTGCAATTGTGGGACTATTTTCGACTTGTAATGTTTAAAAATATATACTTAAATAAAATTTAGAATACTAATACTCCTCCTCCTCCTCTTTGTTTTCTTCTGCTTCGCACAAAACAATGCATTCAAGTAATATAAATAATGTGCTATATTGAGTTGGCGAGCCATGCAAGTGGAACGATCCTGCGTGGCCGGCACTGACGGTGCAGGGAGAGAAAGGAAGCATCTTCCGCTCCTTTTCCTTCTTTTCCTTCTCCATCTCCATATTTCTTTTGCTTTGGTCCTTCCCTTTTCCCCTCTCTACTTCTCCTCGAGAGGATCTTTTCTTTTCTCAAGACATCTTCTTCGTGCACTTGAACCAACAACTCTCTCTCTCTCTCTCTCTCTCTCTCTAAACGCTTCTCTTCGCCGCATACCGCCGCGGGCCCCACCGCGCACCACAGCGCCCACTTGACTTGAATGTGATCACATCCCGTGGCTTATCATTGCTACACGACACTGCCTAATTGGCGGTTTACATCCGCCGTCCAATCCATCGGGAATCCTGGAGACTGGATCGCTTTGTCGTCGACCTCACATGGAGCATTTTTGCATATATAACCCTGGCAAATTAGAGAATTGTGCGTCCATCCGATGAAAACATGCTATTTGTGTCTTTATCAGATCGTGCAAATACATTTACTTGCACTTTTCACTCTTTCCCTGATTAGAAATTATCAACATCGCATGGCAGATAAATGTTTATGTACGTAACAATCAAGTTGGAATGAAATTAACGTTTAGTGAATTGTCAAATATTTAACAATTTTTTAACTATGGATTACACTTCAAAAAAATTAGTGTAATGCTGTTGGTTGGAATTGAGTCTGGGTTTATATGTATAAATAAAAGGGGTAAATTATTAAAATTCGCAACGGAAGGTTCACGAATCACTTTATTTTCAAATAATATAAAAAACGAGAAGTAATATAATATAAATTCTTTACCAAGTTTCAGTAATGGCTTCATCTTTAGAGAGAATCTTCAAAAGAATACTATAAAAAATCATCACGAGAGACCACCGAGAAGTACTAGAAAAACTCACATACGAGAGTCGACACACACACACTCTCTCTTCTCTCTATTCTTTTTATTCTTATCTAGTTCAATCTTAATATTACGTCACACTTAAATCCTATGTATTATAGTATATTTATATACCCTTGTTAAGTCTGAATTTTACTCTAATTATAATTTCTAATATTATAAATTAATTATAAGTCTAAATTTAACTTTGAATTTTTACTTTTAACTCAAATTTTAATTCGAGTTCAAGACACCTAAAATTCAACAGTGAATTTGGTATTCGAAGTTTTGTAAGGTAACGTCTTTGTGGGAACACATGCAAATTTCTAATTCTACAAGGGTATATATGCATTTTCGGAGTAATCAGTGATCCATGGCCGCGCCTTGATCACGTGTTCAGACAGCAATGAAGTCGAGCGAGCGCTAGATTGAGACGCTGGGCCAAGGATCAAAATCGGATGCTGCAGCACGGCAGAGTTTGTGCCTACGAACTACACGGCAGTCAGCAATCCAATCAGTTTCCTTAGGGTATGTCTTTTTCTCCCTCCAAGTAGCACGGGAAACGACGCAGCGGCTGCTGAGAATCTGGCTTCATTCTTTCCGGTCGATCCAATCGACCTTTCGGATAACTCGGAGCCGTTGTTTTTAGTCGACAAGCGCTTTGTGCAAATTTTTTATTAATCATAAAAGGCCAAATGAATTTTTGGATAAAGTCGATACGATCCGCAAATTAGGAGGATTTTTTGGAGGATGAGCTTGCGTTATTCAGTTCAACGATGATTATAATACGCAAAGTTGCGACCATTATTTAGCTTATCGATTCAAGTTGTCACGCATTTGTAGGATTGAGACCGAAAAAGTACTAAATTATCGCCAGTTTTCAGGATATGTGAAGTGGGTTTCTGACTGGCGTGCAAGTCACCATTTTGATCAAATCTATTGGGGAATTTCGCAATTTACCCCTCTATAGTTCTCAATATATGTGGATAATCTTTTTATATCCGTATTGATTATGAAAGAAGTAGTCTTAAAATATTATATTTTAGTTTTTATTACTCAAGCTTCTTATATTATGTGTACAAATGTCACAAATTAAACATTCGACATACACGCTATTTGCTATAAAATTGCATGTTTATATCAAGGTTTACCGTTTCGGTTTCGGGACCCAACGAAACCGATACGTTTCGGCCGTTTCGGCCGTTTCGGTTTCAGTTTCGGCCGTTTTGCTTTCGGCCGAAAGATTTTTTAAAATTATTAATTGGGTGTTGACCAGAGTTTGACTATATTTTGACTGTACTTTGACTTCAAATTAAAAATATGATAAAATATTAAAAAAAAATTTGGAAAAATTTGAAAAATTAGGAATGAATTTATACTTAATATTACCATAATATTAAATATTATTTTAGTTAATTAATATTAATTTTGATAATTAGTCACTGATATTGTTTACTTTTAATATATATTAGTATATTAAAAAAATATATAAGAAATAACATGAATATGATTAAAAGTTAAAATTAGCATAAACACATTTAACTTTTTCATTAAAATGTACTTCACACCTACATAATTTTATAAATTTTAAGATAATACAACCAATCATCATAATCATCATCAGTTGAGTTTGGAACATCTGGGTGTGGAACTACAAATTCAGTACCTGAATGATCCGGACGAGCATTTGTAGACATACGAACCAGAACAACTAGTTCTGCGCGATCTCGTGGCAGCGGTTTTGAAGTATAATCATATATCGAATGTCTAAAATGAAAATTATATTTTGACTAAATTTTAACTTTATTTCAATTATTTTTTAACTTCAAATTAAAAAATTATAATATGTTTAAAAATGTTTAAAAATAATGAATAATTACGTAAAAAATATTATGTACGTGAACAGTATCTGACAGAAAATCGATACTGACGCCGAAATCACATTGGCGATAGTGTTGGCCTCAGTGTAAGGCCGGCTTCATCTTGCGGAAGTACGGGTCAGGTCGGTGAGGGCGCGAGATAGGCGATAAAGTGCCGACAAACCAGCGAGTGCGCGTGGTCCTTGGGCTCAGACACGAAACTAGCGTGAGTTCCTCTCCCCGCCCCCTCCCCCTCTCCCCCTCTCCCCCCTCTCACTCCCCCCCCCCCCCCCCCGGCGGCGGTGCGAGCCCGGCGATCCCGCCCGCCCGTCCGGGCTCGAGCCCGGCGAGCTCCCGCTCCCGCGCGCTCGTCAGCACGCGTTCCCGCCCGCGCTCCGGCGAAGATGAACAGTAACTATGAATAGTAAATCCTAACCGAAACGAAAAATTGGGTTTCGGTTCGAGACCGGCCGAAACCGCGAACCATGGTTTATACTCAATTTTTAAATATAACTGAGTTGAAATTTAATTACGGACAACGAAATTAAATTTAATATATTGTTTAAGACGTGTACTTTTTTAAACTTTTATATATTAAATTTACCTAGTTACAATCATTATTTGTCATAGATAAAATATTTAATATCAAAGATAATTGTCGTTTAAATCACTATTTCCATTATCATCAATTTTTTAAATCATAATCTTCACTTATCAATGATCAAAATGGACTAAAGTGTGTCTGAAGCATATCGGTTTCGATTCACTTTACACATTGAAATTGTTGTGTATTCACTTTTTCGTGACTCAAAATTCCTTTATCAAATGAATCTAACTAGAGTCGTTGTGTACAACGGCACCTTGAATAGGGTGGAGCCAAGCAGAATTTTAACCGAGTTTCGGTTCAGGTTCCCAAAACAATAGTCAAAGGTAGAGGTTTCGGAACGCCCTAACCCGAAACCTAAACCACGTGATTTTAGACCATGGGGCGTGGTACCAGACAGTATTGGGGCCCAAGCACGTGGGAAGAATCGTCGAGCACGCGCCCCGAGGTCCGCACGCAATCGCGCCGAAATCGTTGACTTGTCGTGGGAAGCGTATGTCCAGTGGGAATGTCTTGGGCGCACGTGATCGGACGCGTCTTTTCGGACTGATTGCAGCCATTGGACTGGACCGGACCCGCTGAGAAGCATGGGCCCCGTCCAATTAAATTCCGCGTGGTCCCCGCGATTGCCCACCCAGCGACGTTGACCCTTTCGAGAAATTCGCGTGCCCTGTCGCGCCTCTCGGAGGCCTTTGGCATTTGACTGCGTTGACTCGTCTGCATTTGTGGTGCTTAGTCAACTCTCCTGTCCTTCTGTTTCCTCTCTGTTTCCGGTTGGGACGCTTCATGCTGTTCATAATTACACCAATAGATTGACCGACTGCGTATTTGGTTCAGTGCCATTTTAGTTGGTTTTGCTCACAGGCAGACAATAAAGTGGTCGGAAGGCAGTGGAGACAACAGTATCTTTGAAGTTTTTTTTTAGGTTGCTCTAGATGTCGTCTCGAATTTACTACGGCAATGGCCACTTTGGAGTGTAGCCATCCAAAATGAATTCATCAGTAGTGCGATGGTTACATAGAACGGCTTGACATCAACCAAAAAGCTCGCAATGTTAAACACATATATTTATTTCTCAATTGCAGATTTACTCCTGAAATTCATGTAATTAATTAATATTCGAGGATATTGGTTTTTTCCGCTCATAATTTTATACTCGCCTAAAATTGGGTGTGACGTGTGATCCTGATTCATATTCGGTCTTGTTGGATAGGACTAAGTGTGCAACATTATCCAATCATTATGTTGAAATGATAAAAATTACATAATAATGAAAAAGCAATTGCTATATATGTTTTTTAATCTTTTGCTCCTCAATTTTGGTATTTCATAAAAAAAATCAAGTGGAAAAACAATTTATAAGAGAGGAAGAATTAATGTTTTTTTGGGTGTTCCATTGGACAATCCTCGTAGTTAATATAATGCAGTGCGATTACAAATATATACATGATAAAGCAGGAAAAAAATGGAATGAAAAAGTATGACAAAATAGGCAAGTTCTGAAAATGTGCTGCAACTATTTAGTTTAGATGTTCTGAAACTTCAGGATAAAATTTGGGGTCGGTGCTGTAGAGTGACCCTATGCTACTCTGAAGAACACAGTTGTCTATAGATAGCATGTTGGGTGGCCAAGCTGTGTTTTGTCTCGAACAGGTCAATTTGGGGACCAGTTGGAATGCAAGTGGTTTATCTGTCTGACAAGGACTCCAAAGCAATTCTCTGTAAAAACAATCTGACACAAATTTTCTCAATGAATTGGCTTAGATTGATCACATTTATATGCTCCAATCCAATCTTCTCCAGAAAATGTCATGAACTTACAGTTATTTTCTATATTTTCTATATTTGATTCAATCATCTCAAACAGAGCCCTTCACACCACAGATAAATATTACAATCTGAAGTACAACATTTATGCACGCCAATTAGCACTCAGAAAACAAAAGAAAAGATTTACATACATCGGAACACTGCATTCCCCTATACAAAATTTATCGATCAGAGGAGATGAAGAGGCTTGAACTATGCACACAGCTTCACACAAAACAAACCAACACGCACTAAAGCTCTGGCATAGACTTCAGTTAGAGAAAGAAAGGTTGCTGTTCATGTTAGTGATTGTGTTTGCTGTTGAATTATCTGCTCTGTATTTGCATCAGTCTTGGTCTGGGCCTTAGTTGTAGGATACTTGCCCTAAGGCTGCACTGCTTTACCTGTTGTGAACTCAGGTTCAGCATCTAAAATTGCAGGTGCTGAGAAGCAAGTGAAAGTGCAGAATTATGGCACTTACATGCAACATTGCTACAGTTGACAAGAGGTCTCGGGATTGAGCCAGCAAAGCTTGTTCTAGTGCTGCCAGTTTTGCTAGCTCAGACAAAAAGTAACTGATTCCTTCTACCTGTAGATTAAGATGGTTTAAGATATCTAGACCAATGGCAACCAGGCTTTGAGAATGATAAAAGAGAAATTAATAGACTCCACATTCTGCAGATATTTTATCGGTTCATTTTATTTTTCCATCAAGAGACACAAAATACTTGATCCCTTCCATATTGTTAAACAAGTTTGTTAGAAACTCCCGATGGAACATGATTAGGTCAGCAACTCTACTCTGAGCCGTTCTCCAACAAAGGTCAAAGAGTATTGAGAATTAAATTATCTAATTTATGCTAGGGAAGGCAATTGTAAAAGGGGCATAACTTTGAAATAAAAAGAAAGAAGGTTAAGCAGGGAATCACCTTTGACAGCAAGAAGGATATTGAAGAACTCATTGCCTCCATGATTTCAATTGCAGAACCAACAGCATCTTTCACAACTCGGACATCCACCTGTTGAACAGAAAAGAAACGACCAATTTGATAAATACTGAGATTGAATAATTGACGCATATTAGTACAGCAATTATTAACAGCACAGACCCTAGCGCCATTGATGACTGGAAGACGGAGAACACTAGCCTTCAATGCTTCGATAGCCCCTGCTAATGAACTTGAGTGTTCCCCATCTAGCAGAGACCATTCTTCCAGGTAAGTCATCTGTATTCATCAAATATGGCAAGCTTCAAATGATTTGCAGATATTTCAAGTTTCATATGAACACATTACAGCAAACATTTCAAATATTCTTGCATTTCCCTTTCATGGTAGAGTACAATATCAATCCTCAGTTTTTGATTTTAGAATTGTGATGATGTTTCAGCATTGCTAAAGATGCAAGAGCATATCTTAGCAGGTGGTTTCTCGATTTACATTTTTAAAGTTGCACACATGTAATTTGAACTCAAATGCACAGGGAAGCTCATTAACTTAACTGGATAACACTTTCAACTTTGCTAGTTGTCTATGTTCTGTGAAATGTTAAAGTAACTGAAGAGATTTACATAGGGGACTGTCTTAAGCTTCTATCCTGGTTTCATTCTATTTCAAATTCAACCTCTCACCAAATTCTAAGATCAATTACTTGTAGAAACATCTGGTTAATCATAACAATGTGGATGCAGAATCTCCTATAATAAGTGCCTGATCGAACCTAATACTGAAACTGCTTCGTTAACCCGTCTCCAATTCAAACTTAAAATAAGTTGTCATTCATTTCCTCTTATATCAGTCACAGAATTGTCACCCTAGATTTAAAACAAGATACCTAGAGATGGGCAAAATTTTCTACAGAAAGAAGCTGAATGAAGTCAACATAAGCTATTGAAAATTTCAGTTCCCTAACCCTGTTGTTTCTTTCACAGAAAAGAAAGGAGCAAGCTTTTTGTTTTTCTGCAACTTACTCTAAGGTGATTGCAAATGTTTGACATGATAATATTTAGAAAAACAGTTTTTCCCCACAAGTTGTTTGTTTCATTATATATTTGACTTGCCATAATAATTGCTTCAAGTTTTCTTCAATGGAAAAACTAAGCACGTAATGCTGGCTGGTAGGTGAAAGCAATCATGATGACTATAGAATGCACGTGAAACCTATAGAATGCACATGAAACCTAAAGAGAAGGATTTGAAGTTACATGTAGAAATAGCCAAGCAGCAACGAGAAAAGAAGCCATACCTGTTTCTTGAGCACTGAAGTTAGCTTTATGTTTTGAGTCAATAGTTGAAGCTTTATCCTTTTACTTGAGACAAAGTCACACATATCTGAGGTGGTAATCCAGCCACCATACAGGCATCGCTGTAAGGATCCAATGAACAATATTAGTAGATGAACATGTAAGAATGAAAATGTGAGTTTGACCAGAAAAATTTTGGAGAAGAACCCATCATACGGAATCCACTCACATCAGATGCTTGAATGCAAAAAACTCACAAAATATTGGTTGCCCACCGACTACTAGAACTGTTGAACAAAGAGGCACTATAAAATGTCCAGAATTGAAGTGAGCATTTATGTTACTTCCTTTATAGGCTAAAGAACATACTGATTGGTTTGAAGAGATAGGCCATGAATATGCAAGCAGAGCGCATACCTCAGAAAATTGATAAGTTGCTTCATTACAATCTAGGTACCATAGATTTTGAATCACAAACAAACTACAGTACTAGACATAAATTATAATTTACAAATCGTGGAGAATCTCCAACAAAGACAACAGCAGACTTATTCACAAAAATAAAATCCCAAAATCTTTTTCAACACGACATTCAATAGAGCATGATTGATTGTATTAACCATGAGTAAATGGTGGTTCTTTAAACTCCAGAAAGTGAACTATCAAAATTGAACTCCATAAGAACATTGATGGAGCAATTACATCTTCAATCATGCTCTGACTATTTAATTGTACCATTTTGTTTGCATTTACAAGGCATAGTTTGATCACCAAATGGAAAAACAATACAGTAAAGAAACTGGAGCTTTTTAGGTTTTGGACAATTGGTCTGAACATCTCGAATCATTCATTTCACAATTTTCATAGAGAAATCAGAACATATGGTATTCCTATAGGTGCAAATTCATCTCAACTCAATTTTTTGACAGAGTGGAATTACGAAAAGGAATTCACTCAATAGTTTTCATGGTTAGCAGCATTTAGAACCCTGGCCTACAATCTTCCAGACTAAATGTTTATAAAAACATGAGATAAAAATGGTAGTGATTAAGAACAGATTCTCAAACAAAAGACCGAACATCTACTAGGTCCTACATTAACAAATAGTTTTGTGGCCTTCAGACATTATAAAGGTAAAAAAAAAAAAAAGCTGAGATGGCAAACGCTAGTACACATATTTGGATTGGATTGTAAATTGCGGAGTTCAATTAAGAACTAGAGTTTATCTTATTCCTTACTTGGTAAACTCAATCTAGCCTACTAGCTCAGGATCTCTCCATGCAAAATGAACAGTTCTTTCAATGAATTCAAGGCTTCTGATCAATTCTGTTCCATTAAACTAGCCAAAGAAAGCTCTATAAACCTCACCTCCACGTTCAATCTCTGCACAGAGAACACAGCGTTCGCCTGTGAATTGACGCATCGCCACTGCAAATGCCAGTTATGCAGCAGCCGCAGCAAATGCGCTTCTTCAATCCTTCCCTCCCCCTTCTTCCCCCTCCTCACTTCAGCAGCAAAGCTTATGATGGAAGGCGCATTCCCCAATCCATTCTTCACCAGCGAAGCCACGCTCTTGGTCGGAACTGGTGGTTTCTTCGCCGTTATACTGCCTGGAGAAGCCGCAGGTGACAACGGCTCTGGCTGTCGCCGAACCTTCGTGTCCTGCAAAAACCTGGCCGGAACTCTAATCCCGCGTTCCCGCTGCTTCACGGGCGTGCTCGTCTCCGAATTCCAGCCGGAAGAAAAGCTGTCCCCATCGGAGGATTCGCCGCCGTCGAGGGTCGCTCGGCCGGTGTCCTCGTCGAACAATAGCAGGCGAACCGTGGCAAATATGGCGTCTTTTTTCTCCGGCGAGAGGTCCACGCTTCTTGTGAGCAAATCCCTTGGCGGAGGTCGCCGCCATTGGTTGTTCGTTGCGTGGGAGTTCTCAGAATTGGATTTGCAGCGGTCGGGCGCCGGCTTCAGGGGCAAAGGTTTCTCCTTTTTGGTCTGGTAGAAGAAGGACTCGCCCTGGAACGGGACGGAGAGGCTTCGGGTGGTGGTGATGAGACTCTTGGAGGTGGAAGAGGCGGAGGAGGTGGAAAGAGAAGAAGAAGAAGAAGAAGAAGAAGAAGAAGAAGAAGAAGAAGGAAAGGTGGATTCCTTGATGTTCTCGGAGGGACTTAAGGGTGCTGCCACCATTGCTGATGGTCTAAGGAGAGGGGAAGAGGCAATGCAGAGAGGAGGAAGAGTGGCACGGGGAAGAAGAGCTAGTTGAGTTTGTTGGGAGATTAAGGTGTGGTGGTGTTGTTAGTGTTAGTTAAGCGTGTCATTTTGCTGGGTTGCTAAGACAAGAGAAAGTGATTCAAAGTGGTTTACAGAGAATGAAAGGTTTGGATGGATGGGAATTAGATTGAAGAATATTATTTTCTTTTTCCTGATAAAAAACATGTTTTTTTTTTTTTTGTTTGGAGTTTCAGTTGGGAAATAGAGAGTGGATTGCCAACCAAAGGGGAGATGCATAAATTGAAAGTGTTTCAGTGTTCTTTTTTTGCATTTACGGCCTTAGGAAATGGCTTAATTGTTTGGAGATATATGTGCATGTAGTTTCTCACAAGTGTGTGTGTGTGTGTGAAAAATACTCTGTATTATTTGTGCAATATAGTCAAATAATTTACAAGGATATGCAGAAAATTAGTCCTTTTATGGGTGCATAAATGCAAAATATGGTTTTGTTTAAGAAAATCATGTTTTGTTCAACACAATCAACTAGATTACATATCATTCAAATAAATTTGGTGGATATAATCAGGAATGCAATAACATTTCAGAGCCACAAAATTAGTCAGGTATCTTTCCTCGAAAGAAAATAATGAGCACATTTGTTGGTACAAGGGGGGTAAGTAGTTAATTAAAGCATTTCTTTGAAGATTAGAGTGGATAATTATTAGTTAATCAAAGCACAAAGAGACATGTATAAGCCCTTTGTTAACTAAAGCGTAACAGAAGATAACAAAAGTAAGCAAAGACTTGGTGGAATTTAATTATGATAGCAAGGGTTATGGACAACAAAAAGTTCATTTTTTTTTCCTTTAATATAGTATGAAAAGATCAAAAAATAAAAAAAGTGGCTTATTTGCTAATCTATGCTTCTTTAACTAGCCTTTGAGGAAGGAGATTGCTTGAAGTGTATGTCATGACTCGTGCACCATCCACCATCAATATATATGGAATAATTTGGTTTAATATTAATGATTTTGGGATTAGCTATTGATTTGATAGATTTGATTCTTCTTCTGGCTTTCTCTAATTTGGCTTTACTAATTTGATGTGAAATTTAGATTTTCTTCTTGTGATGGTTGAACGGCCATGCTAAACCAGAATTTGTTATTCCTAAGCAACATTCTAAAGCTTGTGGTTGACAGATTGAGGCTAGTCTTCCAACCACCATAACTCATTTGATTTTTCTAGCTTAATCTTACATGTTTGGCTCATTTCTCAAAAAAAAAAAAAAAAAATCAATGAGAAAGGCATCATCACCTCAGGAAAGAAAAATCTATAACCAGACATAAAATACCACCATTTCTTGCATCAATCAACTTCAAAATATTGAAAATATCAAAATTGCCATCAATTTTTGATGTAATTTTTGTTTGTGTAATTGGGCTATTGTAACATTTAGAATACAATTCCAAAAACTTTCAGGGGCTAAAATGCAAAAAACTGGCAATTAAATAATGCGATTGGGTCAACAATCTCCACTAGGAGTGTTTGTTAACCAAGTTTCCTGAATTAGAAAAAGAACTAGATTTGGGACAATGAGTTTGTCTGGGTCCACAGCTTTGATGTATACTTTATTGGACTCAAATGCACCGAAACAATTGTAATCCAAGAAAAGTGAATGAGTGGAACTCCAATGGGATGGACCAGGCCATCCCCATCTAAAACTCTCGCCCCAAAACCAAAATTTTAATAAATAATAAAAATTTAAAAAAATCGGCCTTTAAGCCTCTTGCCTTGGGTTTAGATTGACTTAATCAGATTATAGGTAAATAAATTTGAAAAAAAAAAAAAAACAGACTGCCTATGCAATTATTTTTAATTAGGAGGTATTTGTAATTTTGGCAAATTTCAGGGTCTATATGTAAAAATCTCATTTAACAAAAGTATTAGCTTCTGATAAGACCAATCATCAGAGAGTAAGAAGTGAAGGCCCATGAAAATAATGATGTTCAGCATCAAAACACGCACACAGTTCTGTAATTTTAGAACTGATAGCATTCGTCAGAGATTAAGTGAAGGGCAGATCAAGAAAATGGAGAAAAAAGCTATGTAATATCAAGAGAACTGAATGCTCTCATATCCAAAACTAACATTACACAGTATTTACTAGAATCATATTTCTTCCATTTGAAACAAAGGAAAGACGCTTGTATTGGGAAATGAAAGATGCACTGACACCTCTTAAAAATCATTGCAAGCACAATTAGATCAACATTTTCGTGTGCTAGTGACTGGAAATTGTTTGAATAAGTAATTCTGTATTCATTTCGGGGTACAAAGCATACAGTAAATATGAACACGCTCATCCCTATTCCAGTTTCAAGGCTCCTTCCAGGTTGATTTGTTTCTCCGGTGGATCCTTCTTAGTAGCTGAAAACTCAGTTAATAGGCCAACAGAAACCTCATCGATAACTTCCCATTCTTGCAAAGGACTAGAGACTAAATAAATCTCAGGAGGCACAGATGAATCGATAAATCTAACCCACCTTTTGTTTTTCAAAACTTGAATTGCAGGATACAGAGCAAACCCTATGACCATAACAATTGTAGTTACTATAAATGTCCTGGCCGAGCCCAGGCACATGACAAGAACAAGAAAGATCGCCGAAGGGATACAGATAACAACTGCCCCAATATCCCGCCGGGAACCTTATATGGCCGCTCAAGATCTGGCTTCTTCACCTTGAGTGTTATAAAAGCAACAAACTCAAGGAGCATCCTGACTGCATATAAGAAATGAAGGAACTCCATGATCTCCTGGAAGCTCATCCACCACAATAACACGACTCCAGTCGCAGACAACAAGAAGCTAAATGTTGGAGTGCCAAACTTCGACCTACGAAAGTTTTCACAAGATTCAGAAATCAATTTTCTCTTCCGAAACTGAATTACTGTTTAGATTCGAAGAGAAGTATATTCTATCACTGCGACAATGCATTGAATTTTCACAGCAAGCAACTTCCGTCTGAGCAAAAAGAGAGTTTGTGGAACAATTTCAAGCACAGGATAGCATCGTTCAACATTAATGGAAAACTATGAAATAATCAAGCAAGTTAAGCAGCAATTTCATGTAGAAACTCAAATAAAACACTCTACTACCCTTGCATTTCATATGCATCCACAGCTAAAAGTTTAAATCTTCCAAACATATGAAAATTTCTGCCGGTTCAACTATAGGAAACATCTGGAGGCACAAACTCTTTTCTTGCATGAAATATACCTCTATGTAAATCAGGAAAAGCATTAAATTTTGTTAGCCTTTTCAAACACATTCACCACTAAAAGCTCAAAACCAACTAGATACACAAAAGAAAGCAATCTAATTCTATCCATTTCTAACAATTCAAGTGCAGGAAATGTCTCTAGGCACAAACTTTTTTCTTTCTTGTGTTCATCTCTAATTAGAAAGTACTCGTAGAATAACTTCCAAAGAAGCAAACTTTAAGCACATAATAACTTCAAAACCATAAATTTCAACAAGAAAATGGATCCAAACCTCTGAGAAATGATAGCCGGAAGCATGCCGATCTCGCTCATTCCTAGCAGCTGGAACGAATCCCCACTCATCTCCGCCTCGAACAAATTCATATTCGACATCGCCGCTGCAGCCTGGATCCACCACTTCAACCACTTCCCTCCGATCACCATCCCCACCTGCGCAAAGTACCCATCTTTCCACTCCCCCGTAGTCCCCTCCTCCATCGCCCCCGTCCCGACGAGCAATGGCAGCAAGTACGACGCAACGACGAGCAAAACGACGCCGAACATCGCCTTCGGAAACTCCTGGGCTGGGTCCTCGACCTCCCCGTCCAAAGTGCTCGCCTTATCCCGGTAATTCAAGTTCCAGAACATCGAATTGAAGTATCCCCTAAGATCCAGCTTCTTCCAATCGATGGCTCCGAAGTGACCAGGGCTTCGGGGAGGCTATAGAGGAGGGGAAAAAGGAGGAAGCCGAGGAGGGAGAGGAGGGGCCGGGCGCCGGCGCTGACGGAGTACTCGACGCCGAAGGGATCGCCGGAGACGTAGTAAAAGGTGAGGGCGATCAGAGGGAGGTGGAGAGCTTGGGAAGAGAGGAAGCAGAGGGCGGCTTGCTGTTGTTGCTGAGGGGAGGATCTTGGTCGCCGGAGGTAGGCAAGGCTGCGATGGGGGGAGAAGGAGTCCCCGGCAGCGAGACCGGTCTCCGGCGGGGTGAGGACGTTGACTCTGCTAGTATGAAGTTTGAATGGTGGCGTGGCACGTTGATATACTAAAGCTTGGGAAGTTTGCCAATGGCGCCGGATGATTTGTTGAAATTTAAAATTTCTGTACATTTGATATCTTGATATTTGCAAATAGGAAACTATGTATTTGGTATTTACACAAAGCACCGAGATCTCTTTTTTTTTATATATATTTAATTTTGTAATTGTATGGCAAATTTTGGTAGATGACTTTTGTATGTTCGTACTATTAGCAGTGTGTTGCATCCCCATGGATTCGGGTTTGGATGAACTTGATTTTCCTTTCTAATCGGTTTATACACTATGTACTCAACACCGTGAGCTTTTCTTTTAAAAAAAAAAAAGTCCGATGTGTAAATCAAACTTTTTTGTAAATAAAAAAAACAGAATTTGAGAAAAAAAAAAGCCAAAAAGTGGTTTGAATTTCATAATTTCACGTGTTAAAAGAAGAAAAAGGAAAAGGAGAGAGGATACGAAGAAAAGCTCTTATTTTTCAACCCCTCTCATTTATAAAGTGTGTAACTCAATATTCGATTATGATAATCTAACTCAAATTTTTTAATGAATTAATAAAAAAATAATTTTGAAATTTTATCTAACTATTTATATCGTTGGATGATGATTTTTTATCATCTAATAAAAGATGAAACAAAATGTGATTAATGTGGTATCACCTTTTAAAATGTTATGTCAGTATAATAAGAAAAGTAAAATTTTGGTGACTTCACGAAATTAATGTGGTGACTCTCTTTTGTTGACACTCAAATCCAAAAAATGATTGTCGAGAGGACAAAGACAATATTACTTTTTAAAAATAATGTTATAACATGAAAGCTATTATGGTTAATTTGAATTATAATAAAGTAATTTTTTATTATAAGTCTGCCTTTTAAGTGATGATAGAAGAGATTTGATAAATTGACAAGTCAATTATCACTATAAACAATCCGGTTGAGTGATTCAATTTTGGTTCACACACATAACTCATCTTGATATATCACAAATAAAATAATCTAAATTAGAAATTATCATCTTCATTATCATACAAAACAATTATAAATAAATTGTTAAAATATTTAAACAAACTATTTTAAGAGTCTTGATGCACATCTAGATATTTTTTATTTTAAATGTTTAGACGGATGTAAATATTTATTTTTTGAGACTTCGGCTTAAAAAAACAGCACAAACAATTACATGAATATTTTCTTTTCTATAATGATTATAATTAATAGCTTCATAAACAGTACAAAGAGGAAAGTTTAACATATTAATTGCAAATAACTAATATATTTCAATTAGCACGAGTCTTAAATAAGTAAAGAATATTTTATAAATGTTCAATGAAGAATTGCATGAAGTCAAAAATCTAACGATAGGTCGTTTTTTGAAAACGAAAAAATTCAGGATGTTGTTCGTAAAGACAGCAAATCATTGTATGTTTTTGTAATTTTAACAAAATGTTGGCGTTTCCAGGAAAAATCTTTTAAATTTGTTTTTTTCTTTTCGGAATAGGGAGATAAAGGCAAAAATCCCTAAATTTATGAAAACACGATTAACATGCTCCTGTGTTAATAAAAAATTATGCCTGGCTCATGACTTAGCCATCTTATTATGATTTTTAATGCAATTTAACCGGCTCCTAAGTTAAAGAAAAAATAATTATTAATTGTATTAATTAATTATCTGATGACTTATTAATTAATAAGTAATTTTCATTTGTGATCCATCTAAAAAGCGTCCTGGAAAGTCCAAATCAATCAAATTTCGGGCCGTCCAAATGAGGGCCCAGTTATAGGTTAAGGGTTCCAACTCCAAGCTAAAATATGAGGCCCATAGTCAGCCCATAATTGGTCAAATTCTCGCACGTGCGAGTTTCGACGCTCCGGAAATGTCTTGTAAGAAGCTTCGGAGCCCGCCCGGAATCAGATTTCCCGGCATACATAAATACGCCGAACCCCATGGCCGGACGATCTTTTCGCCCCCAATTCCGGTGACTGAAATCAGCAAGCGCGAAGCCTCAATCGCCTAAGGTCAGATCCCAATTCTCATTTCACTCTTTCGATTCCCCAATTGCTTGATCTTTGTAGCCTATGTGTTTCCCAGTTCTTGCAATTCCGAATTAGGGTTCCCGATTTCATCAATTTCTATCAGATATTCCTCGAATTTGAGATAATTTGATGGATTTCTATGCCAATTTTTGTTAATTTAGAAGGTTTGAATTCCCATCTTTTCAGCAGGAAGCTGTTGCGTTAGGGATCGCCGGCAAAATGCCGGGGTGCAGGCCTTTATCGCGAATCGACACTGTGGAGCTCAAATCTCAGATTTTCAAGAAGCTTGGGCGGCAAAAGGCTGAGAAGTATTTCTATGGCCTCAGTAGATTGCTTAGTCTCAAACTGAGTAGGATGGAGTTTGAGAAATTGGTGTTCAGTACAGTCGGGAAGGAGAATATCGGGCTCCATAACTTGTTTGTTAGATCTATTCTTAGCAATGCTTGTCTGGGGCATGTTCCACCGAGCAAAGAGACTGTCACAGGGAATTCAAGAACGAGTAAGGCGTCCAATGGGCAGTTTGGTGATTTGCTTCCGATGTCACCTCGAAGAGGGCGGTCGATAAGCAGTCGAGATCGCAAGTCTAGCAATCGCCCGAGCCCCCTTGGACCTTATGGGAAGATGCTGAATGAAGGTTCCCAGGAAGTTACCAATTCTTGCTATCCACAGAGGTCTCTTGAACAGCAAAGTGCTCCAGAGTTTCTGTCCATTGGGAGTAAAGCGCCGCTGGAAGTGGTGTCCGTGGAAGATGGAGAAGAGGTTGAACAAGTGAGAGGTAGCCCATCTGTTCAAAGTAGAAGTCCTGTGAGGCCTCCACTTGGCATAACAATGAGTTCTGGCTCGTATTCGCGGAAAATTCCTCGGGTTGATAACGCAGCAACTTCTAATCTTTCATCACCCTATATTCTTGAAACTTGTCATAGCAGTGGTGAGCTTCCTGACACGAGGTCTTTGTGGAAGCGGTTGAAGCATAAGTTGGAAGCTGAAGGTCTTAGTTCGCCTGAAGATTGTGTTAATTTGCTGAATGGTAGTTTGGATTTATATCTGAAGAGGTTGATGAGACCTTGCCTGGAACTAGCGAGGGCAAGGTGCAGCAAAGTCAGTGCAATTCATGCAAATGGGACTATTTCTCATAAGACTGGTGGACAACAAGAGCAGTTTTGGAAATCAAATCAGTTTTATTCTTCTTCGTTACAAGATTTTCAGGTTGCAATGGAATTGAACCCCCGGTTACTTGGAATAGATTGGTCTGAACAACTTGAGAGCATATGTCTGCATTCGATGAAAGAATGAAGCATATTTGCTACATGATGTTCATCTCCATACCACATTGAGATTTACCTTTATGAGCAGTGAGTCATCTGGTTTAAGTGACATCTGGTTCCTTGAAGTAACAAAATATGTTGTTAAGGTTGTAAAAAGTGTGTGATTTCAGCATGTACTCAGAAGTTTATGGTTGCAGATGGTTTGTTATACCAATCCCTCAATGGGCAATAAATTTCCGAGAAACTTCCAAAGGCAATACTACATACCAGGCCTGACTTTGTAAGCTACTGCATTTCAGCAATGGGCCCATTTCTGTGATAAATATAAATCTGTGGACGCAGATTCCAGCACTTCATGTTAGTACAATCTATGCTACTGAGTGGTTCATCATTTTTCTATTTCAAATTTTGACTAAAATGCCAAGTTAGTTCTTGTACATATAATGTTAGCTACTTATTTTGTTGTTACTATTGACAGTTTTGTGAACCTAACCATCCATATTAATCCACATTTCTTTGGAGCTTCATTTGCTGATTCTGAGCTTTATGACTGTAAAATTTCCTTCTAGTTGTTCAAAGCTAATAGGTAGATTATACGGGTGTATTTTTCTAAATTGTATGTGTAATGGTCTCTGTGGACAAATGACCTTTTTTGTCAGCATCACTACCCCTTCAACTCCTTCCTCAATTAAGCCAGGTATGCATGAATTACTTATATTTCTGCTTAAAATTGTTAACTCAGTTAAACAACTTTATGAAACCAGAAATCTGAAGATGGTTATATTCCATTTTCTTAATTTATCGAATTTTATGAAGTAACATCACATTCTGTAGGATGCAACCTACCCATGAACTCCAGTTATATTAGTGGAGATTAAATAACTAAAATATCTGACACCAATTGCACATGCATAACAAATGCATTCCCCTATGTTGAACTGATAACTGTGATTTTTTTGAATAGTGAGGATAGGAAATAGCACAATTGTTCAGAATTTCAGATTATATATATTGGAAAAAAAATACAATCATTTCAGTACTGTAGTCATGCCAATGTTATATTGCCTTTAACCCATAAGTTTATTTTATTTTACTTCATAAAAGAAACCTTAATGTAATTATCTCATGATTCTGTCATGTTCTATTTTGCACAATTATTATTTTGAGCTACAAAATGATGGAATACTACACTATGATTGCCAGCTTGTTTTGGAGGTTCAATAAGGGTTTTAGTCGGTATATACATGCTAATTTGTTGAATTGTTGTCTGAAGTCCTAGAGTGATGCAGACTTGTTGCATTTCTTATGCTTGTCTGTATTCTGTGGTTGTCATTTCTTCTCTATTTTACTGCAGCAAGCATAATGATCCCTTTTCTTTTGGTTCTCTTGATGTTTTTCTTTATAGGCCCTTTGAGTGAGGCAACTCAGGTAAGAGAGTTACATATTCTAGGGATGTTAGTGCTAGATGGTTCTGTTGGTCCTCAGGACTAGAGGAAAATTTTTCAATAAATATTACATTCTGGTGGCAAGTTAATATGATCTGGGTGACTTGTGTTTGTATATGTTGTTATAGATATTAAGCCCTTGTTTCTTTTTCCAGCAATAGGTTCTAGTTGTTTTACTTTAAAGTCTAAACTTGATGTTAATAACTGGGATCCTTGATTTTGTTGTTCTATTGTTTCTCCATGGCATTCAATCGCCAATTCATCTAGATGAGGCTGCTTTCAGGCTGAACCACTAATATTAGATTGTCTTCCATTTTGGTTATTAGTTGTCTTAGCAAATCCATCAGTCAGTGTGCCTGATTCTGATATGCACATTTTGGAAGATCATGTCCAACCCGATAATTATAGAAAATTTTACAATTTGAACGGGTTTTCGGTTCTTTCTTTGTAGTTTACTAATTTTTCCTATTAGGTGGGATTAGTTGAGGTTGGGTATTTGTTCCTTTATGAATGTTTAAGATATTCTATTAAGTCAAAAAGATCTTTTAGTTTTTTGTTCATTGAGAGAAAAATCCCTATTTTCTATGAAGTATATCTTGTTTCAAATAAACCATTGGGGTTCATGTTACATCAGACAATGGAGTTTGAATCAAGTCAAAATAGGTCATCTGTGTGGGTTTTATTTAATGTGCTTTTATGGTTTGTACCCTGTTTCTCCTGGATTGACTGTCATCAAAATCATACATCTGATAACATATTGAAATATCTTGTTTCAATTATTGACTAGTGATTCCTGCATTGAAGTATTAGATTTTCAGAAAACACAAGTTGGAGAATTGTATTAACTAATCCTGCAACGTGTGGCACTGGGATTCGAGGTATAAATTAGTAACTAATACTTGAGTCATGGAATTCTAACTATTCTTAGGGAATTGCTCATGCTGCACAATTCTCAGGTATTTTTCAGTACTTTCCCCTTATCAGTGTTATTATGATTGATGGATGTCCTACCTTTTTCGATAGATGATTGGTATCTGATGATTTTAACCCGACAATGGTATGCATGGCACTGTACATGATTCTGTTTTTAACTGCAAATTTGAAATCTGACAAGGCAGTCAAAATCACAATGACTGTAATAATCAACAGCTATGTTTCTTGTTGACCTCTTCTGCAACCAACTGTCTATAATATTTCTACATGCTGCCATTGTGGCTATCTTTTGAAATAAAAATCTTTAAGAAAAAATAATATGCTGCATGTTCTCTTGGAATAGTTTTCTTAGTGCTCAGACATGTCCGTTACGTGCTTTGTGGAATTTTTTTGTCAACCCGATCCCTCTGTATTGCTTCCTGCAACCATGTCCCAGCTGCGTGCAAAGTCTTTTCCTTTATTGGACACCGGACACTTTCATCACTTTTAACACTACAGTGAGCCCCTTGAAAACATCACATGCCATTTACACTTCCTTTTTTAATGTCTAACTGGGATTTTCTGAGATGTCTACTTCGGTGTACCTCTTATTTGACTTGTTTGTTATCCAATCATTATTTTACTGGCCAAACTAATGGAATGCAATTAATTTGATGTCCTAGCGTTTTCTAGTAAAAATTCCAGTATATATATATATATATTTAATTCCATTGATTGCATGCTCTATTTCCGACACAGGACCTTGTCGGTCATTTCTTCATCCTTAACTGCCATCGAGTGGTTGGCATCTTTAGCCTATTTCTCAATCAGCTTCTTTGGGTACTTCTTACCCAGAAACCTTTGCAGTTTGCATTTATGCTGTGAACAAGGAAGCTAAAAATCTAATCTTAGCGTTTACTCCATGCTTAATCCAAACTTATTTGAAGTGGAAATATTTGTTTCTCCTGTCGCATTCGTATCTCCTTCCAGTATTTTATTACTACTGCACAAAAGGTAAGGAATCGGGAAAAAGAAAGCAAAGCGGTCAAGTTGGAACTAGATGCTGCCTTACTTTAGTTCAAAGCAAGATTTTAAGTATCGGTTTCAGTTTGGGCATCCAGTGAAATTGATATGTTTCGGTTTCAATTTCGGCCGTTTTGGTTTCGACTAAAAGTTTTTTTTTATTTATTAATTATATGTTGATCGGAGTTTGATTATATTTTAATTGTACTTTGACTTTAAATTAAAAATACGTTAAAATTTTGAAATTTTTTTTATAAAAATTTAAAAATTATAAAAGAATTTATAATTAATTTTACCACAATATTAAATATATTTTAATTAATTAAAATTAATTTTGATAGTTAACCACTGTTTTTATATATTACTATATAAAAAAATATATGAGAAATAATATAAATATGATTAAAAAGTTAAAAATTAATATAAGCAAATTTAACTTATTATTAAAATATAATTGACACATATATAATTTATTAATTATAATGTAATACAATTAATCATTATCATCAGTTGAGTTTAAAACATCTGGATATGGAATTATAAATTTAATATTTGAACGATTCATATGAACATTTATATACATATGAGCTAGAACAATTAGTTCTGCATAATCTCGTGATAGCGATTCACATGGGGGTGAGATCGACACAAATTTTTTTTGTTTTACTTTCAGTGGAATGGTCATGTACGCATGCACGTGAATAAAAAAATCAATGTGTCTCGATCAAAATCATTTTCATTTCAGTTTCAACAAATTTTTTTTTATTAATTATATTTTAACTAAAATTTAATTTAATTTTAATTATTTTTTTACTTCAAATTAAAAAAATCATAATATGTTTAAAAATTTTTAAAAATAATGAATAGTTACGTAAATAATACTATGTACGTGAACAGTATCTGATAGAGATCAATAAGGGCGTCGGAACCAGACTGGCGACAGCGTTGGCCTCGGTGCAAGGCCGGCCTCAGCTTGTGGGAGTAGGGGCCAGGTCGGCGAGGGCGCGAGGGGGGCGAGAGAGTGGCGGCAGGGGGGTGAGCGTGTGGGGCCAATCCGGCGAGGGCGCGAGTCGGACATGAAGCCGGCGCGAGCTAGCCACGCGAGCTCCGTGCGAGAGCTCGACCGGCGAGCTCCCGGCAGGCACGTTGTGCTCACCACACGCGCCGCGCTCATTCCGCCCGTTCTGCTCGCCGCCAACGAAAATGAAACAGAAAATCCTAAACTGAAACTACATTTAGGATTTCGTTTCGGCCGAAACTTTAAATATTAGTTCAAATCAAAAGTCACTCTGTGTATTTGATAGCGCTGGCCCCGGTGCAAGGCCGGCCTCAGCTTGCGGGAGTAGGGGCCAAGTCTACGAGGGCGCGAGGCAGGCAGGCGAGCATCGGGGCCAATCTAGTAAGAGCGCAGGTCGACCACGAAGCTAGCGCGAGCTCCCCGGCTCACACTCCCCCGCTCGCGCTCACCGGGCGAGCTCCCCACTCGAGCTCGCACGGTGAGCTCGCTGCGGACGTGCTGCACTCACCCTATGCGCACTGCGCTCACTCTGCCTACTTTGCTCACTCTGCTCGCCATCAACGAAAATAAAACAAAAAACCCTAAACCAAAACTATATTTAAGATTTGGTTTCGGCCAAAACTTTAAATTTTGGTTCAAAGCAAAAGCCAAACTCTGTGTATTTGATTCATGGGTGAAGTAGCATGCACACCTATCAAAAGCATCACCGAATGGCCGACGTTTTTTTTGTTTTTTGCAGGTTAGTATTGGTATCGGCCGAAACTAAATTGGTACAATTGTTTGTTATTTTTTGGATTATATCCCACTTTTTTTCTATATTTTCCCATATGCCTTTGTGTGGGAAAAGGAAGAACATTTGAGTGGGTTGTTTTAGTTTTTGAATTTGTGAATTTTATAAGAGCAATACATAGTTCAGTTCCCTGGTTGAAGGTTCTTCAATCTGTTGTGGGTTTCTGCATTTAGGTCCCATAAAAATTGGAAAATTATTCATGTTGCCCAGTAAAAGTTGAATTTGTGCGTTTACCTCTGTAAAAAAATTTAAATTGTGTATATTTTTCTCTATGATGGATATCCGGATGAGGTGTATTCATGCAGTATTAGTGGGGTTTATGCGCAAATGGTTTTTGCTTGTATAAACCCTCAAAATGTTATATTGAACAGATTTTTAAAGGATATGTCATGGTTTTGGCTGCTTGAATGGACAGAAACTAGGAGGGATCATATGGCAAAAGTGCCATAAATAATCCACGAACCTGAAGTATTGTAGGAAGCTATGTGCAAAAAATAATTTCAAATGGATATCTCATTCTCAAAAAAGAAGGATATCTATTTATTGGAAATTATTCAGTGGACAGACATTAACAATGCAACCTGTGTTCCAATATCTCTCCATTTTTCTGATATGATATCTACAATGAGCAGCTCTCAAGTCTCACAGGACTGAATCAAGAGCGACAGAGAAGCATCAGCATCAGCGTCAGCCACGGAAATTAGAAACTCCGGCAAAGATTGTAAGGAGCCCGTTTGCTCGCCCACTCGAACGCGGTCCACGTTTTCCCGCCCCTCTTCTTCCACTTCGTCCAGAATCGTAGCCCGACTTACTGAGCATCGCCCACATCACTCGCACGTCCTCGTACTCGCACGTCCTCACCTCCTGCCTCAGCTTCCATAACCCTGCAACACAAACCCAGTCAGTTTCGGTCGATATCGATATCGATGCTTATCAATATCAGCAAATACTTCAAACAATTCACCATTTTTCTGAATCCCGAGTCGAGTGGCCAATCTAATCCAAGCTCGCCTCACTCTGTACCACCACTCCATCTCTCTAAAAAAATTTTAGAGAGAGATCGCTCTCTCTCTCTCTCTCTCTCTAAATTGCGCGCTAAATGTCGGAGCTGTGGGCTTATTATAAAGGCCCTCTACCGACGCTTGATGTCACCGTCTCTCGCGTGACCCACTCAGAGATCTCACACGTGTCGCGACGTGTATGACTTGCGTGCCAAACCTGGAGTGTCCCACTAGTGGTCCCAGTGCGGTTGGTGTTGGCCCACGCCGACCAATGGTTGCTATCGTTAGATGCCGCCACGTGTTCAGCCCCTTGCCGTTGAAGGCTGGGATCGAGGGACCCGGGCCGCGGGGACCGGGTGGTCTCGTTTGCCGGCCCCTTTTCCCTTTTTACGTAAACAGACTCGGGATTGTGACCGCAGCGGAGGAGACCACATCTTCGTCCGGTCGGCCTTTGTGTGTTGCTTTTTTTTTTTTTTTTCTTCCCCGGTTATTATTGAATTTTGAAGCACTTCTTCTGATTTTTAAATATTTAAATTAAATGGTTGAATCCGGGTGTTTGTTCGGTCGCTACGTCATCGCCGGAGATGCCAGTCGACCGCTTATTGGGCTGCTGATGAGACCACTATTCGTAAGTTTTGTATTAATTAACTGTATTTGTGCAATTAAATTAGCTACTAATTATATTTGAAAGCTGTACTTTGGGAGGCTCTTAGTTAACCTGGAAGGTGAAGATAATTAGATGACGCGTTAGCCTACATATTTGTTAAACTAATCTGCGTTATTTATAGAAATAAGAGTGATTAACGGAGATGATAATTTTAGTCAATATCTAAGACGGCTGTTTTGTTTGCCAACGAAAAGTTTGTGATCGGAATCATTGCTCCGGTGCTCAAGTGAACAAGGTATGATTAGTTCAGTTAAGTCACTTCATTTATCTAATGAGCCTTTTTTTATTTTTTATGATAAATGTATTTGCTTATCTTAAAAAAGAAAAAAAAAACAACAACACGGGAGTCATGCTCTTCTCCTTTGAACAAACTGAAAAAATAAATCATAATTTTTTCTGTAAATATCTATTTTTTGTTGCATTATATGATCTTCAAGTTGACCAGAAATTGTTTTATAGTAAAAGATGAGATTCAAAAAATCCTAGTTATTTTTAAAAGTAAATAAAATGTTTAGAACAACATAAATTTCAGACATTTCAAATAAAATAATATTTTAAGTTTTTGATGATTATGCTATATATAAATTTTTAGTTCGAATTTTATTGACTCGAATTTTATTAACATTGTAAAAAAAGAGAGATATTGTTAAAAAATGAAAAATAAAATTCTCAAAAAAAATAAAAGCTCATTACTTATTTGATTTGAAACTAAAAAATGAGATGATTTGGTCAAATTATATACAAAATATAGTAAAGCGAGGACTTAAATACAAAAATAACAGAACGAAGTATGAAGAAGAACAAGTTTACTTTTTCATCATTTGCATCATTATTTTCATTTTTGACAGACAATATCACATGTGGCCACGTGACTTCAGATTATTTTTATTCATTAAAAAAAATCAAAAATGACGATCCAGTTCTTGGGTAGCACTAATTGAAGACGGCGCAGTCCCGGCGGATGTTGCCATTGGACCCGGTCTTGACTCCGATCCGGCCCATCTTCGTGATAGCAACCACAAAGGCCTTCTGGAAGGCCGTCGAGTTCTGGGCCCAAAAATTGACGGTGGGCCTGGACCTGCCGTCACGGAAGAGCGACTGGTCGGATGTGAACAGGCCCATCCCCTGCTGGAGGTTCTTGTAGTACTGGTTGTCGAACGTCTGCGCCGAGATCGGGTCCATGTTGATCGCTATCGTTGGGTCCACATTTTGGGGGCACATTGCTTGTAGCTGCTTCGCGTACGTCTGGTTCAGGGTCGGGTCGATCTGGTTCTGCGAGCTGAATCCGTAGATCCGGTTCGCGAACCGGCCGCAGTGCGAGAAGCCTACTGTGTGGGCAGCTGCATGGAGTTTGCAATGAAATGCGTGATTTTAGAGAAGGTTATTGTAAATATCAAAAATACAGGGAGTTATATGTAAATGGATTAGATAGAGCCAAGTGACCTTCCCGGCCAGCTCATCTGGACGCGGTTGGGCCCAGTCCACAAGCGTCAGTCAAAGTCTTCGAGATTGTTTATTTTTTATATGAACCAATTATGTTTCATTGGATGCAGAACAACTCCTTAATATATAGTTTATGATAATGATTTAATAACAACTACCGTTAGCAGAATTAATCTAATCTAAAACTACTTAAAGTGATGTTGAAATCGAAGCCAATGATATTTGCAAATAAGCCCCTGTCTTACGAACTTTACGAAAATTTGCTATTTGTTTCAAAGTTCACCTTCTTATTTGGCATATCGATATATCACCAACTAAAGTTAGTATTTCAAAGTCGAGAAAAATATATTAATCATGTTATTTAAGTTTTTAACAGTCTTATATAGCAAAAAACTTGAAAATTTCAAAACAATTCGTTTCAGGCTTAGGAAAACTGAAAACAGAAAAAACACAATAGTTAGGGGGGTTTTGTGATAATAAAAGTACTCATCAGAAAATACCGCATAATATAGGGAGATATTAGAAAAACTCTTTTTCCATTCCATGCTGACGTACCGGAGAGTGCGATCATGTCGGACTGGGAGAGCCCGTTCTTGGCGAACATGGAATTGAGCTGATTCAAATTGAACGTCGGCTGCGGCAGATTCCCGTTCACGCTCGCCGCTGTCGAGCTCAGCCCGTCCAGTCTCCCCAGCTCCACCTCATAGCTCGGCCCACCTGCCTTTTGTTTCGAACGACAACAACCTTATCAGACACTCCAAACCAAATCACAAATTCGCAATCCAAAGTAGTGGTAGAAGAAGAAGGAGACTAACCAGTGCTATCACATCTCGTGCTGCCATCGCAAGTATATCGGCGCAAGAAACCTTGTTCTTGCACCTGGGAATGGCGTCAACCGCTGCCTTGGCTTTAACCACGGTATCAAACCCGTCGCCAGCCAGCGAAAGATTGTCCGAGTGGTCCTTCTCCGCCTTGTTGTTCGCCGTCGATGACACAGTGATTGAAGCATCACAACCCTGTCAAGACATACTATAATAGTACCCTCCTTAACATTAGAAGCAAATCGTCGAACACCTTGAAGAACGCACTACCTCGACGAGGCAGTCGTGGAAGAAGAGCCGGATAGTGGCGGGGACGGTGACGAAGGTCTCCTGGAATTTGGTGGTGACGGCTCTCCGGACTATGTTCTCGACGTCCGGGCAGACATTAACATAGTATTTTTGCCGGAGCTGGGCGGAGCAAACGCCAATGTTTAGGACAATCAGGATCAAGAGGGGGGACATTAGCTTCGCCATTTTTGAGATTGGGGAATTGTGAAGAAGAAGAAGAAGAGCATATATAGGGCAGGAGAAAAAGTTGACAGCTTCCAAGTGAGTTCGTGGGCACCATGGTTAAGATTAATCATCAACATGAAGACTGAAGAATGATTGGTTAACGAGACAAGCAATGTGTTGGGATTTCCACACAACGTGCAAGTGTTGGATTTAGAAATCACTTGAGAACAGAACAGGGAGAAGGAAGTCAAGGTGAGACAGCTGGTTGTGGTTGGTGGAGGAGGAAGACGATATGTTTTTTCAGGGTTTTTGAATGAGCATCTCACTTAGGTCTTTTTCGCTCTATTTTTCTTTTTTTCATTTCATCGATAATTGATTTTTTTGAGGAAAATTCATAATATCATATAAACATATGAACATTTTCAGTTTTCTAGTTATAAAGTTTGGGCTGATGATAATGTTATCTCTGAACCAAAGCAACCATTTGAAAGTTTCATTAGTTCGACGAATTTCGGAAAATGGTTACCAATTTGTAAACTTAAAAAAGTTTAATTTGGAAGCTTGAGGAGGTAAGATGAAAGCCACACGACGAATTTGATCAATTAGATCGATGGATGGTCACACTGGATCACAATCTGCAAATTCGATCGCACGATTCTTAGTGTAGCCACTCGATTCAGTTACATAATTATTTTTGGTGCCGCCTAACGGTCACATCAGAATCCAAAGGCAAAGGTTTAAAAACGCAGCTTTGCAGTCTGAATTGAAGTGGTTCACAGCTATGACTGGCCACATAGTCCCCGCACCCGTGACGCTCTGGTCGAATCGAACGGCATTTGCGCATTACCCCTTGTAAATTATTGTAATAAAGAATGGGTGCTCGAAGGTACAAATGCAATGAAATCATTTATGCAGATTAAATATAAATTACTTTACCATTCAAATTAAATTATAAGAAATAGTTTTTATTTATAACTCCTGAAAAATAGTTGATTTTTTTATAATCGCATATTATTTTTTAAATTTTTTTTAAAGTCCTTTACAGTTTAATTTGTTAGAAAAAAGACTAATTATGTTTGAATTAAATAATAATTTATTTATTTATTTTTTAATTCAACATATTTTCTCTCTTATGTTAGAAGCAATATTTCGTACATAAATAAAATAAATTTTTTATTTAAAAATTTAAAATAATATTTTACATGTAACTGCTGTCAAATTTTTTTTTCAGATTTTGTATTATACTTCACTGATTTTTTGTGTTTATACAAAATTCTCCAAGGGCTATAATATGAATATTTTATTATTATTTTTAATTCTAATTGTTAGGAAATACATTCAGTATATTTTTTTGTAAAAAATAAAATTTTAATCTAGAAATCTGAAATTTTGTTAAAAATTAAAAAGAAGTTATCCATAATTATAAAAAATTGAAAAGTATACACAAGTTAGCCATTTTGTAAGTTTATACGTAAAGAAACTTTATAAGAAAAGACTTTCGGGGTCAACGAAAGACGCTTTCAAATCGATAATGAATTTGATGAAAACATAGTTATTTGCATAGTTAATTGCCCGAGTAAATTGATTTAGAATAGCTTTTTGGTGGTGTGTCACGTCAGGAACTCACCAGTTCAAATGCCTTTGTTTATGGCTCTGTCTTAATCAGCACCTAATCTAGCTTATGACTGGTTTTAACAAAAGCTTAATGCCTGTATGGTTCGGGATAATCTCCGAAAAAATCGCAACATAATTTGATTTCATGGAAATACGAATTAATTTAATGTCAAACAAACTAATCCTTGTGATGCTTGAGAAAATAGAACTCGAAAATCATGAGAGTGGCCTCTCCAAATGTATAATATCAGCTCCCCATTCTCTTACACCCAGACTCGGTAAGAGCACCATCTGAATTTGAACAACAAGAAGAATTTATTTGTCTAATTGTATTAGCTCATCGATTTAAACGTGAAAGAAACACCAATCCCCTTGATTCCTCTCGACCCGTTTGCAATACGCCAAGGCAGTGGCGGACAATCAGAGAGCATTCAATTTAAAATAGTCTTAATTCTTTTATTAAATTAGTTAATTATAAATTAAATTAAATTAATTATTTAAAACCGAAATTATTTTATTTTTTAATTTCAAATCAAATGATCCCTCAAATACAAAAACTCAACAAGTGCCTGGGAATCCCGAAAGTATATGTGCAACACTTTCTAGTATGCAGTAGTAATGCTGCAATCTCCGCCTGGAGCGCTGCGCTCACCGACCTCTTGGCGGCGTAGGCATTTGAGAATTTTTCTCTAATGATTTCGACTCCAACCGTGCCAGCAGCAGCCAACTATGGATTACAAGAACTTGTTGAACGATATTGAGCGTAGCCTCGGGAGGGTGTCAATAGAACTTTATTTGTACAGCTCGTGGCCGTGAGACATGCAATCCCTGCGCGAACAATTTAGATATTCCTCGTATTAGTGGTGTCAAACGGTGCCGGCACCAGCACAACCCGTTTCAAAAGGCCGTTGCGACTGCAACAATCTCTGGCTGACACAGCCCGCTACAGTAAACACAATTCGTCCCTTTTTTTTTTATCGGATATCATCCATGGCTTTTCTCTTTTCTAATCCTAACAAAAGCTTAAATAGATATCGATCTTTAAATTCTCAAATGTCATTATACTCTAACTTTAAGAGAATCTTATTGTGAGTATTTTTTTTATATTATTTATTATTATAATTCTCTTACGTTATTAAGAGATGAGTGTTTTTTTAGGTTTTAGAAAGTGTTGAGAGTACTCACTCATCAGGTCGTGGGAAGTGATTATTTGATTTCAATAAAAAGTGATATTACGGTGCGGAGTTTATAATGATATAACTTTTTTCTAACAAAATGACAACTCTAGTGAAAATTTAAGTCTTCATAATTGAGGTAATGACCGTGAAGCAAGTGTAGTTGGTCGATAAATCACCTATATCGGTTTATATTTTTTTATTTTTGTTTACCTTATACACTTATGATGATATTAATCGACCATTATTTTATATACTTAATTGTAGATTGATCATTCTCTTATGCATTAATCGCTTTAGTTATTCAACTTAAGTTTTGATCATCTATTTGGTTTGAAAGGTTTTCGATTTTTTTGCTCTTAATGAAAATTTGTTTGATTATTTGGAAACTTATTTCCCCCTTAAAGGTTTCCAATTCGGGCCAATAAATATTAGGTCAATTTTTTATCAATATATGAAAAGAAAACACTATAGAAAAGACTGTCGACAATTCTTCTATGACGACTATTCTGATGTCCAAATCAATCGCAATAAAAATAAAGTAGAAGAGGCAAAAAAATTTAATATTAATCACTGTTTTTACAAATACCCCTATATTTATAGGAAATGAAAGTAATTCAACATATCAAAGATTTTTTGATTTTAACCAACATATTTGTCGGATCTCTTATAGTTAATTACTATAAATTTTAAATTTCTTGTGATCATATCCCGAGTGATAAGATATTTGCTAATCTTCTAATTTTTCGGCCTGACAACCCATGAACCGAGATTTCGGAACTAATGACTCGTCTCAACGTGATCCTTTATCAAGTCTACCGAGTCATAATCACACAGTGGGAGCGAGTTCAGTTTAAAACCTCAGTTCACATTGTTGGTGGTTTAATTCACGTGGGGCTTTAGCTATTTGACTCGGCATGTGTAGTTGGGTATATCATCATATAACATACTAAATACTGACTTGATATTTATATTCGTATATTGTATGTGAGAATTATAAAAGATTTGGATGCATTTTACAACTATAAGTTGCTGATTTGTTTCCGCAATTTAGGTAAACAAAGATTCAATTAGACTTATTTTTATGTTGTAGACAATAAAGTTGGATCAAATTTATTATGTAAGTTTTTGAAATTACTTATTCAAAACATAAAACTTAAAAGAATGGATAAAAGAGTGATTATTAAAATAAATAAAATAAAATTTCACAACTAGATCACTAAATACATATGTGGACCTATATGAAAATAATGAATTCGTTATTGTAGTTAGTATTGTCTGTTGAATTCTAATATATAATGCATAAAATCGGGATGAATTATCGCGTTTTATTCTATAACAATTATAAATGATTGTAATCTAACATAGCATATATAACAACTAAGTTATATTTTTATAAAAGATGAATCCATTAAAAATAAATTTGCGTAGAAATACGTGGACTTAACTCAAGTTGATGTATTATCGATTGTGTTTTAGCTGCCTTACTCATATGTAATTTCATGTGAAGTTAAGTTAAAAAAAATAATTAACTGTTTTCTAAATAAAAAATAATTAACTGTTAGGGTTTGCTAATCAAAATACTTGTCCTAAGTTTTTGAAGCAAGACATGGAACAACTCTACAAATTTAATTAATAAGAACAAGTCTTGATCCGATATAATAAAATTAGATATAAGTTTTTTAATGTATTAATTTATTTTTTCGCGATCTGGGCATTCAGAGAGGGTTTAATTTTAATTTAAAGTAAAATTAATTTAAAATGATTTTTTAAAAAAAATTTCAGACCAGAGAGGGGCTGCAGATGGAGGCCAGAGACTAACGATACACCATGCACTTGACTCCAGGAAATAGAAGCACGCCACGTGTAACCCAAAATCAAATGCCCCACGAGAAAGCAATAAATCAGGAGGGAGAACTTCATCTTGCCATTTTCTCGTGACCTCCAAGCGAAGGGCGTCGTCTCCGATCGGAATCGTTCCGGCGCCGCTGCAGAGGAGCGATGAGCATCTGAGCTCTGGTGGAGATCTCTGTCTCCTCCTCCACTTCGCCGTCGATCGTTGGTGTTTCGTCCCGCTGATATGTGATTCCGCTGCGTTTCTTGGTGTTTCCGGTGAGATCTGCGACGTCGCCAGGGTTCCCATGTCGAAGGCTAGGGTTTACTCCGACGTCAACGTCCTCCGCCCCAAGGATTACTGGGATTACGAGTCGCTCACCTTGCAGTGGGGGTAAGATCGAAATCGGAACCCTACTGTGAAATTTCGTTGTTTTAGAGTCTCGAAGCATTTGATTAGGGTTTCTGGAATCTTTGGTTAGGTTTTTGAAGTTTTTTTACCCTTTTTGAATCAGCGATTAAGATTGGAACGGAACCTTCGCCTTATATTTCTTGCTTTACTGGTTCGAAACTTGTGATTAGAGTTCTGGAGATCTTTATGGCTCTTTTGATCAGTTTCTTGCTACTGTTTGCAATATTTGGGGAAATGGAATATGAATTGTATCGTAATTTGGCCCTACCGTTTCCCTTGAATCAGCGACCAGGAGGATTACGAGGTTGTGCGCAAAGTTGGAAGGGGGAAGTACAGTGAGGTATTTGAAGGGATTAATGTTTCCAACAACGAGAGATGTATCATCAAGATCCTTAAACCGGTGAAGAAAAAGAAGGTATTCGCTTATCTTGATTGTAGTATATGATTCGTGGGTTTGTTATTCAAGGAATTCTTGTATCTTGTATGCATAGTATTCTCTGACAGTGCAACAATGGATATGAGGATTACATGTACATATAATATGGTATCATGTGATTGTGAAATGACAGTGCATATACAAGTATGAGTGATTACCTCATAAAAAGTTGTTAAGGTAATTAGGTTACATACGCAGTTAGGAATTTTAATTTGCTGGACTAGTTTTACTAGAATTTCATTCAATATTGCATGAGAATTACCAATTACACAGTGATCTTGGTACTTATGTGCATAATAGCAAATGTGTTTGGCAAAACGTTATCAATTAAATTTATTTCTGAGTTCCTATTTCATATTTGGACAAAGGTTTCGTTTGATCTTCAGCTGAAATGCTGCGTGTCAATTCAATTTTGGCTAATTCTTGAATCTACCTGGACATGTTTAACTAAATTTTTTTTTCTGTTTCATATGTCTACAATGGTTTTCTTTGATCCCGAGTTCAAATTTGTGATATCCACTCAATTTGGTTAATCCTTGGATCTACCTGGACATGTTCTAGCAAGACTAGCCCATTGATAGTTTCTCTTCTACTGCAAATTTGCAACTTATTGATCTTTGATAGTCTTGCTGCCCAATTTTGATAATTCAAGGATCGACCTGAACATGTTCTGTTCCATGCCCCAGCTTTGAGTTCTTCATGTATTCTTATGATTCTTTTTTTTCCTTTCATCATCTATTAACTTCGATAGATGGTTCAACAAAAATGGACATTCTATTTCCTTTGATGGTACAGGTGTCACAAAAGGAAACAATTGCGCTAGAGCTTTTAGCCATTGGCGAAGTCCCCAATGAATATATGAATACTGAATGAATTGTTCCTCATCTTCTTTTGGTGGTGTCTCCACTAAATTACCTTTGTCAGTTCTATCAGTTCTTCACATTACAGGGAAGTGTGAAATCTGTATGTTTAGGTCACTATCTGGAACTATCCTATTTTTGTGTGTGATGAATAATATTATTTCCACTTGTCTCCATTAAATTTGACCCACTTATAACTTTTCTGGTGGTATCTTGTCTTCTTTCAGTGGTTTCTAGTGTTCATGATGTTTGTCTGCTCCCAGCTGCGGATTTCATATCCACACAGAATCATATTTCTATGCTATGATTGCTTATTAAACTTTGTCAGTTCATCAGTTGGCAGAGAAGTGTGGAGTTTGCATGTTTAGGCCCTTTCTGGATTTACCTTTTCTTGCATGTGATGAAAAGTGTCATTTCTGCTCATCTCCATTATATCTTACTGATTTCATTACTTTGCACTTTATTGGCATTAGTTTTTACCTTTGCTTATGAAGCACTTTGATTAATTCCTTTCTTCCCACTTTTGCAGATAAAGAGGGAAATAAAAATACTTCAGAATCTTTGTGGAGGTCCAAATATTGTAAAGTTGCTCGACATTGTTAGGGACCAGCATTCCAAAACCCCTAGCCTGATATTTGAATATGTGAACAGCACAGATTTTAAAGTTCTATATCCCACATTGACAGACTATGACATACGTTATTACATTTATGAGCTTCTTAAGGTTTTCCTTCTGATCAATTTTGAATATGATTAATGAGCTCTCTTCCATTTGGTTGTTGGTGTAGCATAGATGCAATGCTGGTCAATATAAAAGTCTGAATGGTCTTCGTATTGCATGATTTTTTCATGTCCCTTAAGATTGTTTGAGATTGTAGTAGACTGAAATTTTTGTGAACAATATGACTAGCATAGATGCAAACAATTCAGTGAAATGAAGAATCTGAAGTTATTCTATTTTGAAATGGAAATTTGCAACGAAGCTTTGCTCATTATGTTTTTATATTTTACTGAAAATATTATAAAAAGTTCTCAATGATTTATTACTTGTTGGGGCAGTTTGTAGACTATTATCTGTATATCTAACCTTTCCACGTTTTGCTTAAACCAAGGCTCTTATAATTTAGGATTAGGAAGACCTAATCATAGAAATGCAAGAATTAGGGCCATTTGGATACTTAGAAAATGCTGACCCTCTTCTTATAAAAAATGCTGTGGCTGATGAGGTTAGGTCATTAATAATAGGGAGAAGCTTGTGTGCAAGCTTACTGCTGTGAAGGAAAAAGAGGTGCCAAAGATATGAAACCCCCTGTTGTTATCGTATTTGGTGGAGGGATACCCAAACAGGCCTTAAAGATATACAATGAGGAGATTTGAGTAGAACATTGCTTTTATAAAATTTCTACAATGAAAATCATGTATCATTTTGAACTACATGGGTCCCCTATCTAGCTAAACCAATTGTCACACAACATATTTCCCACTTGAAGAAGTCCGCATAAACTTATTCTCCATTCATGTGTTATATCCATATAATTGTCACAACATATATCCCACTTGGAGAAGTCCTCATAAACTTGTTCTCCATTCATGTGTTATGTCCATATTTAGCAGTAAATAGCTATTTATGGACCAAGAAATGAACTTGTTGTAAGTGTAATTTTTGAGGTTATGACTCCAAAACCATTGAAAAGATGTAATTTTGTTATGTTACTATTATTGTCGGAAGCTACATTCTAAAGTGTGTTTTACTTTTGTGCCTTTTGAACAGAATTAGGTTGCTAAATGCATTTGTTCTGAATTCTGCGATTTAGAACAAAGAACAAATAAAGCCTTTCTCAATTTATTTTTTTTTCTACTTTGCGCACTTACTGGTGCACATTGTGTATCGGTGTTTTGAGTGTTATTAATATGGGTTGCTTTGTTTTTTTTTTACTCGGTGTAATATAGCGGATATGTTTCTTTTGATATCCATGATTATTCTCCAAGTTTTCTTGTTCAGGCACTCGACTATTGTCACTCACAAGGAATTATGCATCGTGATGTCAAGCCCCACAATGTTATGATAGATCATGAGCTTCGGAAGCTTCGCTTGATTGACTGGGGGCTTGCTGAGTTCTACCATCCTGGGAAAGAATATAATGTCCGCGTTGCATCAAGGTAATCCTGAAGTTTGATATGTTATGATACAGCTCAATGCTGCTTGTGGTTCCTGCATCCAAATTATTTATTAATACTGAGCTATTTAAACCCTGTTTGGGTACCCCTACTTTCATAGGAATTGAGGGTTTCAAAGGATTTCTTTTTCCTTCATAAATTTTTTTTTCCTATATAGGTGTTTGACACCAACTTTTGAGAACCCAATTACTTTTTATTTTTCCTGTGAAATGGAGTTTGCATATAAGCTCCTTCTATCATTAATAACCTCTCCTCATCAATCATAGGAATTTTCATAGAAGTGCGTTGTATACTGCCCCAAATTTTGTGATTGGATTTTTTTTCTGAAGTATCAAAAAGGGTCAAAAGCTTCAGAAGTTGAAATTGGATTCAGTCCCTACCGTAGCGACAGCAGTGACGAGTTTGGGCCATTGAATACAGATCCAATGGTCCAGATCCATTGAATCACATTCCAGATCCAATGGTCTGGATTCGTTACTACCGTCATGACTGAATCTGGTCTCTCAGTTATTGGGGCAGCTGCCAGTTTGGGTCACCTGCCCAACAAAATATTTGCCTGCAGTAACAGTGGGATTCTTCCACTTTCTTCTGGTTTAATAGAGAATAGCTGGATTCCCTGGTCCATTTATACCAACTGAATTAGCCCAACCCGAAACAAATGAAGTTTTGAAATAAACCCCCAATGGTTGGGTAAAACTGCAAATACCTTCTGATTTTGATAGATTTGTTATTTAAGAAAGAGAAAAAAAGCTAAATCAATATTTTTGCACCCAAGTCCCAAATGGTAAAAGAAATACTTTGGCATTCTTTTCAGTTTCTAGCAAACAATCACAAAAAATGGAATAACAAGAACTCATGGCTTTCTATATTTACAAAGAAAAACTAAGGGAAGTACTGATTTGTGGTTGTAATAATTTTTGGAAACGAAACTTGATCTCGCTGTGTTGGTTTAATTGAAGATCCATGTGACTCTTCTTCCAACTCATAATTGTGCCTTTATATGTTTGATTTGTCTAATTCTTTAATGCAGCAAGAGGCTTGCTTATGTTTTCATGTTTTCTGTACCACTCTTCATTCTACTTCTATGTTCCATTTATCAAAGTTGTCAATCCCTCATCCAAATCAATTCTCCATTTCATCCAATAATGTAAATTGTACCCCCATGCTTTATTGTATTTTATAATCATTCTATTTTTTTGTTTTCAGATATTTCAAGGGGCCTGAACTCCTGGTGGATTTACAAGATTATGACTACTCTTTGGACATGTGGAGTCTTGGTTGCATGTTTGCTGGAATGGTAAGTTTTTGAATTTCCATAATATGCAAATTATATGGGTTTAATGCTTCAGTTAATTGATCCAATGTTGAACTATTGTTTGGTAAAAAGTGATTTCTTTAGGTTCTTTTCTATTATGTTTGTTTCTGAAGAAGTGTCCTCATTTATGCCTGACAGCTTTGTTGTGGCAATTCTTTTTTTTGTCTCAGATATTCAGGAAGGAACCCTTCTTCTATGGTCATGACAACCACGATCAACTTGTCAAAATTGCCAAGGTACTAATGGTAGTTTTTCATGTTTATTTGAGTTTGACAACTTCTATTGTTATTTTAGTAAAAATTCTTTTTTTGATATTTTACATTCTTTTGAGCATTGTATTGGCATTGCTATACTGAGGTTTTAGCATGTTTTGTGCTCTGTATACATGTTTGCATATTTAAACCTCCAATTATGGAGTTGTATTGTCTGAGTTTAACTGCTAATAAGTAGTTGATTTATTTCTTTACAATTGTAGAAATTTTGGTTGCGGAATGTTTACTTCCATTCTGGTACTAACAGCATGGCTGATTTTAAATTGTCATGAAAATAACTATCTTTTTCAAACTTATTTGTGAGATGAATTGCTAGTATAGATACAGGCATGCTTCTCATACCTTTGTTGTGTTCTGGATCACCTGCTTGGATTTGTCTTAAAGGTGGAATCATCTCATGTGATTAGCTATAGTTTTGAGTACAATCAGCATCTTGATTAGCTGTGTGTTGATTTCTGTTTTTTTTCCTTTTTTCCCTCCAGGTGCTAGGAACAGATGAGCTAAATGCATATCTAAACAAGTATGGGTTGGAGCTTGATCCTCAACTTGAAGCTTTAGTTGGAAGGTATACTAAATAGTGTCTGCACAGTATTGAGCTGCAAGGTAGCTGCTCGTCGGTTTAAAAACTGTTATTATTCATGTGTTACTTCTTTATTGCAGGCACAGCAGGAAGCCTTGGTCCAAATTTATAAATGCTGACAACCAGCATCTTGTATCACAAGAGGTTTATACTTTTGTTACTCTGTTAGGCAATAAAACAAGATGAGATTATTTGGTTGCATTGCTACTAGAACTTTTTATGATGTGCAGGCAATAGATTTCCTCGATAAGCTTCTGCGTTATGATCATCAGGATCGGCTTGCTGCTCGAGAAGCGATGGTAAGTTTCTAGATATGATTAGTTATTTATTTGTTACTCATTTGATACGCAATTCATTCCATCTGTTGTCATGCTTGGTATACCATAAGTGACCATTAGTTTTATTGGTATATAGGCACATCCATATTTCCTGCAAGTACGAGCTGCAGAAAACAGCAGGATGCGGACACAGTAGTGGTGGACCTACACCTGCTGGTGGATTTGTCAATATTCTTGAACTATCAAGTCCTGGGCTTCTTGGTTACAGCGTTTACATATGATATATAGGTCAAGCAGATAGTGACTCAACGCTGCCATTGATGACCATGTTTGCTGCGAGCAATTTACTGATTGCACCTCTGTATTAACAAAGTTCTTCATGAGTCTTATGGCCTGATCTTTTGTTTGTTTTTTCTTGGGTAAAAAATATGGCTTGTTTTGTCTCTACATTTTTTGTTTGATTGTCTAGTTTAATTGGTCAATGGGTCATGCTATATGGCAAGACTAGTTTGTGTGTACCCATTCAATAGAAATAATCAAGAAAGTTCTTTAGGTGTAGAGTAGAAAAACCTTCAACGAGTTGCATACATCAGCTAACAGCTTATTAACTTCCTAATAGCTCAAGGCATAATACACTTTAGTTGCGGCACACATGATGACTAGAACAATATATCATACAAATTTATCATGTAGCATAAGCACTAATACTGGACTAGACTAATTTTTGAGGTGAGGGAAACACTGAGACACGTCTGATTTCGGGTGCTTCGCTTCCGCATGCTCCCTGCATTTCACTTCCGATGTGGTACAGATAAATGTCTGCATGCATACCTTGCACTGCACTCAGGGCAAAAAACACAGGTTTTGGTTTTTACCATTAGAGTTAAGAGATTTTGAAACCAGTAAAAAATTTTCACGTGGCACAAATGTGTTCATTCATTTTGGCAACATTGAAAATAATGTGAAATTCATAAAAACTAATGATCAACTAACATAGCTTTCTCATTTGTACCCCTACAAAACTATAACATCAAATAAAACTTAATATTTGAAAAATAATGGAAAGTTATAATGTACTTCAAGATTCCTCCTTGTCAAGTTCCAAGGTCAAGATATGAAAAAATAATGTAGCAAACCTAGTTGAAATAAATCAAAATATCACAAATCAACAAATATTTGGTTTGTCATATAATTTTTTTTTAAAAAAAATAGATTTACTATAATTGCCTATTAAACATATATTATGGACATTTCTACACGTAAAGATTTATTTGCGCATATATATAGTCCTGTATTGATATAAATGCAAAAACTTAGTAAATGGAGCTCATGGACAGCTCGTAATGTTGTAAATTTTAAGGAGTGCTTTTGCAACAGAGCAGCTAAGAGAAAGTCGCAAGGATCACAATCATCGAAGTACTTGGATCAAACATAAATGGCAAAAAAAAAAATTAATGAGAATGGTTGGAAGAATGCAGGTATGGAGCTAGCAAGGTAGAAAAATGAGTAAAGCAACCAAAAGAAAATTAAAAGAAGAAAGCAATTATACTTCTCCAGCACTCCCACATGATTTATAATGCAGTCATAGCTTTCTCATTTATCAATTGCAAGTCAAGAAATTAATTATCATGAAAAATCCCAGTTAAAGAAACACTTGTTTCAAACCTCTCAAAAACCTTGCAATCCAAAAAGGTAAAACATGCCAAATGAAATAGAGGAAACCTAATTAGAGAAATCTTTAAAAGAACATGGTAAATTCCTCAAATTGTAAAAGAAGTTAAACGCCAATTCGTTGTAGGCACATTGCTAGACAAATTGTAACCAAATTAAAAGATGCATTTCTATTAGAATTCGCAGCGGAAAGTTCACGAATAACTTTGCTCTCAAAAAACATAAGAAACAAGTAATGCAAGATAAAAGAAAATAATAAGATAAAATAGCGAGAGATCCACTATTAAAAGAAAAGGCTTTTACAAAAATCTACAAGAAAGACTTCACTCTTTCTTATTCAACTAAACTCTTTCACCAAACCTCGGCAACGCCTCTACCTTAAGAGAGAATCTTCAAGAGAACACCACGACGAACCATCACGAAAGACCACCGAGAAGCACTATAAAGACCCACACACGAGAGCCGACACACACACACTCTCTCTCTTCTCTCTATTCCTCTCACTCTATTTCTTTCTAATTCAACCTCAATACTACACCATATCTAAGCCCTATATATTATCATATATTTATAAACTCTTATTGAGTCTGAGTTTTATTCTAATTATAACTCCTAATATTACAAATCAATCATAAATCTAAATCTAACTTTGGATTCCTATTTTAACTCAAACTCTAATTTGAGTTCAAGACATCTAAAACTCAACAATCTTCATCTTGAATTGAACTCGGGTGTGCCACCATCACGAATCTTCAGCTGTCATCTCTCATCCAACCTCTGCCCCTTGTCTACTAGCTTATTCAGCTAATCGCAAGACGCGAGCTCGAGCCAACCTCGAATTCGCTCTTCGACCTCATTCTTGGTCTTGCTCCCGCACGACTTCACACAACAACCACTGCCTTCTTCACTTGCCGAACCTCCTGAGTACTGTCTAGTATCGCCAGAGCACTGTCTCACTCGGTTTGTACCCTAGCAACTGGCCTTCGCTGTCCTGAGCCGCTCTCCTCCTCTGCGAGCTTCACAGGCGCAGAGCTCCTTCGCGCCTATGCCAGACCCCACACAATATGACAATCCTTGAGCTCCTATGGTTGTGAGGTTGTGAGTTCGTGATTCCCCGACTGCTTTCGGCCAGTCTGTGCCTACGCTACAGCCCCGAAAGAGAAGCACCACTAATGCTTCCGCCATCCGCCTACGTGCGCCTGCACAACCTACCGTGCTCGTCACCACTTCGAGCTCCTCCACCGGCCGAGCCGTCGCCATCGTCCATCTCCTGAGCTCCAACCTATGACGGCCCTCGTACAACCACCGCTCCAATCTCCCACATGCCAGCTTATGCTCTCGCGACCCCAAAGCCCACCGGTGTGCATGTGAGGAGCACGCGAGCCACCTCCCATCGTCGCCATAGCAACCTCCTACCCTCCACAAGGTCATGACCACCAAATCCAAGATCTACTTCGCCACAGAGCTCATCCGCGGTGGCGAGTTCTTCTCCCTTGTCACCTGCCGCCATCACTAGTGCCGCCGCCTCCACTGGGCCATGGCTGCGTTGGGTCGCCGCCGCCAGACCACCGCCCCCAGTCGTCGTCAAACCCGCGCCATTGTGCCGGGTCATGTGCCGCCCGAGCGGCCCGCGCAGCCTCGCACTGCCCCGTGCGCTGGCGCCCAGCATAGCCCGTGCGGCCCGCAAACTACCCCGCGCGTTGGCACACCACGCAGCCGCCCGCCAATGGAACTCCAACCTGCACAGTCGTGCGCGCTGCCCGCGCACTGCAGCGCTACGCGCACCACCGGCAGCTTCCGCCGCAGGCGTCAGCCGCCTCGCTCTGGCCGAGAGGGATGAAGATTTTGCAGATACAACCCTCAAATTTTCTTTGAATCTCAATTCGCTTTCATCTTCTTCTGCCATAAGACAAAATTTATCTTGCTGTCAAAACTTCTCCATCTCGAGTAAGGATTTTGTCATCTTGATTGTTTACTCCTAAGCTCTGATACCAATTGTTGGGATTCACAGTGAAAAATTCACGAATCACCTTATTCTCAAAAACACAAGAAACGAAAAATAATACAAGATAAAAAAAAAATAAAATAAGATATCGAAAAATCCACTATCAAATGAAAAAACTTTTATAAGAATCTATAAGAAAGATTTCACTCTTTCTTACTAAACTAAACTCTTTCACCAAGTCTTAGCAACGCCTCCACCTTTAGAGAAAATCTCCAAGAGAATATCACGAGAGACCACCGATAAGTACTAAAAATACCCACATATAAGAATTGATACTCTCTCTCTTTCTTCTCTCTATTCTCTCTATTCCTCACTTTATTTCCCTCTAATTCAATCTCAATACTATACCATACCTAAAACCTATTTATTATAATATATTTATAGACCCTTATGGAGTCTGAATTTTACTCTAATTACAACTCCTAATATTAAAAATCAATTATAAATCTAAATCCAACTTTGAATTCCTAATTTAACTCAAACTCTAATTTGAATTTGAGACACCTAAAACTCAACACATCTCTTTCCTTATCACAGAAAACACCTGATCAGGCTAATAAAAAAAATTAATTGGACTAAGTCCAGACCGAAATGGCAATTGCTCCGCACATCAAAATTCTCAAAATTCTCTTTCCACAATCTTCAAAATTCTCTTGCAATTGCTCCGCACATTCTAACGGCACCAACTGCAAGAACAAAGGCCATACGAAGCTGACTGCAAGGCAATAGATAGACACAGAGATCGCCTGTATAATTACAAGCCCTTTCTGTCTCAAATCCTAAGGAAGAAATCATCAGAAAGAACCCTAATAGGACGACTCCCCCAATTTAAAATGGTTTTCTTTCCCAAACCCGAAACGAGTTATTGCCAACAACTTAGCAAATTTCCAAAAGAAATGCAAATCTAATTGCGATCCAAGAAACCCCTTCCGTCCCAAGCCATTCAAAATCTCGGATTCTAGCCCCAGGTAATCCCAAATTCGCGAAAATCCCAATAAGAAAAAAAAAACTCGTAAAAAAACCTAAGATTCATGAAATTCATAGCCAGATCTAGAGATCTGTACCTGGATGGACATGGCCTTCTTGTTAGACTCGAGCTGGCTCCCTGCAAAGAAGCAAACACCAAAACATCAACACAAAAGAGGCAGGATCGAGAGAGATCCTGGGAGAATAAACGGAATCGGATCGAAGAGGATGAAACCCTTGGGAGCCTTGTTCTTCTCGATGTTGCGCTCCCGAGCCATCTTCGCCTTCTGTCCGTTTCCGCCACCCATCCTCTCCTCTCTCGGCTCTTCGCCTCCGCCGCGATCCGATGAGAAAGGCTTCGAAGGAGGAAAGGGAAAAGAAATTGGACAACGGAAGAAGAAGACAGGGGACTCGGTTGCAGCGCGAGGCGCGTTGCAGGAAGGGATTAAAAAGAAATCGCAAGAGGGTTCCAGAAAACGACGGTCCTGGCCTTCTTTACATTATTGATTACAAAACTAAAGAAAATGGGCATTTTTACAAATAACCCCCGTCCTTTGCGGTATCTCTGGACTACCCTTACCCTTCTGTTGTCAATATTTGCGTGAAACCCCCTCTATTTTGCACTGTCACTGAATAACCCCCCTGTAGTCGGAATGTCATTAACCGCGGGTAATTAGTTTATGATGCTTTTTTTTACGTGAGATTACATGCCTAACTATAACACGCTGCCAAATGCAACGGGCAAGTATTGACAACCAGAGAGATCCTTTTCTCGGAAAAAAAGGAAAAGCAAAAACAAAAACAACCAGAGACGTTGCATTGCAGGTGGTCTCACACGGAATATTCCAAATAATATTTCGCCAACAGATAGAAGGCAAAATTACTCTGGAAAGGGCATGACTTCCTAAAATTCTTCGTATTTACACGTAAGTCCCTCGAGTCTTTGCCATGATAGAAAATTATCTCGCTTACGATCCTCGCCTCACTTACCATGCATAGGGAAAGAAAGACGCACGTAACTGAAAAAATAGCGTGCTTCTTAAAAAAGAAAAATGAACTGAAAATTCCTGTGAGGAAATCAATGACACAATTAAAATTCAGTCGATTGCTCTGAGAAAACCAAGTTTTAAACTTTTTCCTGGAAACAGCCTGCACCAGTTGCTGACCAGGTGTCCCACAAGCAACCCCCAAGTCAATCCTCCATCGCAGATGCATTGCAGGCTCAAAATCTAAGTCGATAACAGAAACTTTAAGCAAAGAAAACCCACTGTCCGTTTGTCATCGATGAATTGTAATTTTTTTGTGTTTTTCATATGTACCTCTCTGAAAACTTTTTTTAATTACATATATCTTTCTCTTTTTTATCGTGTCATGTCTCTTAAATGTTTGTCAAATTTTCGTAATATTTTATGTCTCTCACTTAAAAAAATTTTTATTTTTTGATCCGCCAATCTCCTCTCTGTTGTACCGTAGAAGAAGTAAATTAAATTTGATAATATAATAAACTCTCAAATTAATTCAATTAAGACACTATAACTGATGCGAAATTAAATATAAAAAGAATGTCTCATAACAAGATAATTATATTTTATAAAGATAATTATATATCAATTTTTTTAAAAATCAGAAATATTATTTCTAATAAACACAATTCATTAAGGTATAAATAAAAAATATTTTTATCTCTTTTATAAAGTCTCAAAAAACAATACTAACTTAAGTATTGAAAGAAACGGTGTATTTGTCTTACAAGTCTCGTAACAGGAACCAACCAAGCGAATCCAATCTCAAGAGATTTTTCAATTTGAAATCGATAATAAATTTGACTTCATTAACAGTGATATTTTCATTAAGAATTACTTTACCATTTTCTCTCAGATGTGAGAAGTCGCTGGCACCGATAAATTGGAGGGTTCTCTATAGATTTATTCTAAGAAAAAAAAAGAAAAAACTGCTATTACCCGATTTATTAAAAAAAAAGGAGATACATAACATAAGAGGGGACGAGATTCGGGGGATCAAAAAAGAGAAAACAAGGGTCATCTGTTCTCTACTTAGTCTTTTTGATCCATCGTTCTCTCTCTCTCTCCTCCCCAGTTCCGTTGGCCACTTTCTGCGTAAGGTTTTAAATCTCGGTTTAGGTTTCGATTTTGACGCCCAGCGAAATCGTTATGTTTCGGCCATTTCGGTTTCGGCCGAAATATTTTTTTTTAGTTATTAATTATGTGTTGATTAGAGTTTGATTATATTTTGACTATACTTTGACTTCAAATTAAAAATACGATAAATTTTTATAAAATTTTAAAAATTATGAAAAAAATTATAATTAATTTTATCATAATATTAAATATTAATTTAATTAATTTAATTTAATTTTAATAATTTACCACCGATATAGTCTATTTTTTATATATTACTATATAAAAAATATACGAGAAAATAATATAAATATGATTAAAAAATTAAAATTAATATAAACAAATTTAATTTATCATTAAAATGTAATTGACACATACATAATTTATTAATTATAACGTAATACAATTAATCATCATCATAATCATCATCAGTTGAGTTTGGAATATCTGAGTGTGAAATTATGAATTCAGTACATAAACGATCAAGATGAATATTTATAGGCATACGAGCCAAAACAACTAGCTTTATGTGATCTCGTGACAGTGATTCACATGGGGGTGAGACTGACATAATTTTTTTGGCTTTTGCTTTCGGTGAAACGGTCATACATGCATGCACATGAACAGAAAAATCAATGTGTTTCGGTCAAAACCATTTTCATTTCAATTTCGACCATAATATTTTTTTATTTATTAATTATATTTTAACCAAAATTTAATTTAATTTAAATTATTTTTTAACTTTAAATTTAAAATATTATAATATATTTAAAATTTTTGAAATAATGAATCATACCATACACTAAAAACTCATACACGTGAACAGTCTCATGCACGCGAATAATATTTAACAAAAACCGGCGAGGGATTGAGTGCGCTGGTGCGAGGGTTTGACCGGCAAGGGCATCGTAGCCGGGTTGGCTACCACGTTAGTGCGGGTGTTACGGCGGCGCCAGCTTGTAGGTGCAGGGGCCAGGTCGACAAGACCGTGGGTGTAGATGCGATGTCGGCGAGGGCTCAGACACTAGCGTGATGCCGGCGAGAGCGTGGGTGCTAGGATGGCGAACTCGCTCGCGCTCTCGCTTGGGCACAGGCGCCAAAGGTCGGCATGAGGGCATGAGGCCAGCCACAACGCAAGCACCAGGCTGGCGTGCGCGCGGATGCGGGTGCGAGAGGCTGGCACGAGCATGCGGGCGTGATGCCGACGAGGGCTCGGGCGTGGGCGCGAGGTCGGCGAGCGCGCTCGAGTGAGTGCACTGATACGGACGCCAGAGGTCAGCGAAGGCACAGGCCCCATGCGAGGGAGCTCGCTCGCACTCGAGCGCAGGTGTCAGAGGCCGGTGCGAGCGAGCTCGCCAGCCTGGCGCCTGCACCCATTTGCTTGCGCAAGCATAGGCGCGGGCGCCAGAAGCCGACGCGAGGGCGCAGGCTTGATGCCGGCAAGGGCTCAGGCATTGGCGCGGGCAGTGGTGCGAGGCCGATGGCAATGCGGGCACCAGGCCGATGAGCGTACTCGTGCGAGCGCACAAGTGCAGGCACAAGAGGCCGGCGCGACGGCGCGGGCTCAATGTCGGCGAGGGCTCGGGCTTTGGCGCGAGGCCGGCGACGGCGCGAGTGCCATGCGGGTGAGCTCGCTCACGCTTGAGCGTAGGCGCTAGAGGCTGGCGCGAAAAAGCTCATGAGCTTGGCACTCGCGCCCGTACCTGAGCCCTCTCCAGCCCGAGGGCTCAAGAGCTAGCACGAGGCCGACAAGTGCGCGGGCGCGAGCACGAGGTCAGCGAAGGCCGGCGGGCGCGAGCCCTCGCTGGCATCAAGCCCGCGCCAGTGCCAGCACCCACACTCTCGCCGGCGAGTCTGCATCTGCGCCCGAACCCATACCCTCTTGCGCCCAAACACTCACCCTCTTGTGTCCGCACCTGCGCCCTCACCGGCCTCACATCCGCACCCGTGCCCTATGTCGGCCTCACGCTCACACTCATGCCCTCGTTGGGCTGACTCCCTTGCACGCAAATTAACGCCAGTCTTACGCCCTCGCCGGCCCGCTTCTCCTCTACGAGATTTTAATTTACTTATTCCGCTTGCCGCCGCCATGTGATCTCCCCACATGATCTCCTTTGCAAAACACTAAACCGAAATCATGTGTGACGAAATATTTCGCCACGATTTCAATTTCGGGCGAAATTTAAAACCTTGCCTCTGCAAGACCCATGCTCTGCTCCACCACGCCATCACTCGCCTGTCCGAGCTTCGCTGTTGGCCTGCCCGAGCTCCTCCTTGCACTGCTCAGGCCTGCACCCCTAGCTGGAGAGGATGCTGCGCGGACCTCCATCGAGCTCAACCGCGCAATCACGCGCCTGTCCGAGCTCCGATGTCGGCTTGCACAAGCTCCTCCTTGCATTGCTCCGGCCTGCACCCCTCGCTGGAGAGGACGTCGCACCGACCTCCATTGAGCTCAACCGCACCATCGTGCGCCGGTCCCAGCTCCGCTGTCGGCCTGTTCGAGCTCCTCCTTGTACTTCTCACACCGCATCTACCACAGAAACGCAGGCCTTCCCTTGGCGCCGCTTAAGCTGTCTCTGCCATGACACCGACTGCCTTTCCACGCGGGGCTGCTCCAGCTTCATCCTGGCGCAGTTCGGAACGCCTCTACAGAACAGGCCGCTTACCTCCGTGTAGCACTGCTCCAGCCTCGCCCGTAGATGTGGTGTTGGCTTTGGCGCACGAGAAAAGAAATAGGCACCCTTCGATTTTGATTCGGTATCATTAGTATTTTTTAAATTATTTTTTTTATTTTATAAAATTAATATTATTTATTTTATATCATTATTAAATTAAATTATTATAAAAAATTAAATAGTTTTTTAATTTTAAATTATTGCAAGTTAATTTTAATTAAAAAAATTAGTTTACAAAAGTAATTTTTTAATCTTAATTTTAATTTTGATCCTAACTCCGAATCAAATTGTGCTAAAAGGTCTAGGCAAAAAAAAATGCTTGTAACATATTCAATCTCAAGAAGTTTTCTGATTCAAAATTAACAGCGAGTTTAATTTTATTAATAATAATTGATAATACAATAAATCCTCAAAGTTATCTCTCTAGTCAAGATTGAGTAAGTGAATTTGAAATCAAATTTGAAAAGAATCTTTCACAAGATTAAGGGAAGGAAGTTTTCGAATCATCGACTCAGGTCCATTGTGGAATCAAGGCAATTATATTTCGATAATCATATCAAAGCTCCTATATATTAAAAATATTATTTCTAATAAATACAATTCATTAATGTATAAATGGGAAATATTTCTATTTCTTTTTATAAAGAATGTGAGTATTTAAATTTTATTATCATTATTTTTTCTCAAATAATAATATTAACTTAAATATTAAAGAGGTCATCTTGAGTCTAATAATCTCTCTTATTATGTTTTTGTCTTACAGAGGTCTCGTGGCGAAAACCAACATAGCAAATCTGATCTCAAGGGGTCTCACTATTCGAAACCGATGCGAATTTGATTCCATCAATAAAATTAAATATAACTATATATAACTATATAAAATAAAAGACAAATATTTTTTTACTAATATAAATAATATTAATTTGGTATGATTAAAAAATTTAACCTAGAAACATAAATTAAAAAACCTTGTAAAGAACTTCCTTTTTGCCAAAAAAGACAGTTGGCAGATAATGAGATTTATGGCAGACAGATTAGAGCGCAGGTCCATGCCCATCCGGTTTAGAAGATACAGCTTTAGTTTGCTTGCTGGTCCTCCGCCGAAATCCCGTTGCATCACATGCAGAAGTCCCGGGCGGGGCTCGTTGGGACCACAAGCATCACAATTATGGACGTTAGCTTTCCACCCAATTAGCAAAACTATTCCCCCATTTGCAGTGACTTGAGTTTTTGTGCACAACCATCTATTTCTATTTGTCTTTAATTTCCAAATCAAAAATAGCATCGGAGCATATATCCACGATCTGATTTGGCGAAAAGTTTCAAAGGAATGTTTCTTCCAAACAGGAAGTCTATGGGGCAATGGGAAAGCCAATATGCACAAGAAAGTAAAGCAATTTACTTGTAAGAGAGATCGCATTCTCACCTCAGATAGGTCAACCTGGGCGCTTTTGCTCTTCCTCTGCCCACCTCCAAGCAGCCTAGCAGTACAAGTTAAAATTTAGGGCATTTTCTTTTATCAGCCCCTTCAATTGAAATTCAAAAAACTAATTAATTTTTTATAATAATTTAATTAATAATAATGTAAACTAATTAATATTAATTTTTTTAAAATCACTCTTAGTCTTGAGCTGTTATCAAATAGGACCTCACAGTTTAGCGAGCTGTGTCAGTGGCTGTGACAGATCTGGATTATTAATGTCAAAATTAAAAAAGTTCAGATTATAATCTGGATTTTAAATTCAATGTGAAGAATGATTTGAAGCACTGCTCCTGGGGGCAACAACAAATCAAAATCATTTATATCAAGATCAACAATCCAGATTTGTACCTCTGAATTTCATATCTGGACTTCTGATGCCAATCAACAGTCCAAGTAATGATTGAATTCTGCATTTTTGAACTGTCATTGTCATGTTGGCCATGCAAAGCCATTTGACAATCACAATACAATAGTTACAGAACATCATGTATTCTCTGATATTACAACGGTGCATTGGTATCACGTAAATTCGACTTCAAGTTGATTTGTTGTACAATAGTTGACATCACAGATCAAAATAAAAGAAAATTAAACACGAGCTCTATTAAGCAGAGTGGTTTGTGGGGATGCCAAACAAAAATTTTACACAATTGGTTTAAAACAAACACGTGAGAACAATATACAAATAGCGCCTGTGGAATATGATGCTTGAGTTGTTGACAAGAACACTACCATATTCGGCATAGTTACACTTGCAGGTTCAGCCAACTACTAGTATTGTAAATGGACTACCTGCTCAAGAAAGAACAAAGAGGATAAGAAAACTAGTATAATTTGAAAGGGCAACTACCTACATCACAAATTATGGACACATAGTTAACAACCACATATCATAATGACACCGGACTTGGGGCCAGGTTTCCTACAAATGCAAATCGTTGCTGGACGAAAATACTTTCTCAAAATAATGTGATGCATAAGCTTGCATCATACAAGGAATTCTTCGACAAACATTTTCAATGCATTCATGTATGCATGTTTCCATGGGTATGCTGATCACTAGTACAAAAAAACTGGAACTCTATGGTGGTCTCATAAAAACCTGTAACCTGCAACCCACCATGGAGCGGGTCCAAACTGTTGATATCCTGATTGAACCTATAGCCGCAGTTTGCAATCTGCAACTACAACTCACTGTTTGATGTCCATGGCTGCATGTTATCAATGGGTTTTGGTTGCATTTAGGGCATTATGGCCCACCCATAGGGATTTGCAGCATTATTGGAGATAGTCTGAAGGATGGATTCACAGTGACCCATAGGTAAAATATATTAAAATTATAAGGGGTCAAAAAATATGATCATAGAGGAAAAGATAAAATACCTTTTCACTGCTTAAAATCAGCAATATACATTTCCTAGCTGCCATTTACCAACAACAAATGAAAATAAACTATTCTGGCCTCCTCAGACTGCACGGAATGTAAATAAGACTGCAACAACAAAGTAATTTGTTAGAATTCCAAACAAAGGAAAGAATTTTTGAAATGAACAATTTAAGAGAAAGCAGCAAATATTAAGAAAATGCCAACTACATGGCTTTCCTTGCCAATAGATAGGGCACTTCATCAATAGAAGATCTAATCCTGGACAAAGAAATTTAAAATGGAAAGATTTTGAATCTACCAAAGCTATCTCTAAATACTAAATGCTATCATCAGCCTATCTCTTCATGCATGAAGAAGAGCTGAAACCATTACTCCAGTGAGTGGTTTTCTTTACCTAACAAAGTTGGAAAAGGATGCTAAGGTGTTGCTCAATATCAGTGAAGCGAATCAGAATCACTAAAACCATGGACCTCTCATATCTAGATAAGCCATTCAAAGTTGAATCTTTCTGGATCAGCATTGTTACTATAGGAAATAAACATCTGCTCATTCATCTTTCCCACACTTCCAGCTTTGACCAGAACCAACTTGAAGTCAAGGCCTGTTGGTCAAGTTTAGGTTCCTTTATTCCCAAAAAAGATAAGCCGATCATTAATCTGGGGAAAACAGTGTCCAAATAGCTTTAAGAATTATATTTCAAACCAAAAGGTAATCATCAATCACCTACTCTTTTAGTCTCACTAGTCCATATCAATCCATAAATACAGCGATCAGGGTATGGGATGTATGGGATGTCCTAAACTTGAGCAAAAACCACGAGTGGGGAGGGCAGGTCAAGTTGAGTGATGAACAAATAGTCACATCAACTCATACCCATCTATGACATTGAAGTCCAGTTTCTTGCAGAAACCTCAAAATTTAAATCATGATTTAAACATAACTATAGTAATTATAGGCCATTAGTGTCTGAAATTTTCTTAAATAAGAAATGGGATAATAACCATCAGCCCTTCGTTGCCATTTTTTGAGGTTTTATGACATCGAATAGACCATGTACGAGTATGAGAAAATATTATTGACCATCACAGCAATAATTTAGATCTCCTGATCAAATGGTAAGCTTGAAAGTCATGCAAAGGAAAAGCCCAAAAGCAAGTATCCACTGTACCCAGAATTTGAACGCTTAGCTTTCTCATATCTATTATATGAGCATATCTATGATATCCAACTCAAACTACAAGGAACCTAGGAAGGGCAAATAGATGGTGTGTTGCCATAACCCAAACTTCAACACTTAACCAACCCCAAACCTGCACATTAGAAAGTAGAAGACTTTGTTGGAAAATTAATTTGTCAACTGCTTCTTATGGTCAGAAAATTTGTTAAAAGAGAAAGTACAGTAAAGAATCGATCATTATGCCAACAGACAGTCGAGAAACTATAGGGAGGGAGGGAACTTACCAATAAGCAGAACGACAAGAAACCCCCAGAAAATCAATTGTATAGGTCGACCATACTGGATTTGATACTGTGATCTCTGAAGCTGTCTTTGAATAGCCCCAACCCAACCATACAGTTGCTTATCACAAGTTTCCTCGGTACAACTACTTAGGCAGCTCTTAGTCCTCTCATAGCATGCATCAATTTCCTAGAACAACATAAGAAAGCAAGTTTAAAAGGTCAAACATAACAAACACTTGGCAATTGCCAAAGAAATTCTTAGCCTCTCACCCGACCAAACTGATGATTTCTCAATGGAATCAAATCCTCAGCATGGTGTTTATCCCCAGCCTTCCATTTTCGAAAAACATTCTTGGGCCATTTCATCTTAGATGTGGACTCGACAACCTTCGTTAAGCAACAGAAACTCGGTACTTTTGGAGGTGGGCAATTAGGGTGCTCATCTTCCCCATTAAAGACCGATATCTTCCAGGCCTCTATATCGGCACTAGCACTAGCCGTCCTCCGGTGACCGTGAACCTTCCCCTCTTTCTTCGAGCAATTCATTCCAGCTTCTCCATTCATCTCTAAAGATTTTCCCTTCGCAACGACCTCTCGGACAAAGGGTATCTCGGAAACCTTATCTTGCTCCATGGGCGGACAAGATAGAAACAGAGCTAGCTCATCTCGCTCCCCATCATCCAATCTCACCCAACTCATCGTCGAATCCCCTTCAGCACTTGACTTCTTCAAAGAATCCTCCACCATCGATATCCGGCTCCCAATCGCCTCAACAAACTGGCTATGCAGAGCCCTCGTGTCCTTCCCCACCAAGCAAGCCTCGTCGTTTGAGGTCACCGCCCGTTCCAACTCCTCCAGCTAGGAATCCAACTCAAGCCCGTCAAAATCCAAATTTTAACACATTTTCCAACGTCAAGGGCATCAAAAATCTCAAATTGAACAAATTTCCATAAAAAACACAGAAAAAACATCAAATCAAAATCAAACCTGCCATTTCGCGGTTCCGAGGGCAGTCTTGAGCTCTCTCCGGATCTCCCAGGACGAATCCGGCGCATTCTGCGCGGAATCTGGATTCCGCTTCAATTTGTTGATCCATTGCCTGTAAACCGACTCCATCCTGCAATTGGGAGAAACAACAGCATTAAGAACCGCCAAATCACTTCAGAAAAGAGGGAAAGAACCCTAAATTAGGACCTGTCGGCGGATTCCTGGACCTCCTCGGCGGCAGGGAAGAAGGGATCTTTGGCCCAGAGATCGAACACGGTCGCCATTGGATCGATTTGGAGGCAAAGCGCTGACCCAAAATCGAGATCGGAAAACCTCGCCGGAGGGGGGAGGATGGCCGCAACACACGCGGCGCTGCGTCCCTCGGCGCTGTTTGTGTTCGAGAGAATGACTGCTACGGTCGTTATAGGTCACGTGCGGATGCAGAAACGGACGGCCGTGATCGCCCCGTTTCGGAGATGCGCGTGTACGGTCCTTTTTTTTTTTTTTTCAGCCGGCCAGATTGAACCCGGTTTTTAACCGGCGTCCAACTGAAAAGGGCCCAATGTCTAGAATATGTTCTGGGCTAACGCATGTATTTTGCGTGACAATTATCAACGAAAAATTCTATTAACATAATAAAAATATATTTACTTTTGATCAAGTAAAAGAACGGTTTTTTTTTTCTAAAATAAGAATATAACGAAAACTTGCTTCTCAAAAATATTTTTAATATAAAAAATTATATTGGTTTACCCATATTTGAGTGTGGGCCTTCATCATATTTTGGTTTACCCATACAATGTTTTTCTTGAATTTTTTTTTTCTTTTCTAGGACAATCAATTTTCAAATTTTTGATGAAATATGGTTGAACATCAATTTAATTTAAAAAACCTTTTTAGCTCCTAATTTATTAAGTCGATTCGCAAGATAATTTGACAAAATAGAAATTATGAATGGACCGGCAGAAGTTCTTCGATGGAATACTCCGCACTCAAATCAATAATTTAATATTAGATCAAATAATTAAAATAATTTAATGGAGAAAATGATATTAATTCTTCTATTTTTGCTGCTAATTTTTTCATATGGTTGATTGAAAAAAAAAAAACAACGGACGCAGAACGTGTGATATGGCAAATGAGTAATGAAAGCAACAAAGTATAAAAACAAAAGCCTGACGGCATATGAACGGAGCCTGAAGAGCCAACCTAGCCCTCACGTATCTGAAGCCAATGAACACGGCGGACAGCGGGGGCGTGGCCGTGGAGTGCGGCGTGCATGAGAGAGGTCATTCCAGTGGAGTCGAATGAGGAGGGGTCGGTGCCGGCGGAGAGGAGGGAGTCCAGTCCCTCGAGGTCGCCGGCGATGGCTGCCTCGCAGAGGAGCGACTCCGGATCTTTCTCCATTGGTAGAATTGAGAAGAGGAAGCAACCGCCGCCGGGAAATGGGGAGGTTTTGGAAATGAGCAGGGTCAAGCGTGGTTTTGTTTCGTTTATGGGCCGTATATTGGGCCCATGAAGGACCATTTGCAGGCGCAATAGTTAATTTTAGTACGCGTGGCCCATCGAGGCCTCGTAGTTATGTGACTTTAGCGTGTTTGTTTTTGGCGGTAATACCAAATTACAAATAACTCCCTTTATTCTCAATAATTAAATTTTCTGTCATTGCTTTTTTTTTTTTACCCCCATTTAGTTTTACATGTTTATGCAAAAACCTCTTTTAGGTATATTTAACCCAAACTAAATGAAATGTTTCATCTAATATTGTTGACGGTGGAGTAAAATATCTTTCGTAAGTGTTTGACTTAATTTTGATTATGAATTTTATTCAATAGCATGTGTTTTGCTTTGAGCCAGATTAATTTCGAAAATTTAGGTCCAGAGTAAGCAATTTTTAGAAAATATAATATAATATATTTATGATATTTTCTTTTTGCCATATTAGGGGCTCTTGCAACATTTAGGAACAACAAAATGGGGGAGGGCAACAGCGTGGGTCAGGCCTTAACCGGTGTTGAGTCAAGTTCTTTTTTTAAAAAAAAAACAAAAAGTACAACAAAGTTTGTAGCAATCAAGTAAAATACAGGAGGGAGCCATATATAAATATAAAAAATTAAAGGAGTTTTATGTGTAATTTACTAAAATTTTAAGAAATTATATACAAAACAACTAACTCTATAAAGAAAAAAAGAAAAGTCAGGGATGTTAAATTCAAGATTTTAAATTGGGATTTCGGAATACAATTCAGTTATTTCGATGGTTTCAATTTTAATTAAATTATTTTTAATTTTTTAAACTATATTTTGACTTTAAATTTAAAAAATTTTAATTTTTTTAAAAATATGAAAAGAACTTATAAGCACAGATTTTTAAAATAATTAAATAAAAAAATGTAGGTAGAAAATTACATAGAATATTAAAAAATTAAATATAAAAATGGAGGTTTAAATCCATATTATTTTAATTTGAGCTAATGATCTTCATGAATTGTTCTAATTTTTAATATTGAAATACATAAATATATAAAATTAAATATAATGTAGTATTAAATATGAAATCGATTTTTAGAGATCGCGGGTTACAAGAAAATGTTTGGACTTGGAGCCAAGCTTAAAACATTGGTTACATCAACGCATTGGGCGCGAGTGACGGAATGAGAAGGTGGGCAGTACTCTTCAGTGTTCCCGAGCACAATTGGCCGACAGACGAGAACGATGTGAAAACCATTTCTTTGGATTTAATTAACAAATTCGCATGGAGGGAAGCCCTAATAATTGAGAGGATATTATAATGGATGAACGATGAAGGCGTCGATCAATTATGATGGTTGGGTGGCAGGCCTTTGTCGCCCTAACACGTCACTACGTCTCGTTTGCATGCATGCGACCATCAAATATCCAGTCCTTTCCCACGCTACTACTCTGCTTGATGATCACAAATTTAGTGCAATTAATGTTAATGCGATTCACGATTTTTAATCCAAGTTAAAAGTGGAGTATTAAAAATTTCCTTTTTTTTATTTGAAAGCAAGCCAACTACAATGAGACTTGAAGGATCCTTTAATTTGAGACTTAAAAAAAAAAATTAGTTTATTTTATTTTAGGGATAATTACGGATATTCCCGTAATTAGCCTTAATTACACTTAACCCCCTATTTTCCCTAATTACCTCCACTCAAATTCCAAAATATTTACCCCACCCCTATTTGTTATTTAATCAAAATTTTGCCAAAAAATTCCGATTTTACCTTCGGTTATTTTACACATACACCCCTAAAAACTTATTTTTTTATATTTAACGCACCAAAATTCGGTATTTTGCAAATAACACCCCGAAATAACTCAAATTTATAAAAAAGTCCTCGAAATTCGAATTTTTGCAAATAAACCCCCGGAAATTATTCCGATTTATAGAAAAGTCCCCGAAATTCGGATTTTTGCAAATAACACCCCGGTACGGGCACGGGCTGGAGCGGAGGAGGAGGCCGGCGGCGGGAGCGGAGGCGAAGGCCGTGGCGCCGGTGCGCCAAAACCCGGGCGCGGATGGCCACGGCCGAGGCCATTCCGCCCCCGTGTGCCGGCGCCCGGCCTCGGCCTCCGTCCCCGGCACGCGGGGGCGGAACAGCCTCGGCCTCTGCCTCCGCTCCCGCCGCCGGCTCACCGGCGCCCCGTCCTCCGCCTCCGTCCCCAACGCCGAAATTCGGATTTTTGCAGAAAAGTCCCGAATTTCGGATTTTTGCAAATAAAACCCCGAAATTATTCAAATTTACATAAAAGTCTCCGAAATTCGGATTTTTACAAATAACACGCCGAAATTATTCTGAATTATAAAAAAATCTTGAATTTTCTTATAAAACTCTCTTCTTCCTACTTAGCCCTAAACTTAAAATTTAAAGTAAAATATTTTTTATCATATTTTAAGTAAAATTTTACAAAAAAGACATTAGTGATTTTTAAATTTATAATTACAAATTTAATATTCATACATTACAAAATAGACCCTTAAATTTTTTTTTATAAAATAAGTCTAAATTTTTTTTAAAAACTAATTTTTACAAATACACCCCTCATATTTGTAAAAACTTAAGGGTGTATTTGTAAAAATTTAAGAGGTGTATTTGTAAAAATTTTAAATTTTAAGTTTTGAAACCTTCGATGATTTATTTGTAAAATTTATTTATAAAATAAATAAAATTTAGACGTATTTATAAAAAAAAATATTAAAGGTAGTCTATTTTTAAATGTAAAAATAGTAAACTTGTAATTTGTAATTTGAAATTTTAAAACTTTCACGGTATTTTTCGTGAAATTTAATATTAAAAATGATTAAAATATTAATTTATTTTTTAAAAAAATCAAGGAATCTATTTGTAAATGTACAATATGAAACTTGTAATTTTAAATTTTAAGTTTAGGGTTACAGTGGGAAGAATAGGGTTTTATAAGAAAATTCAGGATTTTTTTGTAATTCAGAATAATTTCGGGGTGTTATTTGCAAAAATCGGCGCCCGCACGCCGGGGACGGAGGCGGAACGGCCTCAGCCGTGGCCCTTCGCGCTCGGGTTTCAGCGCGCCGGAGCCTCGGCCTTCGTCCCCGGCACGCGGGGGCGAAACGGCCTCGGCCTCCGCCTCCGCTCTCGCTGCCAGCTCGCCGGCGCCTCCGTCCCCGACCTCCGCTTCCGTCCCCGGCGCGCTGAGGCCGTTCCGCCTCCGTCCCAGTCTATTTTGTAATATATAAATATTAAATTTATAATTATAAATTTAAAAATTACTAATGTCTTTTTTGTAAAATTTTACTTAAAATATGATAAAAAATATTTTTACTTTAAATTTTAAGTTTAGGGCTAAGTAGGAAGAAGAGAGTTTTATAAGAAAATTCGGGATTGTTTTATAATTCGGCTACTTTTGGGGGGTGTTGCAAAAAATCCGAATTTCGGGACTTTTTCTTTAATTTGAATAATTTCGGGGTGTTATTTGCAAAAATGCGAAATTCGGGATTTTTTCTGCCAAAATCCGAATTCGGCGCCGGGGACGGAGGCGGAGGCCGGGACGTCGGCGAGCCGGCGGCGGGAGCGGAGGCGGAGGCCGAGGCCGTTCCCCCCGCGTGCCGGGGACGGAGGCCGAGGCCGTTCGCCCCCCGTGCCGGCGCGCCGGCCTCGGCCTCCGTTCCCGGCACGCGGGGGTGGAACGGCCTCGGCCGTGGCCGTCCGCGCCCGGGTTTCGGCCCGCCGGTGCCCCGGCCTCCGCCTCGTCTCCTGCCGCCGGCCTCCTCCTCCGCTCCATCCCGCGCCGGGGTGTTATTTGCAAACATCCGAATTTCGGGGACTTTTCTGTAAATCGGAATAATTTCCGGGGTTTTATTTACAAAAATTCGAATTTCGATGTCTTTTTTTGTAAATCTGAGTTATTTCGGGGTGTTATTTGTAAAATATCGAATTTTGGGGCGTTAAATATAAAAAAATAAGTTTTTAGTGGTGTATGTGTAAAATTATCAAGGGTAAAATCGGAATTTTTTTGGTTAAATAATAATTAGGTAAATATTTTCGAATTTGAGGGGCGGGTGTAATTACGGAAATTACGTGGGATTAAGCGTAATTAAGACTAATTATGGGTTATCCGTAATTATTCCTTTATTTTATAATATTATTTATAGTTTAAATATAATTTCAAATAAAACTATTTAATTCGATTAAAAAATAAAATAATCTCCAATAATCACGGGTTCACCGTCTGAATCAATCAATCAATCAATCAATCCAAATGCTTTTTTCATCCCTATCGCGCTTTCTTGTTTTTTTTTTTATTTTCTTTTTTTATTTTTATTTGCTGTTTGATTTATTTGAATCCGTTCCATAATTCACGTGCCCTGCCACCAGAGTGTGGAGACATCGTTTTGATGCCTGATGTTTACGTTTGACCTCTGCCATGATAATTATCAGAAATTACGCTCATTACAATATTACGATAAATTAAATTTCAACTTTCGATCTAATTACTCGCACATAATGAGCGTAATTTCAGATAATTATCAAGTAATTTATTTGGAAATTATCGATGGTCATAGATTTGGTTTCGACAAATGTCAAACTACGTTTTGGTTGTCGTTAACCATCACCGCTAACTCTGTTGTCTATTGACCAACGAAATAATCTCATTTAAAAATAATTTTTTTGTTAAATTTTAATTAAAATTAAAATTAATTGATTCGGTTAAAAAAGAGATTATTATCAAAAATCAAACGAGATCTTAAGAGTTAATAGCTCTTCTCCACACACCAAACATAATTATTAGCTATGTATTCCCAAATCGGTCTAAGATCTCGACGAGTCTAAGAATGACGGCATTCCAACTGGGTATCACGTGAGTAGAACGAGGACATTTCTACAATCGCATCACCGGAACTATGAGCATTGATGGCGAGAACGTATACGCAGCATTTGGTTTCCAAGCGGAGAATGGAATCGTCTTATTCCGAGTTGAAATCAAATAACTCAAATTTAATCAAAATAAGGACTTTAATTTTTTTTTTTTTAAAATAATATTACAAAATTGCTCTTACATAAAAGAATTTCTAATAAAAAACAACTGTTTTATTATGAATTTATAAAAAATTACCTAACTTATTATTACTAGTAAAAAATTATTTGTCATATGTATAAATTTATAGAAAATCATATTAATTAAAATATTTCTAAAAAAATATTATATTTAATTTTTAATTTTTTATCACTTAAAAAAAATATAAAAAGACCAATTTTTTTTTTTATTTGAGGCCCAACTATTATAAAGAAAAAATTTATTTTTATTTTAAAATATCGATTATTTAATTTTATACAATTTAAAATATAAAATTCAATTTTATCATATCAATTGTTCTGTGAGCCGATTATTTGAAATAAAATCAAATAAAAATAATATAGTCTTTTTATATTAATTTAATTCATAAAATTAAATTAAATTAAATTAAACTTTTTTAAAAATATTTTAATCATGTAATTTTTTATAAATTTATAATATAAGACGAGTTTTTTTAAAAATAATCTGATAAATATTTTTTTATAAATTTATAATAAATAAATCAGATGGTTTTTATTGCCAAAAATTTTAAATAAAATACCTCAAATATCGCATCTTTTATTGACATCAAACTCACCGTCGCCTAAAAATGATAGTCGAAAAATTAAAACAAGAAAGAAAAAAAGGCTTACTTTGAATACGATCTAACAAGATCCAAAGAGCTCTATAAATGAAGATTAGATTCTAAATAAAACGCCACCAGCTCTATTAATGTTGAAAATAGCGAAGGATTAAGACATGACACCACTCGCCAAATCATTAATATCCCGCTGGAATATCTGTACAGCCTCGTTCTGGCTTGCGATGTGCGGACTTAGTTCACTAATTCACTCTCTTTTACGCCTTTGATCTCAAAATCTTTTACGAGATTCCCCATCAAATACTTCCTATTTATTTCCAACTGACAGCTCCCGTGCAACAAATAATCGAACACGGAGTCCGGCGCGAGTTCCAGCGCGAGCCTACAACTACGACTAAAATCCTCGGTTGGTCATATTTGCACGCAACCCCCTATTACCCTAAATATGATACTTTTCGTATGACCCCCTGCACTTTGCAATTTCACCAGCTCTTTGGAAAACCATGTGCTGCAGCCAACTCTTATATACGGGAAGTTCATGAGTTCAATATTTTGGAATACGTTACTCGTTGTCCATCATAGAATTATTTGTTGAAATTTAACTAAATTTGATACTTATTCACTTAATTATTGTGGGCAATCAATAGTGGCCGTGCCAGATATATTATTTTAAACAATATATTTTTCAAAATAGGGAATATAGCCGTTGCAATGAGGAGACTAATGTCCAATTAAATTAAGAGTCAATTACAAATAATTTCTTAATTTTTTATTTTATATATACATATATATTAAATTTTAAAAATTACATATAACTCTTGATTTCTTGGTTAATTATATATTTCTTCTTTTATTTTTAAAAAAGTACAAATAACTTTTTGAAATCTTATTAAATTATACATTTTTCTTTTAAACTTAAACTTTATATACTTTTCTCATGTTAATAGATATAGTTAAACTTTATATACTTTTCTCGTGTTAATAGATATAGCATAAAAAAATTTCTTGTGTAGTTTGCCATTTAAAAAATATTTAGAAAAAATATATATCATTTGACATTATTTAAATTAAAATAAACTAACGAAAATACCTCTGACCAAGTTAGAAAGATTTTGACGATTTGACCATTATTAAACAAAAACTTTCTCTTGATCAATTGAGTTGTTTGTCTCAAATAAAATTTTAACTCAAAATATAAATAACAATTTTGCCCATTTACTGATCTAAATATGTCTCAATTTATCTCATATTAAATTTAATAAGTTTATTCATGGCTTGCCATGAATATGTTTTGATTCAATTTGAATTAAAATTAGGGCTCAAGTAAACCAAATCTAGAGTTTGATATGAACCATATATAAGATTTATTTTTCTAATGTTTTCTATTATGCTACCTTTAACTAAATCATAATTATTTTCAACTTTTCATTTCACTCTAATAATATTAAATGATATATATTTTTTATAATATTCTTAATTTTAATGTTAAAACTTTGTTTGATAAGATTTTTGCAACATATTTACAAACTCAAAAAAAAATTTAATTTTAAAAATTTGAGCAGAAATATGTAATTTGGTAAGATTTTAATAAGTTATATGCAATTTTTAAATTTTGAGGAGAAATATATAATATGATAATATTCTTAAAATTATAAATATTTTTAAGTTTATAGAAAGAATATTGATAATATTTTAACAAATTATATTCAATTGAATCTTAAATCAAGGGACTAACTCGTGTCATGGATAAGGGCGTCAATTTGACTTACAACTCTCGAGCAATTCAAGCTTGACTCTTCTCGATTTTTAATAAGTCGAATTTAAGCTAAAATTTGCTTGCTTAATTTGAGTTTGAAAGTTATTTTATTTTTTGAATATATATATAAAACTTTGATTTTAAAATATATTATATGATATAAAACATATTTTATATATTTAAATATTTAATTATGATATCCTAGTTGATATAAATTTATATATTTAAACATTATCATGTTAATTAATTATTTTAATATTTTTTTTAAAAAATAAGTTTAATATGAAATTAATTTAAAATAAAGTTTAAAATTTAAATTTGAGTTAAATTCCGTTCGAATTCCACTTATTTGAGTTTACAAGCTCAACCAAACCGACTTCGAGCCAGTGATTCTAAGTCTAAGCCAGGCTCGCGCTGAGGTGAATTGGACTCGTTTACACGACTAGTCATGGACCAAATCAAGATTATTAAGTAAACTATGGTCACTTACGATAGTTATAGCTTGACCTTATCCCCAGAGCATCTGATCACAAGCTGAGGCACAAGATAATAATAAATAAAACCTTTCAGAAAAAAGAAAAAGAAATAAAAAAAGGCGCACATTCTAGGGAATGCACGATCGCCAAAAAAGGACACAGGATGCCCGTGTACTCATGTTGTCTTCTCTGTTAAACATACTATAATCTTCTCTTCAAAAAGAAAAAAAAAAAAAATCAAATAGTTTTTGCTTTTCATGGTGGATCCTTCGATGGCTCCTTCAATAGAAACTTGTTTAATACATTTTTTTTTTAAAAAAAGAAATCTATTGTACCTGGAATAGCTTAAAATACATATATTTTTTGGAAGGTATAGCTCAACATAATGTAAGCCTATTTTTTTCAAAAATTTTCTAAAATATATAAAATTTTGGATTTAAAACGCCTGTGCGATTGTACGTTTCCTTAAAAATGTCTGTAATTATTCATAAAATTAATGTTATTTGAAAACAAAAATCTACCAAAATATGAGCGACTTGGCTACATAGTGGCAAAGCAGGCAGAACTCACTTGAGCTCTCTATCCAAATGATAAACAAGCTAATCAAAATTATCTCCGATAAGTCGCCCATATCACGCACCAGCAAGTCTTAATCAAGTATTTTACTAGCTTTAACCTAAGACAAGATCTCATCCATCAATTGCTCTTCGCGATCACCACAATAAAACACGAACGGCTGCGATCACAATATACTCCTAAAACTGCGGCGACAAAAGTAACCCCCCACTCATCCACCACCGTCCATCTCTGTAGGCCCCACGTGGGCCCCACAATCCCCGGCGGTGAGAGCTGGCGCAGATCACAATAGAAGCACAAAAACAAACAGTGCCTCGGGATACGATCGCGCCCCAATCGTGCGGTGAAAACGTCGTCATCTTGTCCCCCACTGACTCGATAAAAAACCGGGACCATGCCCATCATCTCCACCATCTCCTCGTCCCCGCCTCGTCCTCCTCTTTTTTTCTTCACTTTTATCGCTGTTCCCACTCCGCTACAAAAGCAGACAAACCGCGCAGAGATTCTCCATTAAAAAAGCAACAGCTGGGACACAACCTGCAAAACACCAAACCCATGTGACCAAAGAGATATCTTCTTCTATCTCCTCCTCCTCCTCATCTCCACCTCTGGACGCCATCATTCCTCTTTTCCCACCAACCTTGCTCATCAGTTCTCTATATAATCTCAGAGTCCTAGCACAGTGAGAGGGAACATAAGAGAAGAACAATGGGCCGGCGCTTGGTGTTTCTACTTCTCTTGTTGGTGCTCTTGGAGCTATGCTCGTGCGGCTTTTCTGCGCCGCTTAAGAGGACGAAGACGTATATTGTGCATATGGCGAAGAAGGAGATGCCGGCGAGCTTCTCCGAGCACCATGACTGGTATGAAGCTTCTCTTAACTCGGTGTCTGATTCAGCCGAGATGCTTTACACTTATGATACGGTGGCGCATGGCTTCTCGGCGAGGCTAACTGCCGCGGAGGCGAAGGAACTGGAGGGAAGAGACGGTGTGCTGTCTGTGTTGCCGGAGGTACGGTATGAACTACACACGACGAGGACGCCAGAGTTCCTTGGGCTGGATAGGAGCGAGGGTTTGTTCCCGGAGTCGAGCACAGAGGCTGATGTTATCGTCGGCGTCCTGGATACTGGAGTTTGGCCTGAGCGGTCGAGTTTCAATGACGCCGGGTTCGGTCCGGTGCCGGCCGGGTGGAAGGGCGCCTGCGAGCAAGGCACTAACTTTAGCGCCTCCGCCTGCAACCGCAAGCTCATCGGCGCCCGGTTCTTCTCAAAGGGGTATGAAGCAAGCATGGGCCCTGTTGATGAGAGCAGGGAGTCGCGTTCTCCGCGCGACGACGACGGCCATGGAACGCATACTTCCACAACCGCCGCCGGCGCCGCCGTCCCCTCTTCAAGCCTCCTCGGCTACGCCGCCGGAACTGCCCGAGGAATGGCGGTGCGGGCTCGCGTGGCGGCTTACAAGGTCTGCTGGGCCGGCGGTTGCTTCAGCTCCGACATTCTCGCCGCCATCGATCGCGCCGTCTCGGACGGATGCCATGTGCTGTCTCTCTCGCTCGGCGGCGGCATGTCGGACTACTACCGCGACTCAGTCGCCATTGGTGCCTTCAACGCCATGGAGAAGGGCGTCCTCGTCTCCTGCTCAGCAGGAAACGCCGGCCCCGGAGCCTCTAGCCTCTCCAACGTTGCTCCCTGGATCACCACCGTCGGTGCCGGCACCCTCGACCGTGACTTTCCCGCCTACGTCTCTCTCGGAAACGGGAAGAACTTCTCCGGCGTTTCACTCTACAGCGGGAAGCCGCTTCCCGACTCGCCTCTCCCCTTCGTCTACGCCGGAAACGCCTCCAACGCCACCAACGGCAACCTCTGCATGCCGGGGACTTTAGACCCCTCCCTCGTCGCCGGTAAGCTCGTCCTCTGCGACCGCGGCGTCAACGCCCGGGTCCAGAAGGGTTACGTCGTCAAAGAAGCTGGGGGTGCCGGCATGGTGCTTGCGAACACTGCTGCTAACGGCGAGGAGCTCGTCGCGGACGCGCACCTCCTCCCGGCCACCGGCGTCGGCGAGAAGGCCAGCGACGCGATCCGGTCCTACGTGCTCTCCGATCCGAACCCGACGGCCACGATCATCTTCGGCGGCACCAAGGTCGGCATCCGACCGTCGCCGGTGGTGGCGGCGTTTTCGTCCCGTGGGCCCAACGCCGTCACGGCGGAGATCCTGAAGCCGGATCTTATTGCCCCTGGGGTTAACATATTGGCGGGTTGGACCGGAGCGGTTGGCCCGACCGGTTTAGCGGTCGACTCTCGCCGGGTCGAGTTCAACATCATCTCTGGAACGTCGATGTCGTGCCCTCACGTGAGTGGCCTCGCCGCGTTGCTGAAAGGGGCCCACCCGGAGTGGTCCCCTGCCGCGATTAAATCGGCGTTGATGACAACAGCCTACGCGTCGTACCCCGCCGGAAGCGGCATCCTCGACGTGGCCACCGGAAAACCAGCTACGCCGTTCGATGTCGGAGCCGGGCACGTGGATCCACGCCGCGCGTTGAATCCCGGCCTCGTATACGACCTGGCGGCCGAGGACTACCTCGACTTGCTATGCGCGCTGAAGTACACGCCGCTCCAAATCGCCAGCGTGTCCAAGCGGAGCGACTTCCGGTGCGAGGGTAACCGCACCTACGCGGTGTCCGGACTAAACTACCCGTCGTTCGCGGTGGCGTTCCAGACGGCCAGCGGCGACGGGAACGCGGACGGGCCCTCGACGACGGTGACTCACGTGAGGACGTTGACCAATGTGGGGCCCGCAGGGGCGTACAAGGCAACAGTGACGTCAGCGGGGGATGGTCGGTCCGTGAATATAGCGGTCGAACCAGAAGTGCTGGTTTTCAAATCGCAGGGCGAGAAGCAGAGTTTCTCGGTCCGGTTCACGGCCGGGTCGCTGCCTTCCGGATCGGCCGGGTTTGGCCGGTTGGAGTGGTCCGATGGGAAGCATGTGGTGGCCAGCCCCATTGCATTAACGTGGACATAAAAGTAAGCCGAAAAATGAAGGGAAAAAGGGGTAAATTAATTTATTAGCGTGGTGAAGGGATGTTGATGGTGTAATGATGTAAGGTTGGTGTGACTTGGAATCCAAAGATGAAAGGTTGGTTTAAGTAATCTCAAAAGGAGAAGGGAAAAGGAAAGTTTGGCAGCATTCAAACACGAATGTTGTGACAGATACTGTAGATTATGATCGGTGAAGCTTACCAATATGTTGGAATTTATTACAAATCAGGTTTGGTTTGGTTTGGCTTGGAACTTGACAGATTTGCTTGTAATTTCAAGCGAAAATACTGGAAGTACTAAAGTTGAACCCAATCTCATTTGAATTTGCATGAATTTAAGAGTTTTTTGTACCTTGGATTGTTGTAAGTTGCATACCACCCTTTTGTAAGGGGGAAATGTCTCATTGATCGTATTGTTTGTCCCGTTTCAAATCGAAATTTTGAAATATTAGTATGTAATAATGTTGTATAATTATGAAATTGACCTCCTATAAATTTTCATAAGCATAAAAAATTATATTTAGATATACTTATACAAAAATAATATTTTATAATTAAAATCAATAATTTTTTAAAATACTTGAGAATAAATCTTAAATTTTAAATTTACATATTTACATAAAATTTTAATTAAATTAAAATATAACACCTCTAATTAACTAGTGAAATTCACTTAATTATATTTTTTAATGTTGATTAAACTTTTAATCTATAAATAAATAAACCATACATGTTAAAATATACAAATAATTTAGATTTTAAAAACTAAATTTTACATATATTTTAAAATTATATAATCATAAAACACAACATAATCAAGCATAATATATTATATTAAATAACAAAATTATCTTATTAAATTCAAAATTTCGAAACACATTTACTTTATTACTCAAAATATATTTTAGTTTCTAATATCAACTACAAGCCACACTCTTAACCCAGAGACATGGGTCCCACACTTAACCTAGTGACATACGTCGTACACATAATACTTGAAAATTATGTTACATCATAAACTGTTACAATTAACCCCTATAATTAGGTCATATTATAAAATTGGAACTAGTCTCCCACAAATATATATACATATTGACATGAATAGGATTTTTCCTCGCTGACAGGACCATATCGCATAATCAGAACATAGAGATATTTAGTAAAAATCTTTTTTTGATCCGTATACAATTTTATAACAAAATAAATAATTATAACTCAGTTTCACAAGTTTTAAAAAACAGAATTTTCCATGGTTCGCGGTTTCGGCCGAAACCGAAACGTTTCGGCCGAAACGTTTCGGTTTCCGCCGGTCCCGAACCGAAACCTAATTTTTCGTTTCGGTTAGGGTTTACTGTTCATAATTACTGTTCATCTTCGCCGGAGCGCGGGCGGGAATGCGTGCTGACGAGCGCGCGGGAGCGGGAGCTCGCCGGGCTCGAGTCGGGCGGGCGGGCGTGCGGGAGCTCGCGGCTCGAGCCCGGGCGGGGCTCGCCGGGCTCGAGTGCGGACAGGCGGGAGCTCGCCGGGCTCGAGCCCGGGCGGGCTGGCGGGAGCTAGCCGGGCTCGAGCGCGGGCGGGCGGGAGTTCGCCGGGCTCGAGCGCGGGCGGGCGGGATCGCCGGGCTAGAGCGCGGGCGGGCGGGAGCTCGCCGGGCTCGAGCCCGGTGCGGCGCCGGGCGGGATCGCTCGTCGGGCTCGAGCGCGGGCGGGCGGGAGCTCTCCGGGCTCGATGCCCGGACGGTGAGGGCGGGATCGCCGTGCTTGAGCGCGGGCGGCTGGAGTCGCGTGCTCGAGCCCGGGCGGTGCGGGCGTGGCGTGGCGGGCGGGCGGGCGCCGCCGCCGGGGGGAGGGGGAGGGGGAGGGGGGCGGAGAGAGGAACTCGCGCTGGTTTCGTGTCCGAGCCCAAGGGCCATGCGCACTCGCTGGTTTATCGGCACTCTATCGCCTATTTCGCGCCCTCACCGACCTGACACGTACTTCCGCAAGATGAAGCCGGCCTTACACTGAGGCCAACACTATCGCTAATTTGATTTCGGCGTCAGTATCGATTTCTGTCAGATACTGTTCACGTACATAATATTTTTTACGTAATTATTCATTATTTTTTTAAATTTTTAAACATATTATAATTTTTTAATTTGAAGTGAAAAAATAATTGAAATAAAGTTAAATTTTAGTCAAAATATGATTTTCATTTTAGACATTCGATATATGATTATACTTCAGAACCGCTGCCACGAGATCGCGCAGAATTAGTTGTTCTGGCTCATATGTCTACAAATGCTCGTCCGGATCATCTAGGTACTGAATTTGTAGTTCCACACCCAGATGTTCCAAACTCAACTGTTGATGATTATGATGGTTAGTTGTATTATCTTAAAATTTATAAAATTATGTATGTGTGAAGTACATTTAATGAAAAGTTAAATGTGCTTATGGTAATTTTAACTTTTAATCATATTCATGTTATTTCTTATATGTTTTTTTAGTATACTAATATATATTAAAAGTAGACAATATCAGTGGCTAACTATCAAAATTAATATTAATTAACTAAAATAATATTTAATATTATGGTAATATTAAGTATAAATTCATCCTAATTTTTCAACTTTTTCCAAATTTTTTTAAATATTTTATCATATTTTTAATTTGAAGTCAAAGTACAGTCAAAATATAGTCAAACTCTGGTCAACACCCAATTAATAATTTTAAAAAATCTTTCGACCGAAACCGAAACGGCCGAAACTGAAACCGAAACGGCCGAAACGGCCGAAACGTATCGGTTTCGCTGGGTTTCGAAACCGAAACCGAAACCGAAACGGTAAACCTTGGAATTTTCATTTTATTTTTGAATTACAGATAATATTTGTCTTATATTCAATAAATTACTTATTACATAATACAATAATATTAAAATTATAAATATCTAAAATAATTTATATACACTAACATAAGATGGAGTGACTCTTTTGTTTACCTCAATTATAATAGATGCAAATCATAAATTTTATTGGCTCTCCAAATAATTTTTAGGTCTCTTTCTCCGTAGATAGCCATCACTGGTATAATCCTTTAAATAGAAAAATAGTAATCTTTTTATAATATAAAAGACCACTTTTGCATAATGTCTTTAATAAAATAAATATTTTTTATTAGATAAGGTTCAAATCTAATTAAATCTCTATTTTGGCGGAATATCACATATTTTCCACCCTTTAAAAATTTGGTTTCTAAATTTAAAATAAGGATAATTACTTATAAGTCTATGTAATTAGCCTTAATTACGTACAACCCCGTAATTTGCGGAATTACCCACATCCCCTCATTTTCGAAAATATTTACCCACACCCCTTGATTGTTATCTAATCAATTTTTTTCCAAAAATTCTTATTTTACCCTCTGTTATTTTACAATTAAACCCCTAAATTTTTTTTTATTATTTAACACTCCGAAATTCGGTTTTTTTCAAATAACACCTTGAAATTATTACGATTTAAAGAAAAGTCCCCGAAATTATTGCGACGGCGGCGATGGTGGCGGCGTGCGGGCGGCGACGTCGGAGGCTAATGGTGGGAGCGGAGGCTGGGGCCGGCGCGGGCGTGGCCGTCCGCGCCCACGTGCTGGGGATGGCCAAGGCCGAGGCAGTTCGCGCACGCGTTCCAAGCCCTAGGCCGAGGCCGGCCCGCCAGCAGCAGGCGCGGACGACCTCGGCCTTGGCCGTCCGTGCCCGCGTTCCGGCGCACCGGCGTGCCGGTCTCAGCCTTCGTCCCCAGCACGCGAGCGCGGACGACCACGCCCGCGTGCCGGCGCGCCGGCCCCCGGCCTTCGCTCCCGCCGCCAGCCTCCGGCGTCGTCGCCCGCACGCCGCCACCCTTGCAGCCGTCGCAATAATTTCGGGGACTTTTCTGTAAATCGAAATAATTTTGGAGTGATATTTACAAAAATCCGAATTTCGGAGATTTTTCTGTAAATCGAAATAATTTTGGGGTGTTATTTGAAAAAAAATCAAATTTCGGGCTGTTAAATAATAAAAAATAAGTTTTTAGGGGTTTAATTGTAAAATAACCGAGGGTAAAATCGGAATTTTTGAAAAAAATTTGATTAAATAACAATCAAGAGGGTGTGGGTAATTCCGGAAATTACAATGGTTGTACGTAATTAAGGCTAATTACAAGAACTTATAGGTAATTATTTCTTTAAAATATCCAAATTAACAATCAAATATTAAATTTAATTTTAAATTTCAAGTATAAATTCATCAAAAATTTTTTGTACTACTTTGATATAATATTAATGATAATTCTTAAAATTTCAAAAATCATTTGAATCATAAGCATAATTTACCATAATATTTCAATTCAGATCATATAGTCTCAAGGTACTTTCTATGTAGATGAAGCTGATAAATCATACTTTTTTAAATTTTGATTTCAAATTACTTATAAGATAATTTAAAGTCCTAAGAGGCACCAAATAATTAACTTTTAAAAAAATTTTAACCTACCAAACCGCAATATATGTATCATAGGACATCAATCCTATAACCTAAAACTATGATATCACTAAATTGTCACGTTCCAAACCGAAAATTGAGAGAATTAACATATTATAATGTCGTATGTTTATGAGATTGACACCCTATAAACCCCCCGTGAGTATATAAGATCGTACTTAGATACACTTATACAAGAATAATATCTCATAATTAAAATTAATAATTTCTCAAAATATATGAGGGTAAATTTTAAATTTCAAACTTACAAATTTAGATAAATCTTAATTAAACTAAAATATAAGAACTCTAATTAACTAATAAAGCTTACTTGTCTATATCTCTTAATGCTGATTAAACTTTAATCTGCAATAAAATAAATTATGTGTCAAGATATACATATAATTTATATTCTAAAAACTAAATTTTGCATATAGTCCAAAATCATATAATAACAAAGTACAATATAATCAAAATATAATATATTAAATCAGATAACAGAATTATATTATCAAATTAAGAATTTCGAAACACATTCACTTTTTTATTCAAATCACATTTTAATCTCTAATATCAATTACTGTCACATATTTAACTCAATGACATAGATCACACACATAATAACTAAAATCAAATTACATCATCAAGTATCACTCTTAACCTCGATGATTAGGGTACATCACAAAATCGAAATCGGTCCCTCAGAAACATATGTACATATCATCATGATTAGGATTTTCATTTTATTTTCAAAATACATATAATATCTATATTGTATTGAGCAAATTACTTATCATATAATATAACAATATCAAAAATCACAAACATCTAAAATAATTTATATACACTAATATAGAATGAAGTGACTTTTTTGTTTACCTCCATCATGACATATGTAAATTGTAAACTTTATTGGCTCTTCAAATAATTTTTAGTTCTCTTTTTCTGCATATAGTTGTTACTTGTGTAATTTTTTAACTAAAAAAACTTAATCTTTTTATAATATAAAAGACTACTTTTACATAAAATTTATAATAAAATAAATAATTTTAATTAGATAACGTTCAAATATAATTTAAACTCTATTTGAATTGGATATCACGTTGCTAATGAAACTTAAAAATTCTACAAGCTAAAAGGATAGTTCCGGGACCAAGGTTTTACGTTTCGACCGGTTCTGAACCGAAATCCTAATTTTGGTTTCGATTTAGGATTTACTGTTCATCTTCACCAACGAGCAGAATCAAGCGCGGGCGTAAGCTCGCTGAGCAAGTGCGCGCGGGTGTGAGCTCGCCAGGCAAGTGCGTGCGGGCGAGCGCGTGGGCGGTATCGCGCACGTGCGGGAGCTTGCCGGGCTTGCTTGTGCGTGCGGGAGCTCGTTGGGCTTGCGCGCGCAGGGGGGAGCTCGCGCCAGCTTCGTGTCCGAGCCCAAGGGCCCCGCGAGCTCTCCTGTCTGCCACTGCTCCCTCGCTTATTTCGCACCCTCACCGATCTAACCCTACTCTCGCAAGCTGAGGCCGACCTTACACCGTGGCCAGCGCTGTCGCCAATCTGGTTCCGACGCTCTTGTCGATATTTATCAGATACTATTCACGTATATAATATTATTCACGTAATTGTTCATTATTTTTTAAAAATTTTGAACATATTATAATTTTTTTTAATTTGAAGTTAAAAAATAATTGAAATAAATTTAAATTTTAGTCAAAATATAATTAAAAAAGAAATATTTTTGTTGAACCTAAAATGAAAATGATTTTGATCGAAACATGTTGATGTTTTTATTCACGTCCATGTGTGCATGACTGTTCTACTAAAAGTAAAACAAAAAAAAATTTGTGTTGGTCTTACTCCCATGTGGATCGCTGTCACGAGATTGCACAGAGCGAGTTGTTCTCATATGTTTATAAATGTTCATCTGAATCGTTCAGGTACTGAATTCATAATTTCACATCCAGATGTTTTAAACTCAACTAATGTGATGATGATTAGTTGTATTATATTATAATTAATAAATTATGTATGTGTCAATTATATGTTAATAAAAAGTTAAATTTGCTTATGTTACTTTTTAATTTTGTAATCATATTCATATTATTTCTCATATATTTGTTTATCTAGTAATATATAAAAATAGTGGTTAACTATCAAAATTAAATTTAATAAATTAAAATAATATTTAATATTATGGTAAAATTAATTATAAATTTTTTCATATTTTTATAAAAAATTTTTAAATTTTTATCGTATTTTTAATTTAAAGTCAAAGTACAGTCAAAATATAATCAAACTCTGGTCAACATATAATTAATAACTAAAAAAAAAATTTTCAGTCGAAATCAAAATGGCCGAAATCGAAATCGAAATCGCAATTAGAAACCTTGTTCGGGACTATGCATCTTGTTTGATTTGAAACTAAAACGAGAGATAATTCGACTAAAAATTTAATTTTTTTGATTAAAAATTTAAAAGTAATTATTTTAATTTGTTATTAAAGTAAATTATTATATAAATTAATTAGTTTTTTAATATTAAAATATTGTATGTTTTAAAAAATATCAATTTATAAAAATATTTTATTATTTATTAATCAAATTATTTTACATCACCGGAAACCAAATGCATCCTCGGTGACTAATATATATAGGAATAGCCACACTGAATTGCTTTAGTGGTTGTTGTAGATATTTTTTTTAAGATCCGAAACCAAATCTTGTTGAAAACATCTTCTTATGATTTATAGTTACGGGTGATTTCTCTATTTTAATATTATTTGCAATAATATTTATTTCGGATATTTATTCGCAAATGCATGCATATATATTTAGATTTTTCGTGACACGAATGGTTCAAATTGGATTTCCGAAAATTTTTTGAAAATTTTATTGCAAAATTATCGTGATGTTGGACTTTTTTTTATAAAAAAAAAACAGATTTTACAAACTTTTATGAAATATATATTCGTAGATTGACATTTGATGTCAGATCCCACATAAAGCGCCATTCACATTACTTTCATAAAGGAAAAATTCTCCCTTCAAAGTCTCCTCAATCACTTCAGTCAAAAAAAAACGTAACGAAATTGTCGAACAAATAAAGGCGACAGGCCACCTGGTCGAATATGTTTTTATTAATAAATAAAAAAATGTCCTCTTTTAGCAGCTTTGATGACTACCATGTATCACATGTGTACCAGAAAGGAAAAAGGTAACACATAATAATGAACTAGTTTATGAAAGGGGATTTTCCTGATAATTTCTTGTCCGCAAAACAAGCGACAAAGATTTTCTGGAGGAATTTTCTGAAGGAAAAGAAAATTCCAAAATAGTACTGCATCAATTTAAATAGCTAAACAGGTCGAAGGCCAATAAACCGTTTAGTCCAAAAGATTTTTTTTTCCAAAATTAATTCTCAGTTTGCTATAAATCAAAGGCATAGTCAAGAATCCGAACATCATGGTTTTGACATAAATGGAAAATCAATTCCCAGCTAAAACACCCGACCCGAAGCTCCACCCAGGTCCGACCCAATTACAGCTTTAGGTCAAACCAGTATAACTCCAGTTTTAGATTTTTACGAAGTTAAATTTTAAGTTTGTTGATGGATCAAAATACACCGTCTATTTCGAATAGAAAGATCCTTTAAAATCAGATTTGCTAGAACGGTTCATACTAAAAGACCTATTAGATAAATATACAGCGAGGGAATTGTTGAATTCTAACTATGCTTTTTGATATTTAAGTCAATATTATTTTTTAAAAAAATAAAAATAAAATAAAATTTTAAAAAAAATCATAGAATTTAGAAACTAAGAGTTTTATATGCCTCATATAATCCAAAGCACCATTTGATTTAAAATTAGGATTAGAATCTATATTTTTTAGAATTATTTTTTTCTTACAGAACTAGTATTATTTATTTTACACCGATATTAAATTAAATTATTATAAAAAATTAAATAGTTTTTTGAATTTAAAATTATTATGAGATTAATTTTGATAAAAATATATTAATTTACAAAAGTAGTTTACTAGTCTTGATCTTGATCTTGATTCCAAATCAAATAGTGCCCAATATTTTTTATGCCTCGGGTAGAATTAGGGTTTTTTGCGCCTCGAGTGAAACTAAGGTCTTTTATATTTTGGGTGAAACCTAGGTCTTTTATCTCCAATAGAACCAAAGTTTTTGTGCATTGGGTAAATTTGAACTTTTTTGTACTTAACATTAGGCTAAGGTTTTATGTGTTTTATTTGGTTTGAGATCTTTGTGTATAAGATTAGACCAAAGTCTTATATGTCTCATCTAATCCAAAGTTTTTATACCCAATATTGAACGGAGGTCTTTTATGTGTCTCGTCTGATCTGAGGTCTTATAACTTATTTGTTTTGAAATATTTAATATTGAAATAGACTACCAGAGGTAATGATTTAAATTCCAAACGAGTAGCATGCAGAAACTTTTATCTAAAAAATTACTCATTCACTAAAGCATCCCTTGTATTAGTGAAAAAAATAAAATCAATTGTTATGATCTAATAAATAAAAATATAAAAAATAAAGAGAAATAGATGCTCCGAGTTTATAGTTTTGTAACTTACACAAGAGGCTTGGTGCAGTCTCGTTTATGACTATTACTTTTTCTCTCTCGTCACCTAGTCATCTAGGGTGCGTTTAGAACGGGGTCAGGGCTAGGGTCACCTCGCTCTGACCAGACTATCTTCCAAATACTAAAAATTTGACCGTACTAACATTATTTAATTCATTTAAATTATAATAAAGATTTGACTAAAATGCCATCAGTTCATCTGAACCGTCAGATCTCGATCCAACGGCTCAGATCGCCTCAGCCACGAAACCCTAACTATATAATCTCCTCCCCCTCTCTGGGCACCACCCCCCCCCCCCCCCCCCCCCCCCACCTCGGCCGCCGCCGCCGCCGCAACAGACGCCGCCCTCCTTCCCCACGACGACACAGTTCAGACGTCCACACCCCCCTCCCCTCCTCTCCACCCACCCCACCTCCCCTTACTTGACCGCATTAGCGTTTTACATTTTATCCCTTCCTTTGACATTGACCTCGACCTTGACATTGACCCCGTTCCAAATGGGCCCCTAGTGGTACCTGCTTCTACTTCGCACGTAACCTTAACCCCCATTTTTTTTTTCAATTGACAGCAACTTCCCCATAGCTACAACAGCTCAGATATTTTATCTTGGCTGCCAATCCTCTACGTATTTTTCATTTTTTCAAACCTTGCAGCCATCCCACCTCTTTCTATTGTTTTTATCAATGTTTTAAATCTCGGTCAAAACCGAACCATTCCGAAACGGTTCGGTTTCGCCCGGTACCACAATAGATCAGTCAAATTTGTTGTAGTTTAAGATTTTCGGCGAGTGCAGAGCAGATGGGGCGAGCATAGTGCGTGGGGAGCTTGCGAGGCGAGCTCGCGCTGTGAGCTCGGGCGGGGAGCTCGCGCTGGCCTCTGGCACCTGAGCCCGTGAGCTTGCGGGAGCGAGGCTCACTAGCCGGGTGCGAGAGGGCGCTCGCACCCTCGCCGGACTAGCCCCTGCTTGCTCGCCAGCTTGCCGCCGCTGGCTCGCTCGCCTTGCACCTTGGCCGGCCTGGCCCCTACTCCCGCAAGCTGGGGCTGGCCTCGCACCTGCACCAACACCGTCGCTAGCCCGATTATGATACCCTCGCCGATCTCTTACAGATACTGGAAACTAATAATTTTGATCTCTGATAGCCATGTGCATGAGACTATTCACGTAACTGTTCATTATTTTAAAATTTTTTAAACATATTATAATTTTTTTTAATTTGAAGTTAATAATTAAAATAAAGTTAAAAAATAAATAAAAAAATATTTTGGTTGAAACTAAAATGGAAATGATTTTGATCGAAACACGTTGATTTTTTCTGTTCACGTACATGCGTGCATGACCATTTTACCAAAAGTAAAGACAAAAAAATTTGTGTCAGTTTCACCCCCATGTAAATCGCTGTCATAAGATCGTGCAGAGGTAGTTGTTCTGTCTCATATGTCTATAAATGTTCATCTGGATCATTCAGGTATTAAATTCATAATTTCATATTCAGATGTTTCAAATTCAACTAATGATGATTATGATGATGATGATTAGTTGTATTATGTTATAATTAATAAATTATGTATGTGTCAAGTATATTTTAATAATAAGTTTAATTTACTTATATTAATTTTTAACTTTTAATCATATTTATATTATTTCTCGTATATTTTTTTATATATTAATATATAAAAACATGTGGTTAACTATCAAAATTAATTTTAATTAATGAAAATAATATTTAATATTGTGGTAAAACTAGTTATAAATTCCTTCATAATTTTTAAATTTTAATAAAAAAAATGTTAACCTTGTATGGTATTTTAATTTGAAGTCAAAGTACAGTCAAGACATAGTCAAACTCTGGTCAATACACAATTAATAACTAAAAAAAATTTTTCGGCTGAAACTGTAATCGAAACGACCGCAACGGCCGAAATATATCGGTTTCGGTACCCAGCCAAACCGATACGTTTCAGCCATTGCGGTCGTTTCGGTTTCGGCCGAAAGATTTTTTTTAGCTATTAATTGTGTGTTGACCAAAGTTTAATTATGTTTTGATTGTACTTTGACTTCAAATTAAAAATACGGTAAAATTTTGGAAAAATTTGAAAAAAATTTAAAAATTAGGAAAGAATTTATACTTAATTTTACCATAATATTAAATATTATTTTAGTTAATTAAAATTAATTTTGATAGTTAATCACCGATATAATTTATTTTTAATATATATTAGTGTATTAAAAAAATATATAAAAAGTAATATGAATATGATTAAAAGTTAAAAATTAACATATGCAAATTTAACTTTTCATTAAAATGTATTTCATACATACATAATTTATAAATTATAACATAATACAATTAATCATCATTTTCATCATAATCATCATCAGTTGAGTTTAGAACATCGGGTGTGGAATTACAAATTCAGTACTTGGACGATCCGGACGAGTATTTATAGGCATACGAGCCAGAACAACTAGATATACGCAATCTCGTGGCAGTAGTTCTGAAGTATAACCATACATCGAAGTTCCAAAATGAAAATGATAACCATATTCATTGACAACATATAATAAAAGTAGTACAATAACCCATAAGAAATAAATATCACATTATGTGAAGTGTTCAGGGGAAATTACGCCAAGACTCTGATTGATAGCGTTAAGTAAACCTTGTTGAGAGGCACAATAAATTTGATCATTTACTCTTCCACGGTCTTTTAATACCTGCTTAGTTAAAGATTGTCCAAGTATATCATAGGCCAAAAGTGGAATCATTTTACGATAAAATATAAGTTTTTGGCGAAAAATGATTATAATTATTCTTCTTGCTTCTAATATAACTTGGTTTGAAACTGTAATATAATCATTCGGATTTGTCATTATCTGTTTCCAAAAAAAATATCTTATAATTGTTAGGATTTATGAATATAAAGCAGATAACGGAAAATACGTCAGAAGAAAAATATTACAATAAATTGTGATAATGAAATAAATAAATTATCATACTATAAAATAAACCATATAGACATTAAATTTAAATGTCATAAAATTACAATAAGGTATCAATTTAAGACAATAATAAAAATATAATTTCATAGATAGTATGAATCCATGTCTTATAACCACATGTTGTTGCGAGGTGGATCTTGAAGAGATTGGTATTCTTTATCATCATACTCATCAGTACGATGGAGTTGTGATCGATAGTATTGTTCAACATGCGGATAGTACGAAGTCGTATGATCCTGTATTGACTGATGATATCCTGGATTGAAAGAAGACATCTTGTTGTGATAACTGTCATAGTAGCTAGAGCTCATGTTGTTGGACCTTGATTGACATCTTGTCTACCATGTGAAGCATATGGATATTATAGCACATAACCGTTATATTAATTAGAGTTCAAAAACTCATTTTCTCCATATTGTGAAAAATATGAAGATGAATCCTCATATTGTGATTGTTAAAAATTGGCGTCGCCAGCTGTGCCACCATTGTTGCTATCACTTGTATCAAATTATTCTGCATTTTATCAGTTTCCTCTTTCAATTTTTCGTCTAAGAGACGGCGAATAGCTTCTTGTGTTTGAGGATGATTTAAGACAAGTTTTTCTCTTTCTCGAATCCACTCTATGAGAAAAAATACTCCACCATCTAGCTATAATTTATGAGAAAAAATTATTAATAAATTGATATAAATTTAATTAGTAAATATGTATAATTATTAAACATCAACTATAGCAGAAGTATCACCCCTAATATCTACAATTGCTTGTTGTGTGCCGAAGTCCTTGACTTTATTTTTAAAATCGTCTGGCTGTTTAATGAACCTACTCAAGTTAAGAACTTTCTTAATCATGTAAAAAAAATAATGATTTAGAATGTACCTCATGCAATGCCAATATTCTTATTCTTATATCTGACTCCATCCTCTCGATTGTCTTATGTAGCGCTTCGAAAATTGTATTACTATTGTTGACCTCATCTACATATTGAAATATTGGATTCAAAAAGTATCCTATAAGATGATTAAATATGAATCAACAATAGTATCATTATAAGTTAGTAAAATGCTATAAAATGACTCTTTACTCAATTAACTGTAGTATGAATATCTTTGGATAATGTTTTGTCCCAACGATGATCAATAATTTTCTCCCATTTACGAAATTCAATTGTTCTTATATGTCATCTTATTTACAATTTTGCTCGTTCTATTGCTTCATATAAGAACCTTATCTGCGAAAGATCATCTGAGTCAACAATTCGAAGCATTTTAACTAAGGGACTGAAGATTCCAATTACATTTTCAATTGATTCACAAAATTGTTTATTCAAGACTTGATTGTAGAGTTGTTCAGAATGAATTTTCTTAGACCGTTTCAACTTCAAATAATGCTTATCATATTCTTCACTGGTAAATAATCTCTTCATTGCTTGTCGGTGAGTATACAAGAAGTCCAAGGAGATAAATTATGTAGCAAACTGAGTAATGTTTGGCCTGATAATCTCTCATCCCCGTGTTTCTTTTCTCATCAGTTCAAGACACCAAACATGGTTATAAATAAACGACGTCAATTTCTGACCTTCTTTAATTACTTTTCTAATATCAGGATCCTTACTCATATTCTTCACTATTAAGTCAATAGAGTATGCTTCACAAAGTGTCCAGAAAATATGTTTTCTTTTTTGTACTAACTTTTTTCTAGTATATACTAGCGGAGCTGCATTATCAGTTACGACTTGTATCACTTTTGATTTTTCGATCTCCTCAATGACACTATCAATAAGATGATATAAGAAATTACCAGTCTTTGACTCCCTTGATGTATTAACTGACTCGAGAAAAATAGTCCCTTCAGGATAATATACTAAAAAATTTATCAAATCTTTATTATTTTGTGTTTTCCATCCATCACACATCAAGATACACCCAAATTTATCACAATATTTATGGAAGGTTTGGATAAAAACAGTCATCTCTTCAACTTCGAGATTTAGATACTTTTTAGAAATTTTATAAGCACTTGGTGAAAGAACTTATGGGCCAACCTTTTGAGCGGCACGTATCATTCCATGATAGTAACCGTCATCAGCTAAATGAAATGAAACATGGTTATAGCAAAAAAAATTTGAATACTGCCCTACCCAACCACTATTTTGCCTTTCGAAAACCAGTTGATGCTATTCTCAAATTTATTTGAGTATCATCTCTTGGTTTCAATAGAAATGGGTCAATCGGAGAAATATTTATAGATCCGATGTCAGGAAAATAAAAATCCTCCCTTACTATTGAAGGGGCAGGTGTGTGTCGTTGTGTACGTCGTTCTCTGAAGCTAGTAATTCGGTGATCACGAACTGTCTCGGAAGTGTCAGCACCATCTTGAGTTTCCTCGTATAATCTTCAACTTTTGTAAATTATTTCATGAACCTTAGCATCATTGTCTTCATCATCAAAAACTTGCTTGGGATCTAGATTACGGCGGTTGATAAGTTTCTCCTCAAAGCGTGATTTTTTGGTCTTATTCTTTCTTTTTTTTTCTCTATCGCTTTGTACTATGACCCAAAATATTTTTCTCACTTTATTCGGAACATTCTCACATGGTCGAATTGAGCGGGTTACTCCTCCTAAATGCTCTTTTAATCTTGTAATTCCAAAACTAAACATACGACCACACCATTTGCAACGAACTTTCCGATTTTCTGTATCCACTAATTCATAGTGTTGTCATGCAATATCATCATTGCAAGGCGATCGTTGCATGTTTTGCTTGGGAGTCATATGCAATGTAACAATAGCAGTAATAGAACAAATACTGGCAGAAGAAAATTTACCTATGGTTAAGAAAAAACTCTATTTTTGCATAAATTAATTAATAAGTAATTAAATACTAACTAATTTTTACGTAATTAATAATTTTATATTTAGGATATAAGGTTTAGGTTTAGGATTTACTAACCTATTTCTTGATTTATTAGTTAATTTCCAAGTTAATTTCGATATTCTCAATTTAATACATAATTTTCGCATAAAATATTAATTTTCAAAAAATAAAAAAACTTCTATTTTCGCATTAATTAATTACTAAATAATTATATAGTTGGTCAAATCTATCAACACATGTACCCGAGGGTTCCCCTGCGCCAATCATTTCTAACAGATGGTCCAGATCATCCAACATGTCCCTTCCAAGGGGTGCTCATGCCCGGATGGTGTTTTTGCATATTAACCCTCTAAATTACAAAAAAAGACATATTGCCACTCCACATTTCAATGAATTTTTTGGACAGCAAGAGAAGAAAATGTTACCATGCTATTCTTTGTAGTTTTGAGAAAACATGTCCTCTCGACCTAGTCAATTCTCAAGATAAGATAAACCCATATAAAATAGATTCAATTCACTCCAAGTAGATTTAACTAAATTCTAATTCAGTTATATTTAAAAGATGAATTTACTTTTATAATAAATAAAAATATATTACAATTCAACTATATAATTTCTCACATAAAAAAAGCGTATGACCACCAATTCGATGATAAAAGAAGTTATAATTGATAATTATATTGGAATAAAAAATTTAAAATAAAGATAAAATCTTTAAAATTTAGGTGCATAATATAAGAATATTTATGATATATCAATCATAATATGAAAATTTCTTACCTCCCTCTAGAATATGATTGTAGTCTAAAATAAAAGTAAAACAATAGATCCACAAAACTCTGCAACTGAAATACTAATAGTATTACAATGCCTGAAAATCTCAAATCATATTGTATACAAACTTTGCAGTTTGCATTAACTATATATAAGCGATAATGGAGTAACCTAATATCCTAATAGCTTAATATAATAATTAATCTTGTTGCTAACAAATAAATAATCAATTAATCTGCACATCCCTTTGCACCGATTCACAGCCATTGGACTTGTGATCTACGAAATAAAATAAATTAACAGTAGTAAGCACAGAAGCTCTACTGTCATTGCGCCCGTGTTCAACCAAATAAAACAAACCAACAGTAATAAACAGTAAACCTTACATGCAACTCTCTAATATGACATCCATGAAACAAGCTGATCGCCGGCAATTGTTCTCCGAGTTGTCTCGCCGATAAGGAGATGGTTGTTGGCATCAATGGAGCTACAATATCAATGTACGCGCTCCACCGCTGCAAAAAAATAAAGAAGAAGAGAAATCCTGCGCTCACCGTCGATGGCGATCTCCGGGTGTGCTGCGCTCGCCATCGAAATCGAAGAGCATGCCCTAGTTGAGCCCTTCACCGGTGGTGGTCTGTCCATCCTCAGCGCTCCTCCTATGCATCTCGTCAAGAATGAACAAGACACAGGCACTTGACCTCTTGACATAGTGGGAGAGGACCTGCCGGGTGGCGCAAAGCTTGTAAGGGTGGAGCTGGAGCTTGACGTCGACCTGGTCAAGGATAGTAGGGCTTGCCGCGGGAGCACTGCGCTCGTCGCCGGAACCGAATAGCACACCCCAATTGAGCTCGTCACCAATTGAGCCCAATTTCCCGGAGGTGCGGCGGGCGCGCTATGCTCGCCTCGTGTGCATTGCACTCACCGCACGCCCGCCCCGGGCGCTACGCTCGCCCCGCCCGCTTTGCGCTCTCTTTGCTTGCCTCCAACGAAAACCCTAACTTTGAAACCCTAAAACCAAAACTTTTTCGACCGAATTGTTGTGGCACTGGCCGAAACCAAACTATTTCGGCCCAAACGTCATAATTTCAGTTCAAAACCTTGGGTTTTTCTTTTCCCTCTCCAGCTGGACACCACTCTTTTATTTTCTATAATATTTTTCATTCCCTACAGCGCTCCTCTGCTTTTACTTGTTTCCTTTCTTCTTTTACTCCGCCATGGGCATCCACTAGATTAGAGTAGTTGGCAACAATGGGGAGGCAGCCGGGTTTTCTAGCTCACAAATCCGATGGCGGAGAGGCATCCTGGGCACAGTCAGAACTCCGTCAAACCAGAAGGTCACTTGTGAGAAATAACATGATTGTAATTGTGGTTGGTCTTGTCGCAGAAAAGAGGGTATAGCAATGTCCTTAGATGTCTAAGGTTATACGACAGTGATAGAGGACCGTTTGTAAGTAGTGCAATGACCAAAAAGTAGTGTGATGGTGGCTACACAGGGGGATTACGCAGCTCCACTGCGGTAGAAGTCTTGTGCGAGCAGTGCACAAGAGTAGGCATGTAAGCAAATTGCAGATATGGTCTGATGAGAGGGTAGCCAATGAAACAAAATAATCGTGCACGTATTCGACGGAGCTCATAGCTCGGCAGCGGCTATATCTTGAGACAAACCGGCGACCAAAGTATGGAAATCTATTTTAGCAGGATTCCGTCCATGATATAGAGAGGTCTGATCAGAACTGGCAGAGTTCTAACCGAGATTTGGAGGGATTTGGCCAAAATTGGCTATGCGCAATATAGGCAAAATCGTAGCAAGGGGCTGACCCCTCTGCATTCAAGTCCAACTGGATCTGGCCAAATCCGGCCCGGACAGTGGCGCATGGGTGAGGACGGCTTCATTTCGATTGCAGGTGGCTGCGGTCGGCTCCAATCGGCCAGCAGTGGCAGTAAGCTGGCAAGCAAAGGAGAAGGAGAGGTGATGTTAGCCGCCCGATGGTGCTCCGGCAAAAAGAAAACAGAGGTCGGAGCAGCAATGGCAGGGAAGATGGAGCTCCGGCGGTGCGCAGCTGGCTACCATAGGTGTGAGTGGTGCTTAGGTACAAGTGACTTGGAGGCGGCATAGGTGAGGAGGCCGCTCTCTTTGGAGGGTTGGAGGTGGTGCAGATAGGAAAGTTGCCCACTTCGGCAGCGTGGAGGAAGCTTAGGGAGGGAAGTCGTCCTCTTCGACGGCTTGGAGGTGGTGTAGACAACTTGGAGACAGTGGAAATGGTGAAGTCTTCCCTCTCTATTGGCTTGCAAGCGGCAATGCTGTCTTCTTTAACAACTTTGAGGCCAGTGGTAACGGCACGATGTAAGTAGCTTGCGCTTAGGCATGATGTGAGGTAGTTCGATGAGGTGGTGGAGCCAGAGCACGAGTGTGCATGGCGATGGAAATGGTAGCAGGCTACTTGGCGGTTGTGAATATGGGTCATTGCTATTGGGCAGTTGCAAGTGCCAAATTTTATCGATGTAAGTGATTTTTCAGATCTACGATAAAACGTATTAAAATCTCACTATCAGGTTCGAATTGGTAGATTTTTTAAGATCAAATCTGTTAAACAAATATAATTAAATCAGTATTAATTTTTAATAATAATAATAATAATAATAATAATGAATTTTTTAAAAAATCATAAAATTTAGGGAGAGTTATAGAATTTAGAGATTGAGAACTTATTATTTTTTGTACAAAAATAAAAAATATTTTTTATTTATATATTAATGATTGTGTTTATCAGAAATAATATTTTTAATTTTTAAAAAATTTGACATGATTATTTTCTAAAATTTAATTAACTTTTTAGAAATAAATTTTTTCTAATTTGGTTTCATATCGAGTTATTGAATCTTGATTAAATTATTTTAAAAATTTATTGTATTATTAAATTTTAATTTTAAAACATAAAGAATGGGTATAGTAGATCGATTTTACTCCTCTCTAACCACAAGATAGTAAAAAAATCTCTCTCCGCATTGAAAACAAAATATTTTGATATGGTGAAATTTATATGTTAGCACATTTGTGTAGTCAACTTCGTCACTCATGTACTGTCCCTCTTAAATAAGGATAGACCAACACATTTTCGTAAACCAAGGACAATATTGGAAAATGATAGGAAACCCAATCAACTACGATGGACGTTTAGCACCAATTCACCTGTTCAATTTCGGACGTTAAAGACATATTATTTACTTTTACACGTTATATTGCAAGCCATGTTTAGAATAGTCGGTTAAGACCTAAATCCCAGGTAATTGGATTAGGGTTCAAATCTCATAAGCTACGATTTTTTATTTTCATATCTTAAGTAACTTTTAACCCCAAAATTTTAAAAGAATATATATGTGTAAAATATTTTTTAACTTTTTAAAATATTTTTAGATTTAAAGTCTAAATTTAATAAAAATGTTTAAAAATAATTTGATCTAAATCAAAACGGATTGATTTCAATCAAAATGTATTGTCAAGATTTTAAGATCAAAGTTGGTCAAGATTTTAAGTTTTGATTTCGTAATTAGTTGGGACACTCGTTAAAATTGTTCATTTCGATTGTTTCAACCATTTGGGTTGAAATTAATTCAATTTGATTTTGGTAAAAATTTTCTTTTTTATTAAAATTTAATTTTTATTTAAAAATATTTAAAAATTGTGTAAAATTTATATACATATATTTTTAAAAAATTATCAAATAAAATTTTCTTGGACAAAAAATTGCTTAAAGTATGAAAAAATATAGCAACCATGGCTCAGATACGGGTAACTCTAACCTGAAATTAATATTCTAGTTATCTAGACTAATCAAAACAATGACATAAAAATAATATATATAATTGAATAATATATTAAAAATTTTTGAAATCAAATTTTAGACACATATTTCGCGGTAGTCTTGATTTCGGTCCGAAATTAGAACCTTAGGTTGACACGCAGCCCTTTTTTTCTTAATTCAAATCAAGGACGTTTTTGGCTTTTTTCCAACAAAAATCCAAAATGTAGAAGGTTTAAAAATATCCTAAAATTCTAGGACAAAAAGGGATACAGATTTTAATTCCAGAGGTTGTTGTATAAAGGTAAAAATCACCAGGGGTTATGTGTAAATGTTGTTTATGGCACTTTTTAGGAGATATGTAAAATCCGCTAGAAATACTGAAATACAACGAACTCGTATCGTGCCAATCAGGCCCAATTAAATCTGGGCCGTTACGTCAACCCCCAACCGTTCCCGAATGGTGCAGATCAACGACTTCGCTTCGCACCGGCCCCAACGCGTAGTGTAGTCTAAGCGAGGATCGATCTCGTATGCGATTATAATTTGATGAAGGTCGCCGGTGGTGTTCGCCGGAGTTCGGCGCTGGCTCGGCTGGGGAGGGCCAAGGTAGGGTTTCCGGCCGCCCTCTGCGCTTGCTTCCTCTTCTTCGTGGCCGGCTTCTTGGGATCGACGCTTTTCGTCTTGAAGGACGTCCCCAGCGACGCCGCTCTGCCACGATCGAGGCTCCTGGTGGAGGTGAGCGGGGATGAGGGCGAGATGCTGTCCATGCCTCATGGAGACTCCGGAGAAGCTCGTCCATCTCCGATCGCGTTCCAGGTTATTGGATTTTGAGAAAATTTTCACTTTTGCCTTCCATTCGATTTTTGGCATCTAGGTAATTATTTCGGCCTTAGATTACTTGCTGTGAGTTCGATTCGATGAGTTTATTTTTAGGATATAAGATTCTTCAATTAGGAAATGGTAAAGGGCATTAATTATCACCGAATTCACTGTTTATACCGTGTCCCAGTGCACAAGATGATGTGCTTTAGGATTTGTTAAAACTACCCATCAGGTATTCTCATTTGCTAAAGCGTGCTACACGCTGTGATTTGAAAGGATATTTCTTTTTTCTAATCAAGGATCAATATTCTACAGAAAAACAACTATACCACTGAAAAAAGGGATTTTCCAATTTACCCGTTTCAAGTTCCATTTGTAGAATGTTATATCTTCTATTGGTTAAGTACTAAGATATGGGTAATGTAAAGTAGCTTCACTTAGCCGCACAAACAGAACAAAGCAATCAATTTGCTATTGAAAATTTTGAAAATCTTTTTTGGTTCTATAGAAATTTATGAAAAAAATCTAGATCTTGTTGGTTGCACCTTATCTAGGTATCTCAATTTTATAGATACTTATAAGTTCCTAGCTTTCTTCTCGTTTCGCATTCTTGTGAATAACTATCAAAACAAGTCTTAAGGCATGTTCTGTTGAGCAGATATTGAGCTGGAAACCTCGTGCTTTGTATTTTCCAAATTTCGCATCACCAGAACAATGTGAAAACATTATAGTACTGGCAAAGTCAAAACTTAAGCCTTCAACGCTGGCTTTACGAAAAGGAGAAACTGCAGAGAGCACCAAAGGAATAAGAACAAGGTAATATTCATCTATTTGCTAATAAGGAAAGAGAGGATAAATTGCTTCCAGGACATTGTGGCTCCATAACTTGCTCATTAGCTGTACTTGAGTTCACATCATTGATTATCCATTTGCTTGATATTTAGTTGGTTTGTGGGATTCTACCATTATTATTAGCAGCTTTGTCTATTTGAAAATTAGTTGTGTTTCTGTGAATTCTGGGACTTTGACCTTGGGCTACTTATTCCTTAAACTGTCACATTTGACATAGGCCTCAAGTGCCATTCAAATCCACTAGTCAACCAATCATCTTGTCCTATGTACTGCATCTGTAATTATTCTTGGCCATGCTAACTGATAATCTTGGAGTCCTTGAACGTGCTTTATTGTTCTCTATCTGCTCTATTAAAGTAATTGTTTACCTTTTGCCGACAGTTCTGGCACCTTTATCAGTGCATCTCAGGATTCCAGCGGATCCTTGGGTCAAATTGAAGAAAAGATTGCGAGGGCCACAGTGATTCCAAGAGACCATGGAGAGGTGTATTCCTAATCTGTGTTGAGACAACTGTTTGACTACACAACTTCTTTACAATGGCAATCCACATTTCACAACTGCTGTAGATGTTAGATGTTTGCAAGAATGATAAAAGCTAACTTGAACTCCATATAGCTCTATAGTTTGCTCCTTGCTTGCATGATTGATTCTGTGAAATCTGTAACATTGGAGTTTGTGTCATTCCAGCTCAGGATATCTAAAGGTATAGGAGGTTCAAACATCTTATAGTTGGGCTATGATCAGGGCATTGTAGTTTAAAGTTATTTGCTAGCTTTGTGCATGACATGTAATGGAAACTCATGGACTCGTTGCTTTAGTATCATAGGAATCTCCATCACATGTATCCTGCATTTCGAAAATTCTACAGTCTGGACCGTCATCTAGTTTTAGTTTTTTAAAGTAGTGCTTTTGGATGTGGTCCATCTGTAAGTAAATTTTATATCTCACGAATGGTCAGTGACCTTTGGATTTCTTACCATGTTGCAGCCATTTAATGTCCTACGTTATGAGATTGGACAAAGATATGCTTCTCACTATGATGTGTTCAATCCAGCTGAATATGGGCCACAAAAAAGCCAAAGGGTACTCCGAGTATTCCTTATTTTGTTTCTGTATGTCTTATTCCTTTCAAGCATTTCTTTCCGATGCATGTTATGATCTGTTTTCATTGAAAATGGTAATACGGTACTGCATGCTGTTGGAAATTGGAAGTATTGCATACTTATTTTACTAGGAATTGGATTTTTCACAGAGCACAATTCTTCAATTAAAATTCCCAAGTACAGATCTTTTTATGTGATAGCTGACTGCAATTGCTCATCACTTCTTTTTATGGCTAAAATATGTTTCATGTCATGATATTGTGGCCAATATCTTCCCATGTTGGTAGGCATTACCTCTCTTGTAGTTGTGTCTAAAACTATTATGTAGGGATTCCGGGATTCCAACTTAATGGTGCTTGTCAGCACCAATAATCTTCTGGATTATGTGTGCTACAATGGTTTTCTTGGGACTTCAATTTTCTGACTCATGCAAAAAAGCTGCTGATTTGTACTTATATGTACACAATCTCGTTTTGCACAAAAAAAATCAGTTATTTTATGGACTGATCTTCAAATGTTTCATGTAATTATCGAACTGTTAGTATTTATCTGTGTGCATGTATTCTCAGGTTGCTTCTTTCTTATTGTATCTATCCGATGTGGAGGAAGGGGGAGAGACCATGTTTCCTTTTGAGGCAAGTAAAAGTGAAAATAACTACAAATTATGTTTAAATATGGATCTGTTTCTTCAAAAAGGAAAACTTGTTTGCAGAATGGATCAAATATGGACATTGGATATGATTATGAGAAATGCATTGGTCTGAAGGTGAAGCCACACCAAGGTGATGGCCTTCTGTTCTATTCGCTTTCAACAAATGGCACCATTGATCCGGTATTAACAAACTTGTATTATTTGAATGTTCTAATAATGCTTTAGATTGATTAAAGTTTGGTTTCCTGCCCAGACATCACTTCATGGAAGCTGTCCGGTGATTAGAGGTGAGAAATGGGTTGCAACCAAGTGGATCAGGGATCAAGGTCGAGGCTTGGCTTAGCGCACATCTTGTAGGTGTATCAGTTTCCCTTATTTACTGTTTTTTTTTTGCCAGAAATGTGGCTAAACTACCAAGTACACTTAATAACTTCTCACTTGCTAACAGTAGGTTGGCCCCATATTTAGTACATTTTGAGTTGATAATATTTATTATATGTACATTTTGTAGTTGAAATCTAAACTGTGTTAGCAATGCTGAAAATATATGAGCTTCTTACTGTTGGTAGCAAGTTGAAAATTAAAGAGAGGAATATTTATCCACACCCCCTTAAGATTTTTTTTTTTTACCAAAAATCTCCCGAAATTTTGATAATTTCCTACAATCCATTCTTTTCAAATTTATTACCAATAACCCCTGGTTGTTATTTAATCAAATTTTTTTAAAAAAAATTTACTTTTATCCTCCGTAATTTTACAACTAAATTTCTAAAAAATTTAATTTTTCACTTTCCACTCTTTCTCCAAAATATTTACAAATAAATTCTTTGAATATTTTTATTTATATAAAAGTTCAAATGTTAATATTTTTCAAATAAAAATTTATAAAAAGGACCTTAAATATTTTAAATATTTTATAAATAAATTTTATATAAGAAATATTTGTACATTTACAAATAAGCTCCTTCAATATTTTTATTTATAAATAAGTCCAAATATTGATATTTTTCAAATAAAAATTTATAAAAAGGACCTTAAATATTTTAAATATTTTACAAAATAAATCCTATATAAGAAATTAAATTACAAATTTAGTATTTTTTATATTTACAAATAAGCCCCTTGGGTATTTTTATTTATCAATAAATCCAAACTTTATTGGTTTTTAAATAAAATTTTACAAAATAGAGTTGAAGGTATTAAAATTCAAAATTTTAAAATTCAAGTTTAATATTTGTATATTTACAAATAAACGCGACAAATATTTTTATTTATAAATAAGTCTAATTTTTTTTACTTTTTAAATAAAATTTCATAATATTGATGTTTTCAAAAATTAAAATTTTAAATTACATGTTTAATATTTGTATATTTACAAATAAATCCATTGAATATTTTTATTTATAAATAAGTCCAAAATTTTATCATCTTTAAAATAAAATTTTACAAAAAATATATTAAAGGTTTTAAAACTTAAAATTATAAATTACAAGTTTAATATTTGTACATTAATAAGTAAACCCCTGAATATTTTTATTTATAAATAATTCAAATTTCATCATTTATAAAATAAAATTTTACAAAAATACATTGAAGGTTTTTTAACTTAAAATTTCAAATTTCAAGTTTTTTGTAAAATGTTCATGTATTTTTTGTAAAATTTTATTTAAAAATAATATTTTTGGACTTATTTATAAATTAAAATATTCGAAGGACCTATTTGTAAATGTACAAATACAAAACTTGTAATTTGAAATTCTAAGTTTTAAAACATTCAATATCTTTTTTGTAAAATTTTATTTTAAAAAATAATGAAATTTGGACTTATTTATAAATAAATTATTCAAGGGGTCTATTTGTAAATGTACAAATATTAAACTTGTAATTTAAATTTTTAAGTTTTAAAACCTTTAATGTATTTTTTATAAAATCTTATTTTAAAATAATATAGTTTAGATTTATTTATAAATAAAAATATTCAAGATGTCTATTTGTAAATGTACAAATATTAAACTTGTACTTTTAAATTTTAAATTAAAAACCCTTCAATGTCTTTTTTGTAAAATTTACTTTTAAAAATGATGAAATTTGGACTTATTTATAAATAAAAATATTCAAGGAGTTTATTTATAAATATACAAATATTAAACTTGTAATTTAAAATATTAAGTTTGAAAACCTTCAATATATTTTTAAAAATTTTATTTCAAAAATGATAAAGTTTTGGACTTATTTATAAATAAAAATATTCAATGATTTTATTTGTAAATATACAAATATTAAACTTATAATTTTAATTTTAATTTTTGAAACATTAATATTGTGAAATTTTATTAAAAAATGGATAACATTTAGACTTGTTTATATATATAAATATTTGAGCGGTTTATTTGTAAACATACAAATATTAAACTTGGATTTTAAAATTTTATGTTTTAATACCTTTAACTCTTTTTTGTAAAATTTTATTTAAAAACTAATAAAGTTCGGACTTATTTATAAATAAAAATATTTAAGGTGCTTATTTGTAAATGTACAATATTAAATTTATAATTTAATTTCTTATATAGAGTTTATTTATAAAATATTTAAGGGCTTTTTAAAAAAAATTTATTTAAAAAATATTAATATTTGGACTTATTTATAAATAAAAATATTCAAAGGGCTTATTTGTATATATACAAATATTTCTTGTATAGAATTTATTTATAAAATATTTGAAATATTTAATGTTCTTTTTATAAATTTTTATTTGAAAAAAATCACATTTGGATTTTTTTATAAATAAAATTATTCAAAGGGTTTATTTATAAATATTTTGGAGAAAGTGTGGAGAGTGAAAAGTTAAATTTTTTAGGGGTTTAAATGGAAAATTAAGAAGGATAAAAGTGAAAATTTTGAAAAAAAAAGTGATTAAATCACAATCAGTAATTCTTGATAATAAATTTGGAAAGAAGGGATGTAGGTAATTATCAACGGGGTTTTTGATAAATAAAAATATTTCGGAAGGGTGTAGGCAAATATCCCTTAAAGAAAGTCAATAAAATTTAAATTTTCACGTTAGCTAGTGTTCGGCCGTTTTTTTTAAAAATAAAAAGGTGGTTTTCCACGGTAAACGATAGATCAGGTGGACGTTTGGACTGGAACCGGGATCCAATTGCTACTTGGATTCCGGCGGTCTATGGTCAATTTCGCGGCGTTCAGGCGTGATAATCCACGAGAATGCGGGGTTCCACTCCAGGTTTTGATCATCCATTTGACGACACGGGAAATAGTCGGATTATCACAATTTTACAATTTCACAGTAACTTTAAATTTGGAAGTTGTTAGTCGTAAATATTTTACCAAAAAAAAAATATTGCTCGAAAGTTAAGGTGATGTTTGGCTCTATTCCATAAAGGGTGAATTAAGCAAATTTTCGAAATTAAGAATCTAATTTCGTAATTCAAGTATTTAAATACGTTAAAAAAAAAAAAACCTGAAATTGCTGAAATTCTGTGATTTTGGACTTTTTTCAATTCACCCGATGTTCTATTTGGATGCATCTAGTGGTGTAAACGAGTTGAATCGAGTTCGGAAAATCGAGCTCGAGCCGAGGCAGCTCGTCTCAAATATAATTTTTTTTAGAAATTAATTATTTTTAAATTAATTTATATTAAAATAAGTTTAAAAAATTTTCAAAAATTATAAAAAATATCAATTATAATATCACAAATTACATTTTTTTTATAAAAATATTAAACCTAAAAAATTTATATAATTTTTCGGAAATTAAATTTTTAATTAATTTACAATAAAATAATTTTTTAAAAAATTTAAAAAATATAAAAAATATCAACCATAATATCACAAATTATAATTCATAACTTTATAATAAAAAAATATTAAACTTAAAAATTTTATAACTAATACTAGTGATATATATAAATTTAAAAATATATATATTGAAAAAATTATGCTAATAAAAAAATATTTAAATATAAAAAATTATATTAATTACAATATCACAATATCACAATTAAATATATATTATATATTATATATTAAAAAATAAATAAACTCTTTAGTTAAAATCGAGCGACCTAGGTTCAATTCAAACTGATTTGTTATAAACAGATAAAATAAATCAAGTCAAATTTAAACCGAATTTAACAAAATCGAATCAAATTCGAGTCGAGCTCGAATTGCTTGCTTGCTCGCATCTTACAAGCTAGATTGACACCCTGGATACACCCCTCCGATCCACGAAGATCCACTGTCCACGTTACCCATAACAGATACTTCTCGCTGTTCGAAATCCCCCGCTATAAAATCTTCGGCTCGCTTCCAGAAAGCGATCTCAACGGATATTTCTCCTGCCTCCTGAAAGATGTCGCACACCTAGTCGCTGTACGTCTTTCTTCTTCGAAATCCAGATCTCGCGAGCTCTCCGCCATGGAACCGTCCGCCGATGCATCGCCGGACTTCGCAAAAAAGCTCTCCGATGCTGAGGCATTGGGATCGGCTAGCTCCATCTCCAGAAAGGTGATTTCCGGCACCCGCAAAACCCTAGTTGGGGTTCTTGTTTTGCAGTAATGATCTTGGTTTCATCGGGCCGATGGTAAACTTGAATTAGTCCTAATTCTTCGCTTTTCATCAGATCTAGTGTTCTCGATTATGTGAGTTTACAGCTGAATCAACCCTAATTCGCTTTTTTGTTAAGATTGTTCTGATTGCCGTCTAAATTTTCACAAGATGCAAAAATTTCAATCTTGCTTACTGCAAATTAACCTTTTGAATTGCCAGCGTATATTGTTCATTTCTTTAATGGACTGTCCATTGAGTAGAATCTGCTTTGCGTAAGGGTCTGTTGTTTCCTTGCATGGTTGATTGCTATTACATTTGAAGAAATCATAATTGCAGATCAGAGAGATTGTACAACTAAAAGACTTCAACCCTGGTCTTCTTATTTTTGTTTGCTTAGCATATGAAATTCTTCTATCACTTAAATTTTTCAGGGTTTGAGTATTTGACCTTTTAAGGTTGGTGCAGGCTTCAGTTTCTTAAAAACTGTAAAAAATTGAAGTAGAAATTTTAAGAATATTTATGCAGGATCAAACATTTGTTCATGATATCCTATTAGGAGAAAAACTAATGTTTAGGTATTTGTAGGAGTTTGGTAAGAAATGAGAGAGAAAAATATAAAAGGTAGGATCTTTTTCTAACTTTGTCAAGTAATGTCATGTTCCTATTGACTGGTGATAGTGATGCTATAAAGATGCATTAGAAAACTTCAACAATTGTTTGATAGTCTTTTTTGAACTTTACCCTGGTTATGTATTATAAATATTTGTTGGCTACTATGCAATACTTCATAGTAATATCTCGCTATGTCCAACTGGTTGTATGATTTTAAAGTATGATCCATAATGTCGCACCATGTCTCATATATCTCGTTAGAGTCACCCAACTTTAGATTTCAATGGGGAAGGGATTTTAGAAATTTATCAAGGAATATCTCATTATGTTAATTGATGATAAATTGTAAAACTACAAAAGCGAACTCAACATTGTTGTAGAGTCTGTTATGATATGTCAAAGTGCCTTGCCTTTGTCAGCTTTATGCATTACTACTGTATGATACTATGATAAATGACACAAAAAAGACCAGGAAGTGTTGTATAATTATGACATACAAGTCATTATATTGCAGCATTCTTCTATCTTGATTAGTAGATACATGAACTGCTGCTATCAAACGATCATAAGTTTATTGCTACAGGAAAATGAAGTCTGCATCCAGCATTCTAGTTAGTTGGTTGCCATGGTATCTGGGTTCTTTCAATCATTTATTTGTTTTTTGAAATCTTTCTTTCTTGCAGACTGCAGGTTCAAAAGAGTTTGGAGTTCGATTCTGAGTTCTGTTAACAAACACACATCACAAATTAGGAAGCCTCCTCATCGTACAAGTGCTTCCCTTCTAAACTGGTTTCCTCGGAAGAAGACAGAGTCATATTTGAAGAGAAAATTAAGGCTGGTGCAGGTACCTTTTTTTAAAATTTTTTTGAAACTGTAAGAAGTTTCCCTCCAGTTCACTACCTACAACAGTTATCCTGGATACTTCAATACACACTTTAGATGGTTATTGTCCAGTAACAGATAGAATCAATCCCTTGGCATGTTCTGTTGAACTTTTGCAGGAAGCTGGAGGGATGAGCTCAACTCTTGATGAGATTCTGGATGCTGCCAACCCACATTATTCAAGGATGATGAGAGAGAAGGTTGCAGCCAAGGAAGCAGCAAACAAAGCTATGGAAGCTCGTAAAGCTATGATGGTTGAAGCTTCTTGGTGTCTAATACTTCAAGTGGCCATGTGAAATTAGTTGGTCTTTTCCCATGTTTCTGATCCGCTTAATGGTATATGATTTTTTTGCCAATAAACACTTTAATTAATTAGGATCCAATGCAAATAAGCAAAAGCTGAATTGGAGAAAGCCGATAAACATATGGCAGAAGCTTTTGAAGCAGCTACAGCAGGAGTAATGACGTGTGATATGCCTGACTGTCCAAGGTGTCCTGAAATTTAAACATCTTCAGCCATTGGGGGAAGGTCGACCCATACTGTCACTGGTTCCTTTGAAACAGCATTTGAAGTAGACAAGGAAGCATCTGCAGCATTAAAGAAAGCATTCATATGACTTGCTAGTTGCTGTCCCTCTTCAAATAAAGAAGACTTCAAAGATTTGCTACATAAGATCAGCCAGAATCCTGATAAATTGACACTGATCAACGATCAGCTGAGATATCTTCACAATGTGAATCTGATCCTAGCTCAGAACTGGAAGAAGATGTACAAAATTCTGCATGATGTTTTGAAGGCAGTGAGGTCACGAAGTCTGGCATTCAAGGGAAACTTATAAAATACAGGATTAGGAACCCTTCTATTGATCCTAACAAGATAGGTCTAGTTCATCTGAAGGCCTCCTTAGTAAAATGTTGGACCGACTTAAAGGTTTGCAAGAAGAACAACTTACTTCCCTTGCAGTTATAGTTGCCACTTATGGTCTGAATACTGCACTTCATGAGGTGGATGGTGGTAAAGGTCTTGGTCTTCAGACTAGAGTAGATTGCAGTTCATGTGCAGCAGTTGCTCAACCGGGAAGTATGTCATCTGCAATGACAGTTGCAATGAGATACTCCACTGCCATGAGGTATATGAAGAAACAGTTGCTCAACCCAGAAGTATGTCATCTGCAGTAACAGTTGCAAGGATATACTCCACCGCCATGACGTATATGAAGAAAGAAGCTGTGACAGAATTACCCAGTTTAGAAAAGTTTTTGGTAAAGCGTGTTTCTAAACTTGAAAGAGAAGTTCAAGAAGCAAAGAATTTAGAGAAGGCTGATTCCCTCATGGGAAACGAAAGAATATCTTCGGAGTCATCTAGGCTGCAAGCTTTTGAAGGACAGGCATCTGAGTCTGCATCTGACCTGGGAAGCATTCTTGTCAAGTATGTCTCCAGGCTGCAAAGAGACATTCAGAGAGCTAAGTGCTCCCAAAAACGTTACCAAATGATTGAAAATAAAAACAGAACAAGGAATGAAAGGCCAAAGGATGTTATTGGTGAACCTGCTTCTGAACCCATTTTGCGGTGGGGAGAAGCTGTTTTACAGTATTCAAATGTGGAAGCAGGCCCTGGTGATGAGACTCAAAACTCAGATCTGCTGGACAAGGATAACACTGAATTTAATACGCCATCCATCCCCAAGGAGCGCTAAAAAAAAGCTAAACCCATGGCACTAATTGAACAAGCTAAAATGGAGGCATGGGGAGCATTTTCACATCCAAATGGAGGACAACCTGGACTTGACAAGATTCTAGTGAAGCTTGTGCACAAGTTGGAGAGGGAGAAAAAACAAGCATTGGGATAGCAAGATCATTGTACTGTCAATAAAGATAATCCGAAGCGAATGCATGATACTGCTGCTTCAAAGAGCTTGGACAAGGTCTGTTGAGTTTTGAGTGTCTCAAACGCGTATTAGAATTTGAGTTAAGGTAGAAATCCAAAATTGGATTTAGACTTATGATTGATCTATAATATTATGAGTTGTAATTAGAGTAAAATTCAGACTCAATAAGAGTCTATAAATATACTTAATATATAGGGCTTAGTAGCGGTATAGTATTGATGTTGAATTAGAGAGAAAGAGAGAAAGAGGATTAGAGAGAATAGAGAGAAAAGAAAGAGAGAGTGTTGGTTCTCGTGTGTGGGTCTTTCTAGTGCCTCTCAGTGGTCTCTCGTGGTATTCACTTAGAGATCCTCTCTGAAGGTGGAGCTATTGCTGAGACTTGATAAAGAGTTTAGTTGAGTAAGAAAGAGTACGGACTTTTTTGTAAATTCCTGTAAAGACTTTTGATAGTGAATCTCTCGCTATTTTATCTTATTATCTTCTTTTATTTTGTATTATTTGAGAATAAGGTATTCGTGAACTTTCTATTACGAATATCAACAATTGGTATCAGAGTTTAAGAATAAATAATCAAAACGGCAAAATTCTTGTTCAAAATGAAGAAACTTAACGCCAAGATAAAAATATTATACAATAAAGAAAAAAGATCGATTAAAATAAGCGATGAAAACAAGGAGATAAATTATAAAATATTGAATTTAATTATTGTAAGTTTGACTGATGAGATTAAACTATTATCGAAGAGACGACTATAGGCAACTGGACAAAACTTGAAAAGTTGTACCTATTAAAAAATTTTACGAATAAATTTTACCTGAAACAACAATTGTATGAATTACATATAAACAAATGTATAACTATTATCTATTGCTGATCCATTGATCTGGGCCACTGGATCCGAGCCCGATGGTCCGGATACATCGCTGGATCTGGTTTCCAATAAAAACTCCCAACTTATCATGGAAACAGATACTTAACGGTGAAGCATAAATCGGGGAATAAAAAAAGAAATCTGAGAAAGGACGACAGCGCATTCATTGGTGCGTTGTCGGACTTCTGACTTTCTCGCGTCCTCTCCGTTCACAACGTGTCCATCGCAAATCAACAACGACAAATCGGTCCCCACCAGATCTTATCCGGGCCCGAACCGACGGACGGATCCACTCAGGTGATCTTCCATCTCCAATTGCTTATTCAGATCTCAAGACAAAACGAACGGCTCTGACCTTTTTCCTGTGTCGTCTCGTGAACTGCCATATTCCGCCCTCGTCCTTTTCCTGGGCTGTCTCGTGGAATGCCATTTTCCGCCCTCGTCCTTGTGTGTCCCATCCCTGCCAACAAACCAAGTGTCCCTTTCCCTTGCGCCTCAAGTTCTCCGCGCGCGCCATCTTCCCCACTTCAGCCCCACGCCTTTCTCATCGAATTCCCCGTTGCTTTCCTCTTCCTCCCTATCTCCGCCGTCTGCTTCCATGGCAGATAGCTAGAGCGCTCGGCGCATGACGATCGCGTCCAGGTTGCTCCTCGACCGGAGGTTTCGCCCCGTTCCGGACCCCCCCGACGACGAATCCAGCTACCGCGCTCTTCACGGCCGCCATCGCCGCAGGGAGGACTCCAATTGCCCTCGCGGGAGCTTCCGCCTCCGCCATCTCGACGGTCCCCGCCACCTCTCCCGCCGGTTCACGCACCCGGTCGCGGTTCGCCTGCTGACCGTGTTGTGCATTTTTGCAATCTTTTCTGGGGTTTGACTTCTAGGAATTATTCTGGTGCTGAGAATTGCTGGTTTCTTCTGTGTTTGGTGGGATTAGGACCATGAATCTTCCCGATTGGATTACGGGGCAGGCAGCAGGGGTTCTGGAAATTCCAATGGAAGCGGTTTCCGTGGTGTGATTAGTAGTGTTGGGAGTGACCGGCTTCCTGGTGCCGTGTTGCAGGCGCGCGAGAGGCTTATTGAGAGATTGAGAGGTGTTTCTCTTTCGGAATCCAGGTTCGTCTCCTGCATGACTCTCTTGTCTCAGTCTCGATTCTAAGTTCCAACTAATTGCAGTGGCTTGTTCAGAATCTTCTCATCTGTTCTCACATAATAATACATGTTCTGTCTGAATCTTAAACAGATATTGGATTTCAAAATTTTTTACTTTTTACTGGTTTTTAACTTGTCGTAATTTCTGCATTCGGCAAGCAAGAAGTTAAAAGACAAAGCGCACCCATAGTTTAGAAGCTCGCATGGCTTCAAAATATGGCAACTCATCAATAAAAGCCTAGTGAACTGTTGAAAGTTGCCCCCTTTATCTGTTTGGACTTAGTATTGGATTTCAAAATTTTCAGACATTACTACTTGTTTTCAGTTCATTTACAGTTTTAACTCACGGTAGCCTCTGCATTTAGATGAACTTGGTTTCCTGACCGGTTGAATTTGGCAAACAGAGTAGAAACCTAGAAAGACTTGACAAGACAAATTGGGGACCTGATTATTATATATCTTTGCGTCAAACGATATTTTTGAAGCTTTGTTTAATACTCTTCCAGGCAGAACAGCACTGCTGCAGGCATGGCGTGGGGAGAACTCCTCATGACCACCGGCGACCTTAATCTCAACAACTCTAGGAACTGGGAAGCTGAAACCCGTACATATTCAAGCGAAAGAAATCCTACTCCTGGAATTGTTTGGGAGCTTCTGACCAACATGTTCCAAGAGGTCTATACAGACACAACAGCAGGAGGCGACGAAGTTCTGCGAGCGCCATTGGAGTGTTGCATTTGCCTGGAGAGATTTCAGGAGGGTGAGAATCTGATTCGGCTACATTGTAGGCACAGGTTTCACCCTTCTTGCCTGGAGCCATGGGTGAAGAGCTGCGTTCACTGTCCTTACTGCAGGGCAAGTGTTCTCTGTTAGAAACTTGCAGATATGTAATCTTTTCTGGTAGTTCGATGTACTCTGGAGGCCTAGTTCTCGTTGCAAGGATTTGGTGGATATGTTTTGGAACAGATGCATACTTGGCCACAAGAAACTGACTTGAATGGAGATTTGAGAACCGATGCGTTTTGTTCATATTTCTTTATTTTGGATAATTGAAGTGTGGTTTATCCACTTTTTGGAAGGTGGATAAAATATAGGGGTAATTAGGTATATCCTTTTGTAATTAATTCTAATTACGTATAACTCTTAGTAATTTTCGGAATTATCTACGTCACTCTTTTTTTAAAATATTTACCCTATACCCTATTGTTATTTAATCAAAATTTTTCAAAAAATTTTAATTTTATACCCCGTTATTTTTACAATTAAATCTCTAAAAACTTATTATTTATTATTTAATTTTCAGATATTTATAAATAACATATCGAAATTATTCCGATTTACAGAAAAGTATTACTTCCAAATTACTTACAAATAAATTCATAAAATATTATTAATTATAAAAAATTTCAAATAATTGTAAACGAGCAGCGGTGACGACGGCGACTGGCCTCCACAGCCGCCAGCGAAGGTGGTGGCGCGTGGGCGCCGACGAGGGCAGTGAGAGTGGTGAGCTCGAGGGCGCCGGTGACGGCGAGGGCGGGCGTCGGCATGAGGGCGAGGGCGCGCGGCGGCACATGGTGAGGGTGGGCGCCTAGGGTGAGGGAGAGGGCGGGCGCGGGCAAAAGCGAGCGAGGGCGAATGAGGGCAAGGGCGCGGACGCGGGCGACGAGGGCGCCGAGGAGGGCGAGGACGCGCGCGCCGACAAGGGCGAGGAAGCAGGCGTCAACGAGGGCGAGGAAGCGGGCGCCGGCCAGCGAGGTTGCGGACACGGCCGGTGAGGGGTCTATTTGTAAAATTTAGTTTTAAATAAAATTTGGACTTTATTTATAAATAAAAATATTCAAGAGGTGAAATTTTAAATGTATAAATATTAAACTTGTAATTTTAAATTTTAAGTTTTAAAACCTTCAATGTCTTTTTTGTAAAATTTTATTTAAAATATGATAAAAATTTAGACTTATTTATAAATAAAAATATTCAAGAGGTCTATTGATAAATATACAACATGAAAGTGTAATTTTAAATTTTAAGTTTTCAAACATGACTTATTCGTAAATTTTAGTTTTAAAACAAATAAAATTTGGAATTATTTATAAATAAAAATATTCAAAAGGTCTATTTTTAAATTTACAAATGTTAAACTTATAATTTTAAATTTTAAGTTTGAAAACCTTCAATGTCTTTTTTGTAAAGTTTTATTTAAAATATAATAAAAATTTTAGACTTATTTATAAATAAAAATATTCAAGGGAGTTATTTGAAAATGTACAAACATGAAACTTATAATTTTAAATTTTAAGTTTTCAAACCTTCAATGATTTATTCGTAAAATTTAGTTTTAAAATAAATAAAATTTAGACTTATTTATAAATAAAAATATTCAATGGTCTATTTTTAAATGTACAAATATTAAACTTGTAATTTTAAATTTTAAGTTTTAAAATCTTCAATGTCTTTTTTGTAAAATTAATTTAAAAAATAATAAAAATTTAGACTTATTTATAAAAAAAATATTCAAGGGGTCTATTTTATAAATGTACAAATATGAAACTTGTAATTTTAAATTTTAAGTTTTAAAACCTTCAATATTTTCTTTGTAAAAAGTTTTTTAAAAAATATAAATTGAACTTTTTTATAAATAAATAATGTTTTAGGGGGTCGATTAATAAATGTAATAAAGATGAAACTTGTAATTTTGAATTTTAAGGTTTAAAACTGTCAATGTTGTTTTGTCAAAATTTTAGTTGAAAGAAAATAAATTTTGAAACTTATTTAGAAATAAAATTTCACAAGGGTCTATTTCTAAATGTGTAATGTACAAATACTAAATTTGTAAATCAAAATTTTAAATTTTGAAACTTTAATATTTTGAAATTTTATTAAAAAATTAATAAAAGTTGGGCTTATTTATAAATAAAAAATATTTGATTTGTAAATATAGAAAATATTGAACTTGTATTTTAAAATTTTAAGTTTTAATACTTTCAACTCTTTTTTGTTAAATTTTTTTTTAAACTTATAAATTTTTGACTTATTTATCAATAAAAAATTCAAGGAACTTATTTGTAAATTCACAAATATAAGATTTGTAATTAAATTTCTTATGTAGGGTTTATTTGTAAAATATTTAAAATATTTAAGGTCCTTTTTATAAATTTTCATATAAAAAATATTAACATTTGGAATTTTTTATAAATAAAATAATTCAAGGGACTTATTTGTAAATATACAAATATTAGGGTTTATTTATATAATATTAAATATTTCAGCTACTTTGTAAATGTTTTTGAAAAATATTAACATTTGGACTTTTTATAAATAAAATTATTTTAAGGGCTTATTTGTAAATATTTTGGGAGAAATAGTCGAAGTGAGAAAATAAGTTTTTAGGGGTTTAATTATAAAAATAACGGATGGTAAAATCGAAATTTTTTGAAAAAATTTGATTAAATAACAATCAGGATGTAAGTAAATATTTTGAAAAGGGGGTGGTGGAGGAGGTTACGTAATTAGGATTAATTAAGGGGGTGTACCTAATTAGCCCTAAAATATATAGATATTACTAATTAGGATATAAGATTGAAGAATCGAATTCTCAAGAATTAATAAGCATTTATAATTGGGATGATGACTTTGTCTTAATAAATAAACAAAATTTTAAGTTTTTTAAAACGCATCGATTTTGATGAAAGTATAATGAAATTAATCTATCTAAAATTTATATATGCATATATCTTTATTATGGTTTGGTTTTTAACAGAAAAGATCAAATTACTTTAGTTTAAATAAAAAATAATAATATGAATTTTGTGTTGATGTAACAAAATTTTTTTTATAACCTTTTATATGGTTATATTTGTTAAAATACTCTTAATTTGGTCATCTTAATAAAAAAAAAAAAGTAAAACAAAAAATGCAAAATTTTTTGTTGATAGGGTTGGTACAAATATTTAAAAAGCAGATGGGCGCTTTGTAAAAAAGCTACATTTCAAGGGCTTTAGGGCCGGCCCAGGTCTGGTTTCTATAATTAGCAAACGCGTTCGCGGGATGGACACGTTACGAATCTCCATCCAACGGCCCCAAAAATCCCAACCAAAAAAACAACAAAAAATGAAAATAATATATTGTGCACTAGGCCTAACAATTCGAATTCATGAGTCCATCAAATTTATAATATTATATTAAACGGATTAATTTAAATTTAATTCGTTTATTAAACGATTCAATTTTCTGAATCTAAATTTAAATAAATAACTCGATTTTGATTTGAATTAATCCATTTATTAAACAGATAGGATTTGGATCATAATTTGAATTAATCTAAATTAATTTATTTAATTAAATAAGTCATAATTTGATTCGATTTGAATTGATCTAATTTATTCAAATTAATTCGAATTTATCCAAATTAAGCTAAGTGATTTCAACATATTTAATTAATATTAATAAGTTTAATATATTTCAAATAATTAAAATAATATTATTATTAAAAACTAATCATAATAATAAAATATTTAAATCATAAAATAATATTTTAAAAATTCTAAAATAAAACAATTAAATAATTTTAATTAGCTTATTGATAAATAGGTTGATTCAATTCAGCCCAATTCGATTTATTTATGGTCTGATAAATAAATCGGTCAATTACGTTATATATAAATTATATATTCGAATCTAATCGAATTAACCTGATCCAAATCCGTTTTTATCGGATAGGGTTTGAATTGGGTTAATGGTCGGGTCGAATATTGCCACGTGTGACAAAGACCATCGTCTTCCATCCTCCACAAGGGTTCCCACGCGTTCTCGCTGCTGAGCTCATTGTCCACAACTGGTCGAATGACGCCAACAAATCCAATCCAGAACAAAAGGGACAGGGAGGAAGGAGGCGAAGGAGGCGGAGGAAGGAGGAGATGGCTTTGAGGGCGTGCTTGAGACCACTGGAGCGGTGCTCCATGGGGAGGCGGAGCGGCGGAGGAGACGGGCTGCTGTTGCACACGGAACTGAAGCCGCACGCGTGCGGGGACCTCTCCATCGCGGTGGTGCAGGCCAACAACTCGTTGGAGGACCAAGGCCAGGTCGTGGCCTCTCCGTCAGGGACTTTCGTCGGCGTCTATGACGGACACGGCGGCCCCGATGCCTCCCGATTCGTTAGCTCTCGTCTCTTCCCACATCTCCATAGTAATTTCTCTTTCTCTTGTAGAATCTTCGTTGTCTTTTCTTTTTCTTCCTTGTTTTAGAGTTGGATCGATCTAAGTTCGATTTATGCCTTTGGATTTGGTGTTTCTCGATAGACTAGTGTTTCATAGGGAGTGAATGGCCCTCTAGCTCCGTCAAAGTTCGATGTTTATGGTTTGAAATCCGACTTGATTTTTGAGATTTTAGGGCAATTATTTCCTTTTTTTTCGTTTGGAGTTACATTCTGGCGTTTCCCTTTTGAGGGTCATAAAAAATCTGTTTTTGAGCTTTTAATTGGGTTTGATTTTGTTTTTTCACTGTTTTTGCCGAATGAGTTCAGACTTTTACCTCTATTTTTCATTAGAACTCGCGTCTCTTCGGTCACAAAGAATATTTCATGGTTCCCAATTTTGTCAAAAATTTTTTAGTCATTCTCTGGTACCTATGAGCGAACTTAGATTGGAAGCACTTGTCCTTCCTTTTTAGAGCCACAAGAATGATCCAAATTATATCTTTTAGCTTTCCATTCTGTTGAAGCTGTGTATGTTCTCTTTAATTAGTTTGATTATGCATTACCGAAAAAGCAAGGGTTTAGTTTGAGTGCCATTTGATTCAGATTATTACTTGTCTAACTTTAAGTTGTTTAAATGAATAGAGTTCGCGTTGGAACAAGGTCGGGTATCAATAGACGTGATCAAATAGGCATTCCATGCTACTGAGGAGGAGTTCCTCCACTTGGTGAAGCAGTCTTGGCTGTCTTGGCCTAAGATTGCATCAGCTGGTTCATGCTGTCTTGTGAGCGCAATTTCAGATGGTAAGCTCTATGTGGCGAATCTTGGCGACTCAAGGGCCGTGCTCGGCTGCCGGGGAGCTGGCAGAAGGTCAGTTGTGTAGTGACCATAATGTTGCTCTGGAAGAGGTCCGGAAGGAGCTTAAACAGCTCCATCCTGATGATTCCCATATTGTGGTCTACAATCGGGGTGTCTGGCGGATTAAAGGGATCATCCAGGTGAGGAAAGGATTATCTTATATTCAGTTTGTTGACTTTGATAGTTTTTCTTGTCCTGAATCACTATGTTTGATTGGTGCTAACTATAGACCTATCAGTCAGAGCTCAAAAAGAAACAGCTCTTCTGTGAAACTATTTGATTGAACTAAATCAATACTAGAGTCAAAATTGTGAAAACATGAGTTCTTTTACATTGGGAACAGTCAGCATTAGTGCTAATTCCTATTCAAGTGTTTTCATGGTCATGCTTTGATTTGTTTCTTGATCTATTGGGTTTGAACTTTTCCTTTTGTGAGTTAGCCTGGTTGCTAGGTAGAGTTTGGATTGTCCCCCATTACTTCACTAAGCTCCAAAAGTAAGTGCACTGAAAGTCTGGGTATGCTACCAAAATTTCCCTTCCAAGAAAGCAACCATTTACCTAAGATTTAGTTGCCACGAGACCTGAATGAATAAATCCATAAACAATGGTTAGCAGTTATATGCCTCTATCGTACTCATTGATAGCCATTATTATTGTAAACCGTGAGTAGAATATTTCTGAAATTACATGATTCGAACATGCTAAATTGCTTTATAATTGAATTACTTATGGAACAAAAGCAAAGTAGTGTCAGTGGGGCTTCATATGCTCTATAATTCAGTTGCTTTTGTCCAACCAGAGATATGCATAGCATAATTATGAAAGCATGTCAGTTGAGCCCGACCAGTTATTGACCATGACATAGGGCATAGATAATAGGAGTACCTTGTACCTTTCCCAGATGCTTGTGGTGGCTTCTCTTAAACTTACCTCTTTTGATTTCACGCATGGGTCACCCTGCTTTTTCAGTTCTGACCATGAGTTATTCCTAATATTCTGTTGTTTTTGTTTTATTTAAATTGGTGGTCCCAATGTTTGCCTTCCCTTGGTCGGCCAATTAATCACTAGTAATTTCTTTCCTTCTGTTGTGTTGTATTGATAATTATTTTTTCCAGCAGTTTATTTGGAATCCTCCCTTTGTAACTTGAATTTTTGAGTTTGCATCATAACATTCTCGTGACACCCTTTGCTTTTCTCGTGGTAGTCATTGTTATCTAATTTAGAATCTTTCACTTTACTAGGAAACCTTTATGTAAAACACACTTTGAAGAATTTACTATAATAATTTAGGTATTTTTGGTGTTTCAAAAACATCCCAAAAAGTATAAAAAATTATTGAGAACTTTTCTTGGTGTTTTTAAAATGCGAAGCAACTTTTTCTCAGTGTTTTTAATGGTGTTTGGAAAATGTTGGCAAAAAGAAGTCATATTCAGCGTTTTTGGGTTCTCGGCGTTTTTCAGCAAAAACGCTAGGTAAAATTTCTAGCGTTTCAGCCAAAAATATTGGAAATTTTTATTTTTGCTGTAAATCGTATTTTTAAAAAATTATAGATATTATAAATACATCTTGTATAACATAACGTACATGATACAAAAATAAAAAATTATAATTGAACTACCATACACAAATTACAATCTTATCTATTACACAAAGGAAAGATGTGTACCATACACTAATGACAATTGTGTATATATTTATTTAGTTACTATATACTAATTTAGCAACAATAATGTTTTCTCTGATAACTTGATCAAAAAAACTGGTGTCCTCCTTGGAGAAGAATGCCCCTTATATAATGAATACAAGTTGAAGAAAATAAGGCATATCCTAAACAAGGAAAATATTTACAATTATTACAGGTATAAAATCAGCCATAGAATTTGCTAACTTTGGTATAAAATCACCCATAGAATCTGCTAACTTTGGTATAAAATCAGCCATAGAATCTGCTAACTTTGGTATAAAATCAGTCATAGAATCTGCTAATTTTGGTTTGCAATCAGCCATAAAATCTGCTATCTTTGAATGACTAGCTAATTCCTTTGACATCCCCCCTTAAATTGATGCGGGTAAGTCAACAAGCATCAATTTACTAACAAGAAAGTTATGTCGCTGTCGTGTCATTGGTTTGGTGAAAATATCCGCAATCTGTAGAGTAGTGGAGATATGTGGAAGAGTGATAACTTGGCGATCATAGGCCTCCCGGATAGAGTGACAGTCAACCTCTATGTGCTTTGTGCGTTCATGGTAGACAGGATTGGCTGCAATTTGGATGGCACTAGTGTTGTCAGCATGTAAGGGAGTAGGTTGATCTTGGGTGAAACCAAGCTCTGTTAAAAGACCACGTAACCAAATGATTTCTGAGCATGCAGTAGACATGGCACGGTACTCCGCCTCAGTGGATGATTTGGAGACCGAGTCTTGCTTCTTGCATTTCCAAGAGATAAGAGCATCACCAAGAAACATACACCATCCGGTAGTTGATTTTCTTGTGTCCGGACAACCAGCCCAATCTGCATCACTATAGGCCTGTAGTTTGAGGGAAGAACCAGTAGGGAAGAATAAGCCATGACTTTGTGTGCCCAGGATATATCTGATGATGCGGCGGACTGCAGATAGGTGGAGATGCCGAGGGGCTTGCATGAACTTGCTGACAATATGGACAGCATAAGAGATGTCCGGGCGGGTGATAGTTAGATATATAAGACTTCCAACCAGCTTGCAATATAAAGTGGGATCCTCAAGAAGTTCCCCTTCACCCCGTCGATATTTTACATTAATTTTCATTGGGGTGTCAACAGAATTAGTGTTTGTGAGTCCTGCTAGATGAACCAAATCCATAATATACTTGTGTTGATTCAAGAAAATACCTTGAGGCTGATGATGCACCTCTAACCCCAAAAAATAGGTGAGTGGGCCGAGATCTTTCATGTGGAAAGTAGAGTGCAACAAATTCTGAAGTTTAGATATAGCCTCCATATCAGAACCAGTGATGACAATGTCATCCACATAAACAAGAAGAACAACTATGCCCTTGGATGTCCGTTGGAGAAAAAGTGAGGAGTCATACTGGCTTTGTGTAAATGAAAAACTAAGGAGGGTCGATCGAAACTTTTCAAACCATACTCGTGGTGCCTGCTTCAATCCATACAAAGAGCGTTTTAGTTTGCAAACTTCATTAGGGGAAGAAGTGGGCATACCGTAGGGAAGTTTCATGTAAACTTCCTCCTTGAGATCACCATGCAAGAAAGCATTCTTTACATCCATTTGATGTAAAGACCATGATTGTGATGCTGTTAGGGCGAGTATTGTTCGTACAGTGGTCATTTTGGCTACTGGTGCGAAGGTCTCTTCATAATTTAGGCCATACTCTTGCTTGTTGCCAAGAACCACCAATCTAGCCTTGTAACGTTCTATGGATCCATCAGAACGAAGCTTGATAGAAAACACGAACTTACTACCAAGAGGTTTCACAGATGGTGGACACGGTACAATATCCCATGTTTGGTTTTCTTCAAGTGCAAGAAGTTCTGTTTCAATAGCTCTCCGCCAACATTCATGCTCCATAGCCTGCTTATAGGATGATGGAATAGGAATAGAGGACAAGGTGGCTGTCAAAGATAAAGGAGAGGTGAAACCATACCTATCTGGTGGTTTACGAACTCGAGTACTTTGTCTGAGAGGTGCTGGTGCAGTTGTTGGAACAGGATCAACATTAAGGGAATGAGCTGGAGGGGGCCCGAGAGGTGCTGGAATCTTGCGTCGTTGGTAGACTATGAGAGGCTTTGAAGGCATGGAATCTTCAGAATGATTAGTAAACATTGGCAAAACAGAGAATGAAGGAGAAAGGTCATCCTTGTGTGTGGAAAAAAAATACAGATTTTCAAAAAAAATCACATTTCGAGAAACCCGAATACGTCGTAGGTTGGGATCATAACAAAGAAAACCTTTTTGGTGCACCGAATAGCCTAGAAAAGCACATTGAACAGCTTGAGCTGTTAGTTTTGTCCGTTCGTGTGTAGGAAGATGAACATAACACACACAACCAAAAGTACGAAGATTAGAGTAATTTGGGGGATGACCAAATAACCGAAAGAAAGGGAAAACATGATTCAAGGAAGGAGAAGGTAACCTATTGATGAGATAGACAGCAGTTGAGAGAGCTTCACACCAAAAACGAGAGGGTACAAATGACTCTAATAGGAGGGTGCGAACAACATCTAGAAGGTGTCGATTCTTTCTTTCAGCCACCCCATTCTGTTGAGGGGTTGAAGGACAAGACCTTTGAGAAATTATACCATTGGTTTGTAAAAATTCTTGAAATAAATGAGACATGTATTCTCCCCCATTATCAGAACGAAGAATTTTGATACTAGCAGAAAATTGGGTCTGAATATGTGCATGAAAAAGCTTAAAGACAGAAAATAATTCATCTTTAGAATGCAGAAAATAAATCCATGTGAAGCGACTATAGTCATCAATAAAAGTGACAAAATACTTGTAATTAGCATGGGAAGTAACTGGCGCCATTCCCCACACATCACTATGTAGCAAATCAAAAGGCTGGACTACTTTAGGTGTGTGAGTGGGAAATGGCAGAACTTTACTTTTTCCAAGCTTACAAGAATTGCAATCAAATTGAACAGTACTAAGAGATGGTGACCCTTTATTGCCAAGTAAACCAGAATTTAGCAAAGTATAAAGCACATTAGAGTTTGGATGTCCAAGGCGTTTATGCCATGCTCGGTAATCAACATAAGCAGAATTGCAGGTGATAATAGATGAAGAGGAACATGAAGACATAGGAAACTGAAGAGGAAAAAGACGTCCAATTTTAGGCCCCCTTGCGATCATTTTCCCCGATTGCTGATCCTGCACCACACAACCAGATTTAGAAAATTCCACTTTACAATCATTTTCAACTAATTGTCCAACAGAAACAAGATTAGTGGTAAGGTTAGGAGAGACAAAGACATTGGTTATGGATGAAGAAACATCACCAGTGGCAGTGATAGGTAAGGAATTTCCATCAGCTGTATAAATCTTGAGATTTCCAGGATATTTATTTACATTGGTGAGGAATTTAACATTGTTTGTCATGTGATGGGAAGCTCCAGAATCAAAGTACCACGGTGAAGGTTTAGAGAAAGGTTTACCTGAGAGTCCTAATGCGGAAAAATGTAGAAATGATCATTTGCTGAATCATTTCAGGTGTCACAGATTGAATAGGAGCAGGAGCACTTTGTGTCAGATGAGCTTTATCCTCAGAACTACCAGCATTAGAAGAACCAACTGAGACAGTGTATGCCGTTCCAGATCTCTTGGGAGGTCGAATAGGACATTCCTTGATAATATGTCCATCCTTTTTGCAATAGTTGCAGAATTTTTTTGAACAACTTGAAGCATAATGGCCAAATTCTTTGCAGCAATAACACTGAATAGTACTCATGTCCTTACCTTTTGACTTGCCTTGGGCTACATAAGCCATAGGAATAGGAATGGATTTAATTTGTTCCATGGTGGCTTGAGTGAGAAGCCGTTGTTCCTCACGAAATAAATCATTAAGACATGCATCCAAGGATGGAACAGTTTCCCGATTCATAAGATTAGATCTGGTGCTTTCAAATTCAGATCTCAATTTCATAAGAAATTGATCCCTCTTAGTAGTTTCATGTACAGATTGAACAGAAATAAGACCTTCGGGAGGTAAGGTAGCATAGACAATATCAGTATATTCAGCCCAAAGATTCATGAAGATAGAATAAAAATCTGAGATTGAGAGACTGCCCTGTTGAAGACTTGCTAGCTCGTATTCAAGTTGAAACCGACGAGCAGTGTTGTGTTGACTATAGAGTTTTTTCAGATAATTCCACATTTCAGCTGCAGTTTTGAAGGGTCGAAGATTCAAGATGATGTTGGATTCTACAGATCCTAGAATCCATGTCATGATTTGAGCATCCTTGACTTCCCACTTGGAGTGCTCATCCTTGTTTTTGTCAGGTGCAGGTTTGCTGCCATCAATATGACCCCATAGATCTTTGCCTTTGACAAATATCTTGAAGTGAAATGCCCAGGCTGAGTAGTTTTTGCCATTGAAACGAATCAAGAATTCATGCTTGTCTGAAGACATGAGGCTGAGATAACTTGATCAAAATAACTAAGAATAATGAACTGAACTAGGACTGAGAGAAAGAGACACAGGAGAACTCAGAACTCAAGCTCTGATACCATGATAACTTGATCAAAAAAACTGGTGTCCTCCTTGGAGAAGAATGCCCCTTATATAATGAATACAAGTTGAAGAAAATAAGGCATATCCTAAACAAGGAAAATATTTACAATTATTACAGGTATAAAATCAGCCATAGAATTTGCTAACTTTGGTATAAAATCACCCATAGAATCTGCTAACTTTGGTATAAAATCAGCCATAGAATCTGCTAACTTTGGTATAAAATCAGCCATAGAATCTGCTAATTTTGGTTTGCAATCAGCCATAAAATCTGCTATCTTTGAATGACTAGCTAATTCCTTTGACATTCTCAATGCCAAACATTAAAATTATATTCTTTTTGCAGCTCGTCCAAGATTTTAAGTTTGAGGAGAACTTATGAAATGAAATAATGAGTCAGTACAATGCAAATAAAATAAAAAATTAAAAGTAACTATTTTCATTTTTTTAATTTGGATTTGAGATTGGCATTGGCAGGGTTAAGTTGCAAAAAAATTTATCAATTGTAACAAACAAATATAAAAGAAAACTAATAAAAAAATTACGACGAAAAATTAGAACAGACAAAAGAGATATAACAATAATAGATCAAATAAGTCACATCAAATAAACATAAAAGTAAATAATATAAAACGGTATACTCAAAATGAAGTTACGATACAAAAATAGTACAAACAAATAAAAAAGATTGCAACATCCTTCACTCTCTCTTGTTCATGAATCTTGTTGCGTATGTAGTCATTGATCGTTGAGTAGCTCGGTCCCCCCTTCCAAAAAAAAATGACAAGAATTGTAGAATACGAGATAAAATTATAAATTATAAATTTAGTTTTTATGTAATATTCGACTACTGCTTGCTCGTGTACTAAATTCTTCAGTTTCGGATTGGCATATATTTTCTGAAATTTATTTAATTTTATATATTTTGTGTAGTTATATGAACTAAAAGTATATTACAAAGAAAAAATTTTAATTAAACAAAAATATATACCTAAGGGCGAGCATGAATCGACACTATTGAATCTTACACATAAAAAACTTGACAAGCTTGACGAGGTAGAATATAAAGTCATCTGAATGCCGATTGTGTTTGTACATCAAGTAGTTAAAATTTATCAATTTTAATTTAAAGTCATCTGTCTTCATTTTCATATTATTGTTTATTCAATCGCACTTAAACAATATATATATCAGTTCGTCACTATACCGAAACTTAATAATATATGTTAGGACTTTATAGAAGTGGCATCTCTAGATATAGGGTGCATATCTTTCCTATTTGCAAAATCTTTTGTGATTGTGTTAAAGATGACGCTATTATTTTGAATACAACGATTCATTTTATAGTTTCTAGTGTGAAATCTGAATTCATTAATGGGATACTCCAAAAATCTTCTCGCTTACTTGTCATGCTTGGCAATTAAGCAAGAAATTTCTTTAGTTGCATGTTTGACATTGTCGGTTCTTTCTAAATTATCAACCTACAAATATAAAGAATCAGTTAACTTAAATATAAAACATGTTGTAAAACGTTAATCGAAGGTTTTGCACTCACATAATCTTCGAACTATTTCGTAAACACTTTGTTGTGAATTTTTTTCATTCAAATTTTTATCCTCGACGTTATTGATCTATCTTTATTATCTGAAGATGTACGCTACAATACTAAAAAAATATTTGCAATAAATTACAAAATAATTTCAAATAGTTTAAATTGTGAGAAACTCAGACCTATACTTACTTATGGTAGACGTCGATAATATCAAGATTAAATAATATATATTATGAACTAGGATTCATTTAATTTCATGCAAGTAATGAACTTCTTATAATGACTTAATTGGCATATCTATAGTAAATCTGGACTTGCCTTCATGATTGTGAGAATACAAATAAAAATCTAATTGAAACTCGTTTAGATATATTGTGTAAAATGTCATGTATTTTTCAATCAAATAACCCTTTGTAATTGATGATTTCGGATAAGTCCGATTTTGCATGTAATTTTTGAGTTTAAAAAGAGACCTAATGTACAATAATAATAGTTAGTTCATAAAAATATATATATTAATAATTTAGTATGTATTGTATATAAGGAGTTATCAAGTTTTATTTTCCAATAGTATTGATAAACTGATATTATATAGACTTAGTAAAGCTCGCCTCTCTCGCCAAGTGGACACAAGAAGATATTTTATTATAGAGTGAAGACAAAAAGATTTGTTCAAACTTACATAAAGTAATAACGATGCTTTCTTGTAAAGAATTAATATCATATTGCCGAGAGGTTTTTGTATATAGTTGGCTAAATAAACTGTTCATTTTAATCAATGTTTTGATTATATTTTTTGATAAATAAGCCCTAACTGTAATTGATAATAATTATTACATAATTATATGACATTTATGACTTTTCAAATTTGATATTATTTGATCTTTTATATTCATATATATAGAAATATTTGATGCGTAATCATCAGATATTTTTACGTTTTTCAACATACTGAAAAATATCTCTTAGATTTTACTATCTCTTATGATTGAATGTAGTATTTTCCTTATTCCGATATCCATAAAATCTAACTGTGTATTCAAATTGTCTTTTGACTTGAGAATTTTCAACAATGTTCACAACACGTTAGCGAAAATTTTTTTTCCAATATGTATGATATTAAGATTGTGTCGAATTTGCAATATACTTTAGTACGATAAATTAAAAAATACATTTATTTTTTTCCAATTTCTCCTTTAGCCCACCATGTGTACCTCCGACAATCCCCTCCACCAACGTGTGGTCCTTTTTCCTTTGTTGACAAAATGTAATTTTGTACAAGTTCTCATCTTATTTAGCATAATTTGCACTTCATTCAATATATACTCTATGTATTAGTTAAGAGGTAGAAGATTATGCTCACATATTTCATTGAATCTAGCAAAAACTTATGATTTGCAAGAAAAAATTGTTGATAACACATTTACAAAACTTACAGTCATATTTCAACTAACGGGAGTGCTTGTTCTTATTACATATTGGGTATGTCTTCTCTTCACTTGTCATATTACTTGATATATATGTATATACAGAAAAATCATTAAATAGTTCACAGTAATATTGCACGCATGCAAAACATCTATTTTCTTCTTGAATTGTAGATTAGGACGCCTAGTTCCCATAATTTTTTCAATTCTTCTATTAATAGTTATAAATATATATTTATATTATTCTCTGGACGGCTCACTCCTTTAATAAGTATCAATAAGATAAATGACGATATATATAACTATAGAAGTAAATTATATGGAACCAGAACTATGAGACAAATGCTATGTGATATGCTCATTGACTTAAAAAGGTTGAATCCATCTAAAACTAATATCAGCCGTACGTTGTGATAATTTATCACAAAGTATGGATACATGTTATTAAAATCCTTCCACGTTATATATCTATAGCACGCTACAATAATCCTTTATGTGAACAACATTTTGCATATCATCTCATATGTGGAGTAATTTTCTTAAGCATAAAAAACTATTGTAGTTTTGATTTCAAGAGGAAATACCTAACAATCTTCATTAGTATTTTATGCACTCGTTAACCATCAGCATTATTTTTTATTTTCACTTGCCTATATCGAGGTGCTTTATAATACTTGTAACAAGTATCCGATGTACTTTCAGTCTTATTTTGCATGCAATGATTAAAACAAGTATGAATTTTCGTGTACCCAAGGCCTAAACTTGTTATAATACTTCATGCTTTACAGTAAGAATTGGGAAATGAACTCAACTCATGAAATGTCTTCTTTATCGTCTCCAATGAAATACTGAATGATCAGTTATTTCATTAACACTTAGACTTCACAGCCAACAACTATATGATAAAAGATAAGAACTACGGGTCAAGTGCTTGTAATATGCTTATTGTCTTAAAATAGTTAAATTTGTTTGAAGTTAATTTCAGTCATACGTTGTGGTAATCCATCGTAAAATATGGATACTTGTTATTAAAATTCTTCTATACTATGCTATCTGCAACATGCCACAATAATTCGTCATCTAAATGGTCTTTTGTATGTCACCTCACATGTAAAGCAATTTTCTCAGGTATAAAAAATTGTTGTAGTCTCGATTTTAAAGGAAAGTATCAAACAATCGTCATTGATATGTTACGTGCTTTCTAATCATCAACATCATCTTGGGTTTTCATTTACTTGTATTTAAATGCTTTATAATATTTGAAATAAGTATCTAATATACTCATTCTTGTTTTGCATATAATGATTGGAATAAGTATGAATTTTCGTATATTCGAGGTTTAGTTCTTTTACAATATTTCATGTTTCACGGTAAGAATTGAGAAATGAACTCAAATCATGGAACGTCTCCTTTATAGTCTTCGATAAAATATTAAATGATCGGTTACTCTATTGACAATTGGACTTCACGATCAATAATCGCATAATAAAAAATAAAAAAGTGAAGTTTTTGCATTTAGGCTTCAACTCTTTATTAGATTTTTTGAGTAGTATGAAAAATTTTATATCATTTGTCATAGGAACTTCGGATAGTATATTTTTGGTTGAAACATTAAATGTATTGTGCAACAAACATTTGATCTTATCCTTATCCTCATTATTTATTGTATCTGACTTTGTAACTTGGCTATATTGGTCTGCCGATATCATAACTCTTTTCCGTAAAATATCCAATTAGTATATGATGAATGTCATCTCCTTTATATGATGAATGTCATCTCCTTATTATTACGTGTTTATAAATTTCTTTACATGTTTGGTTGTACATATTTGTATAGTTAATGCATAGACATTTTATTAACTAGTCATAACTTATTTTTATAAGCATATGCAAAAAAAGTACTAACTCCTTCGATATATTTCTTGTCTAATTGATTTTTTATATTGATCCAATTTTTGTACATCGTGTTATTAACCGGTTAAAACGCATGACAATATAAATTTATATAAATATGAATAATAATTGAATAATAAATAGAACTTAAAAATGAATATATTTAAGTGAATATATGCGTAATTAAATTTTAAAATGAATGTCAAAATATATGACTATATAGCTATACAAGTATAGGAGTTGGGTTGCCATGTGGTCCATGTATGTATTTGAGTCCAAAATTTTTAATGTCTTATATACATTTAGTTTACTTAATCCAATTAGATTTTGTACCACATTTTCAACATAAACATCTACAACAAATTGAACATGATAACAATGGAAACTCTAGAACATTTTTATCCAAATTAGCAAGTAAACAAATTACGAAAGAAAAGTAGGAATGATGCTATAAGAAAATCCAAAGTTTTGGCAAGTAAACAAGATAATAAATTCAAGAAGATACAAGAAATAGACAAAATCAAGATTCTCCCATCTTTACAAATGTATTTCTGTATGAAGTAATAAATTCAACAACAATGTACTTAGGCCTAATGGATAATAGATAATTTAATAATTTTTAAAATGGTTTTTTTATTAAGCAATAATAGGTTTCTTCAAGATCAGCACAAATATATAATAACATAGTCCAATTTCAACCACTCCACACTTTATTTGAATATAATTAAAACTAACCTCAACACTTAACAACTATTTTGGGAACAAGAATACAATCTTAAAAAACTTTCAAAATTCTGAGCTATCATCAATTATTATGTCACATATCATTCAAATTAGTGATCAAGAATTGGTTCTCAAGACTTAATCCTAACCCTTGGTGATCTCCAAGTGCCATGCTCAGATGAATGCTAGGTCATTAATTAGTATCATGTCATTGAGTATCTAGTGCAAGTGTTATGCTTCCATTTGTTTTAACTTATTTAAATGAGGTTCGTTAACTAAATCAAACTAACAACTCATCCCTATTATGAATTTTTTTACGAATATTGTGTTATTAGAGAGAGGATTAAGCATCATTTGCGATTTGCATGTAACCAACGGTGAAAGCCTGATCCTAACCACCTAGATTTTTAGTAGAGAAGAAGAGGAGAGCTTTCACTGTTAATATCTTTGGCAGGTTCTAGAATGAATGGGAGCCTTCTTTTTCTTCGAGAGACAGGGGCAAGCCGGGAGAGGGCGGCGCCAGGTGGAGGTGGGGGCAGCGCAAGACGACCGGAGTGGGGCGGGGTCGTTTGGGGTGGTGTTGGGGGGATGCCACATTTTTCAACGTTTCCGCCAGAGTTTTTCCTGCATTTCACACTTAAATGTTGGAAATTCCAGGCGTTTTAAAATCAAACACGGGTATTTATTTTGCTTTTTTTATAAACTCGGGAAATACTGGCGTTTTCACAGCTGCCGCAGAAAAAAGTGTCGCCAATAATTTAATATATTGTAGTGATTTATTCTTTTGAATAATAGCCAAATTGGAAAAAGTTGTGCGGTTGAGTATTTTTAGTGATTCACTCTCCTTGTTTATTCACATGGCTTTCATTGTTTTGCCACTTCTAGGATTACTAGGAATCAAAATCTCTTCTTATGTCGGTTATCAGCACATTTAGATTTTTAAGTACTATGATATGCAATTTATTTTCAAAAGATGATGAGCAAATTCTGATGGTTGAACTGTTCAGGTATCAAGATCTATTGGTGATGTCTACCTAAAGAAGCCTGAATTCAGTAGAGACCCATAGTTCCAGCAGTTTGTTTCTCCTGTTCCACTGAAAAGACCTGTGATGACTTCTGAGCCATCAATCCAGGTCCGTGAGCTCAGACCACAAGACTTGTTTCTCGTAGTTGCCTCTGATGGACTCTGGGAGCCGATATAGTCTTCAAGAACCCACAAGCAGTAAGTACCCTTGTTTTGCAACTAAAAATAAAATCACTTCATTGTTGTGATCCTTGATGAAATGTATTACAGGGAATAGCAAAGAGATTGGTGCGAGCTGCTACTAATGAAGCAGCGAGGAAGAGAGAAATGAGATATGATGACATAAAAAGGATAGAGAAAGGAATCAGACGACACTTCCATGATGATGTCACTGTAGTGGTGATTTATCTTGATCATCAACGCCAAGAAACTCCATTGAGATTTAAATCTGGTGCTGTTGATTGCACCAACGCCCCAGTTGACATTTTCTTGCATAATCCCAACCAGTCCGAGGAACCACGCTGGCCTGGGCTCTGAATGGAAGCTGAGATCCATTCGATTCTTCCCCAACTATACATTGATTTATGCCATTTGGTTGAAGAGTTTTACTTCTCTTAGGACGATGGATATTGCCGAGTTCTCGGTGTTTTGTTTCACCTGGACGTGAGTATTGTGCTGAAAAGTTTCTGTACACGTTATATCTTCATGCTACTTCTTTGGGGGAAGCTCTTACTTGATTCTTGTATGTGTTTGGTAATTCAAACCTTTTGGACATTCTTTTCCCCTGTAGAGATTATTACATTTAATACTTTCAATATTAAATATAATTTATAAAATAACATTTTTATGATATTTTTTAAAACTATAACTTTAGCGGAGATTAAGAAAGTTATTAAAAAATTATAAATATTAAATTAAATTTTAATATATATGTAATGTATATATTATACACACTCATATATAATATATTTATATTCCTTATTTTTAAATTGGTACTATTTCAGTTCATCGATTTTTTGTAAAATATAAAATCGAAATCAGAATTGATTTTGTGATTCTACAAAAATTGAAAACCAAAACAATATTAATTTACTTGAGAATCGATTTTGCAATATAGTTTCTCAACCAATACGATATGATATACAGATTTTTTGATGTTTTTGCTCGTTCTTACATATAACAAAAATTTGAATATGTAAAATGGATTGTGTGATCACATGAATTTAAAATTTAGAATGCAATTTTTTTAGCGAGAACTATCTTAAATTAAATTACATCTTGTAAGTATAAATAGACAATATAATAGATTTTTTAAACATTGAAAAAATATTTGGTTTTTGAGTTTTTTTTACTCATAATTCTTTGAAAATAACTAAATTACCTATAATTTCCAGAGTTTTCATAATCATATACAATTATTGTTTTAATTTTTAAAATCATTATAGATAATTCAAGCCTAATTGGCTCGAAATAAAATCAACTATAGTCCCTTAAGATACCCCTCATTGGTGTTTGATGCTTCTGGGGTATTAGGGATGTCAATTTGAGTTGCAGCTCGAGCTTAAAAACTTTATTTTAAGTTAGACTTGGCTCATTTAGTTCTAATTTAAGAACTTATTTTTAATATTATCATATAATTTAAAAATATTATATATAGATAATATATATATATATAATATTATATATATATATATATAATAATATTATTATATATATATACTATAGATTATTTAATTATGATGTTATATTTAATATAATTTTTTATATTTGAATATTATCATATTAATATTATTTTTTAAAAAATAATTTAATATAAATTTGTTAAAAAATGTATTAAAATTTAAACTTGAGCCGATTCTGAGCCGATGATATTGAGAGCTCGACTCAACTTGGCTCGTTTACAGCCCTAAGCAGCGTTGACAGCTTCAATGCAAATATGGTTGAAATTAGTATTGGAGAAATTCGAAGCCACATATCGAAAACATAAGGAAGGGATCATGGCAATGAGAAGGGGAGCTTTCTTTGCGGTGCAGGAGCTCGATGTCATGCGAATTTTGGTTGGAAAGTTGGATGCGGAGGTGAAGGCAATGAGAAACAACGTGGATCTAGGGTTTGAGAGAGAAAAGGAGGGGTTCGAGATGGTGATCGTGGCAATGATGAGAGGTTGAAAATGGAGCTCGACAAGTGGATCTAGGGAGAAGAGGAGGGGCTCAAGATGGTGATCGCGGCAATGATGAGACGTTGAAAGTGGAGCTTGATGGCGAGAGGTTTTGGTCGAGAGGTTGAAAGCAGCAGTGGAGGCAATGGAAAACAAGGCGGAGCTGGAGTTTGAGAGGGAGGAGGGATCGGGGATGGTGATCATGGCAACGACGATTTTGCGTTATTCTCCCTAATTTCAATGTACATGCAACAAATTTCTCAATTGGGTATTTTGATCTAGTTATTGAGAATATACCCGGTATATTCATTGTAAAAAATAATTTTAAAAAATCTTTATAACCCCTATAGTTTCTCACATTTCTAAAAATCCTCTCTAATTTTTGAAATTCTAAACTCTTTCATAAACCTCATAAATATTATAATAGCAATTAGAATAATATAATAATATATAAAATATTATAATAATAGTATAATAATATGTGAATTATTGTAGTATTATTGTAATAATAGTATATATCTAAAAATAACTATTATGATTAAAAAATATATATTACTTTCAATGATATATGATTAATTTTAATCATAATTGTATAATTAGTTTTAATTATTTTATTTTATTTTTATTGATATTAGTTCATAATTGTTAATTTTTGGATATATAATACTTTTACAGTCCCTGCTATAGTATTTTAACAACATAAGTTAATTTGAAATATGTATCACGTTAGAAAGATCAAATGAGAATTTTAAAAATAGAGAAAATTTTTAGAAATTTGTAAATTTTTGGAGTGATGTAGGGAATTTTTCCAAAATAATTTTTGTCAACTCAAAGACCCAAAATGGCACTGAAAATTAAAAAGGGTCATATAAAAATTTTGAAAAAGTGAGGCAATTGTGCATAATTAAGTTATTCTTTAGGGGGTTATAAAAAAATATTATTAATATAAATATACAATACGGTAAATTTTTTAAAGATTGAAAAACTCTTGGTTTTTTAATGGTGAAAAACACAATAAACGACTAAAAAAATTGTTCTGATGTCTCGATATTTGTAGGATGTTTTTGACATGCTCCCCCCCCCCCCCCCCCCCCCCCGAAAATATTCTCTGATAATAATAACTTAACATTGGATATGCATAATAATAGTCACGAGTTCAAAAATAGAATTAAAAAATCAATGTTAAATTGAAAACAAAAATGGAAGAAAAATACTGAAAATAAAACGCGTGCGATGAAAATTAAATTTTTCATAATGGATTTCATGTAATCACATGTTATATGATTGAATTTAGAATTTTAAATGCAAATTCTCTACTGAATATATAATCGCAAATTAAATAATTTTTCTTACAAATATAAATAGACAATACAATTATTTTTCTTAAATGTGTTTTTCAATAACATGCTAAATAACTAAAAAACCTTTTTTCCCTCCTAACGAAAAATATCTCTCAACATTTTTAAGATGCTTTTCCTCTACTCCACTGACCTTTACAGAACATCATCATCAACTGTCCGAGCAACCAGAACAACACATCTCAAGATACTTTCAACGGTCAGAAATCCTCCGCACACCATTTCCGGTACATTCCTCCCGCACCCGTATAGTAAGCAACAAGTCGCACGGGGTCACGTGCCTACGCGACCCGTTGCATGAGGCTCGGACAATTGGTGGCGAACCCTCGTAGCCGTCGAAACCGCCAGTTCGTCCCCTTCCAAACCGGAACCATGGAGGAGAGCAGCAATAAACCCTTGCTCCCATTCCCCTTCTCCTCCCCGCCGATCCCTCCCCGCCCTCCGATGAGCAGTGAGGGTTCCGACACAGCCATGGCGCCGGCCTCAGCATCGCCGGCGAGGGAGCGCGAGGAGCTGGTCCGGCTCCGCAGCTCCAAAAACTGGTCCAAGGCGATTCGCGTCCTGGATTCCCTCCTCGCCAGATCTTTCTCCATTCAGGATCTGTGGTAATCGCGAAATTTCTGTTTGGCTTTGGAGAGTTACGGATTTTGCGACGCTAATGTTGTTCGTTTTGGTTTCTGCTTTTCAGTAATCGGGCATTTTGCTATAGCCGGCTCGAGTTGCACAAACATGTGATCAAGGATTGTGACAAGGCGCTTGAGCTTGATCCGAGGCTCATTCAGGCTTATATCCTCAAAGGTTTGCGACTGGAATGGTTTTTATTGCTTGGATTATAGTGTGGTTGCATTGCTTGTTGGAGCGTCCCTGGTAATGATTTGAGGGAAAATCATTTTTCGCCTCTTATATACTGTTCCAGCACTTTTTTTCATGAAATTACGTTTTTTTTCCTTGCAACGCTTCTTTAATGACACCCACCATGAAGTCTGTGCAATCTACAACCAGAAGGCTGCATGAGACGCAATTACATACTTACCAAGTGATTTTATTAAAGTCATTTGCATCTTTAGGAGGAAGCCTCTTATTTGCTCTAACACGCCCTAATGGTACTTGGATACAAATGCAGTCCTGTGTACATGATGTTAGTTTCTTTTGGTCCATAATTCACTTTTGATATTTCGCTAATTTGTCTGGTACATGATTTTCGAAGCCTATCCATTTACTTTTGGGAAATTGAAGCCTATTGTGCTTATAGCATGTTTATTTTGGTTACGAGTATTTTTTGGCACATGCTCATTGGGTACTATTTTCCCCCTAGGTAACGCACTCTCATTTTTGGGAAGAAAAGAGGATGCTCTGCTCGTGTGGGAACAAGGTTATGGAAATGCAGTTCAGCAATCTGCGGATTTGAAGCAGTTGCTTGAACTTGAAGGGCTATTGGCCCATGCAAGACAACATCACCCTACTGTTCCTGAAAACCATGTTGTAGATTCCTCTAGAGTAGAAGAACCTGTTTCCTCTAGTGTGAAAGATTCTATTGCTGTTGGAGATCAGGTGGTAGATTCCTCTGGTGCAATCACATCAGATTCTGGTTCAGGCTCTGAACATGTTAAGGAATCCTCCAGTGCACCCATATCAGAGGGTTCTGAAGTTCTTAGTAAATCAGATGATGTAATTGAAATCAGCAACCTACCTAGTGATACATCAAACAGATCAAAACAAACTATTAGAATTGTTCGACCGTTTTATGTTACCTCAAACTCGAAGATGAAGTCAATAAGCTTTGATATTCGCTTATCACGAGGTATCCAACAGGTAAATGACTCTGCTGTATTCTTTCTTATATTATGTTCTGCAGACCACAAGATGTGTCCATATGTTTTTTATTTTCTCCAAGACCTTATTCCTGAGCAATGAATGGAGTCCAGTACTTCCACATTATGTGAATCTTTGTATTATTGATTCTTTTCTAGTTTACATTGACTATTGGGATTTCTCCCTAGTCACACAAGCCGAAACTGCTTGATCATAATTTTGAGTTCAAACTAGTGTAGAGCTAAAACTCTCAACTTGTGTTTGTGCTCAATCCATGAATCATGCTTCTCTCTCAATAGTGATCTCCTTTCTAAATTTGAATGAATTCATGTGATAGGAAGAAAATGGATAACCCACAAGTAAGCTGCATGATAGAAATTCCTGAAGAAGATCAACAATTTCAGAGCCATAACTAATCTAACAAGTAGTTCTGGCAAATCCCCCCCCTTAAATGTTTGCTATATCTGATCATATGTATTCATTGCCCTAAATAGGTCCACCTGTATTTCATGCACAGTTGGTTGATGATCAACAGGCCACAAGCTCAAGTTTTGCATGCTTTGAAATGCATTCGTTGGAATAGGTAGCAAGTTTTTAAAAAGCGCTAGGCATATGTGGGCGCTTGGGGGACCACATAGTGCCTATGCTGTAGGCGGTTTTAACTAAATATAATATTTAAAATTATAAAAAACACGTAGAAAATATGAATAGTGCTTCAAATAAATGTGTATAAATTTTAGCAACTTGTTCTGAGCAAAATAATTCATATATACTAATTACTAATCGAAATAATGACTCCAAAATAACTCTTATCTCAACAAATAATTCATATGTCTATGTTAAGCTAATCGGATCTGACCTGATAAAATTTATTGGGCAAGATCCTTTGAGGCCTGCTTAGGTGGTTGGGCTGCCTAGGTAAGCAACCTAGTGAAATATGCAGATTGGACTGCATAATAACCCCACTTATGGATAAGTGTGGTGGTTAGGATAGAGACTCACCTAGGCTGTCTATACCAATATTTATAACAATGACACTCAGCTATCTCCAATCACCTGCTTCAGAGCCACACTACAAGTTAAAAGGATTATTATCTGCTATACTGTAATGTGTGTACATGTTTGTAGAATTCTTAATTACTAGAGTTCAATCTCAAATGATTCATGCAAGTAACCTCTCCTCCTCTCATGAACATTTTTTTATGAAATATTACCATTGTGGAGTAGTTAAAATCGAGCTGGCCCAAAATTTTCCAGGCTCGTGTTTAATATTTTGCATATTAAGTTGGCTTTGGAAAAGGAGATAAAAAAGCCCCAACTAAAGTTCAGACCCAATTAATAATTATGATAAAAGTAATATGTTATTCGGTTTAGTTCAAATTTAGTAATACTTATCTTGATTTGGTCGTATATGGCAATATGGTTTCAACCCAATTAATAAAATGAATAGCAACTTCCTCATAAAAAAATTGCAATGTCACGCGCATTGCACATCGTTTTGCAACTACCCCTCTTTTTTTCTAAATTTTTCTTGGGTTTTTTCTAAAAGTTTCATGGCACTACTCTTCTCTCTCCTCTTTATTTAATAGTAATAGCATAGATTTCTTGATGAATACACACTCTATATAAAATTAATGACATGGTTTTGCAACTACCCCTCTTTTTTTAAAATTTTTCTTGGGTTTTTTCTAAAAGTTTCATGGCACTACTCTTCTCTCTCCACTTTATTTAATAGTAATAGTATAGATTTCTTGATGAATACACATTCTATATAAAATTAACGACATTGTTTCCAAGGTAAAACTCCAGGAATGCTCAAGTGGCAAGGAGTACATAAACATATCTAGATACGCTCAATCTTGAAAATTTCTGGTGCTCTAAATCATCAATTCACTTGGCATACTCATGTGTATGAACATGTAAATACAAGTTCTCTTTCCTGATAGTACGTTTCTGTTACTATGCTGCACTTATCTAATTTGTTAATTGTGGAATTAGATTAACTATTTTGTCCCTTCCTTTGCTTTCTTCAATTTTCTACTTGCCTTTTTTTTCACTTATGTTTCCTTTCGTCAGTTATTGGTTAATATATTGAAGAGTTTGAAGTTGTTCATATCAAGATTTGCATGGTGAAATGGATGTGCATGTTCATGTTTAACATGACTGAGTGCTGGTAGCACTAGAACATGACCCTGATACTTTTTATATTTCAGGTCAATGAAGGGAAGTATGCTACTGCCATATCTATTTTCAACCAGGCATTAACTCTATCCTCTTCACACCATATGTCTTTGGAACTCTTGAACATGTAATTGATGGCAAACGTTATGGAAATATGCACACAGATATTGTGGGAGGATCCCAAGTCTCCAGAGGCATTAATTGGTAGAGGAACAGCTTATGCATTCCAAAGGGAACTTGAAGCTGCTATTACTGACTTCACTGAGGTACATCAACTGATTTCTGCTCAGGATCTTCTAGTTGTCTACCCATCTTTTATTGTGCTTTTAGTACCGGCTATAAAGTCAAATCCATCAGCTGGAGAAGCGTGGAAGCGGCGGGGTCAAGCTCGTGCCGCTTTGGGTGAATCTGCAGAGGCAAGGCTCCTCATTTTCATTTTTTGTTTCTTTTTTTGTAGATTCTCTGTATATTGACTTGCATCTTATATGCTTGAAACTTCATTAAGTCATTGTGCTTTGAATTTACCAAGCATGGGATTGTCTTCCATTTTTTTATGTATCTGGTGTAAATAGTACTCTTCTGTTATCATATTTACTTCTGTATGTGTCACTGTTTATATATCCTATCTGATGGGAACTGAGTGCTTTTGGGTACAAATAGAATTGGGTTTTATATATTTTTTCTCATCTTGTATCAATATGTTAAAAATGGCTTCTGCTTTATTACCAATTTTCAGGCCATTGAAGATTTGACCAAAGCATTGGAATTTGAGCCAAAGTCATCAGATATCTTACATGAACGAGGTTTTGAATCTCTCTCTCAAAACGCTCAAATGTTGAAAACCTAAAATGCCATAATAACTTAATGATCAGTGCATTGTTGAGGCTGTTCTGCCATTATGGCAATTTTTCCTCCTCTGTTTTGTCTACTTCTGTTTTTGTCTAGTATGAGATCATCTGCCACAGGTTTCTTTGTAATTGCCCTTCTTTTTTCTGAGAATTAATTTTTGGACCTTATTTGCTGACATGGGTAAATGAGTAAACAGAGCCATTTGGTTTGAAGAAATAATGATCAAGGTAAAATTATCACTTGTGATTATTGGCAAGGATTTTTTTTAGTCAACTCTTATCATTTTTATCTAATCTACAAGTCCAAAATGGCATACTGCTGAGAACTCCTCAAATGTCAATTCTGTTTTGAGGATTTAGGTTCTACATTAATAATTCTCATGTAGTTTTTACTATGATTATTTAAATATTATTATCTTGGGATTGAATTTCTTCTGAATAAATGAAATATTTGGCTTCATTCCATGTTCGCAGATAGTTTGTATATGTGTTGTGGATTATTTATTCCAATAAGTAATATTTGCAGGAATTGTTAATTTCAAGTTCAAGTATTATAATTCTGCAGTGGAGGACCTCTCTAAATGTGTTTTGTGAGATAAAAGAAACAAACCTGCATATACTTATTTGGTAAGTAGATATGAGTTTACAGCACTTATGGTGTTTAATTCAAATCTCTAACTGACTTAAATGTAACCAAACGTTGTGAAGTGCAGGATATGGACTAACCTTCCTCACTTCCTTTTCTTCTAAACTAAATATAAACAGCCTCATAGTGCTGCCTTTATCTTATATTCCTCTATAAATACATCTGCTTCATCTTTCTATCTCATTTTGATCAAGTATTTACTGCATCCTCACTTTCTCATGTTAATGATGCTGCTTTGCTATTTTAAATTATTGTTCAACATGGAAGTTTTTACCTCTGTCCATTTCATTTGAGTTGTCAAACATGCCTTTTTTTTCTCCTTTCACCATATGATGGATTCAGATAAAGTTGTTGTTTCTTTAGGGTGTCTCTGATTGACATCCAGTTTTTAGCCAAATAGTTGCACAAGTTTTCTGGTCTTTCTCGTTCTTGGTGAATACACTCTTTCTGCTGGTCTCATTGTTTAAGCTGGTAAGCGGAAAAAAAAGGTTCTTCTAAAATCTTGCTTTACATATTTGCAATCATCAAATTTTCCTTATCCATCATGTAATTGATTTATACCTTATGCACACTTGTATGTTTTTATGTAACTGCTGTAGTTGTACTCAAGAAAATGACCTGATTATGAGAATAAAAAACACATTACGGTTGTGGTGCTAGGGCCTGGCTTTGTCAGCAATTGGTGAATATAATAAAGCTGAAGAGGCACATCTTAAGTCAATACAGCTTGATCGAACATTTATGGATGGATGGGCCCATCTTGCCCAGGTATGCTGTTTGTAGCCAGTTGTCAGTCCATCTGATCAAATAACGAGTTACTTCTTCACCATCCTGATGTTTGGTCAGTTCAAGTTTGGGTGTCTTAGTTATTTTCTGGATATCACAAGGAGCAGTAGCCCTTTGTAATTGTTCTAAGATTAACATCAAGGTTTTAAGAAGTTTATTTTTGGAAGAAATGATCTTGAAGAAAGACAAATTCATTAATTATGTGCGTTATAGCACTCATAAATAGCCTTTATGGCATGCGATGCTATTTTCCACTTGATGAACCTGATAAGTTCAGTTTGCAATCCAGCTTCCCCAAAATGGGGAAAATACCAATAGTTCGTTGGAATAATTGATCCCACTGGCTGTCCTAATGATTTGTGAAATGTTCAATTCCATGGTTTATAATTATGTTAACTGATGCTCATGTTTCCTTATTCACTTATGTACCTTTTCTTTTTTAATGAGTGCTATTTCAAAGAAATTGGGAAATCAAATAATCGACTTAGATTATTAATTAGAGTTCATAATGGGAAATTTCTTGTGCAACTGCTGAGTTTGTGGAAATTATTTTGGCTTGTGAATCATTACAAGGATTAGATTGCACCAGCACTGATTGGTAATGAAAAGAACGTAGACAAGTTGTGCTGCTACCAATTTGTTATTCAATCAGGGAATCAATGTTGATGAGATGAATATCATGTATTCTTATCGGAATTCATTCACATTCAGTTAATCAGAAATAAAAATATCTACTTTTGTTTGGATGGTATTTTGGTCTACATTTTTGCGTTGTTTTTTTTTCTTTTATTTTATATTCTTTTCTTTCTTTTTGATGATCAAGCACATCCATATTTACTTTTTCTTCTCGAAACATTTACTTTCTGAGAGGCCAAGCACATGCATTTCTTATGTTGCAGTTTTATGAAGATCTGGCAAATGTGGAGAAGGCTTTGCAGTGCATTCGACAGGTTTTACTTGTTGATGGAAGGTCTATCGGAGAATTTCTTTAAATTGCAGACTGAATTACAGACAACAGCCATTCTTCATTCCTTATGCTTGACTTGTAGCTTGTCCTTGCTTTGTGTGTAATGTTGATTAGGTTTGCCAAAGCATATCATCTTCGTGGATTGTTGTACCATGGAATGGGGCAGCACAGGTAACTTATATCAGTCCTCGAACATGACTTTCTTTACAGCCTGTGTTTATCTGTTGGCGGATGATCATTAAAGATTCATTGGCAGATGTTTTTTCTATGTCCATTATGTGATTTTATGTTTATACCTTCTTACAACCTCAAATACTTCATCCAAGAACACCTAACATTGCTGTATCCCTATGCTAACTTGTGTTGCATGGCTTGCATGCAAGTGTCTCCTCTGAGTTCGGAAATGAAAGTGCACAGAATTTTTCTTGGAGTTCTTTATATATTGCTCTCTATCCCTGGTGAACTTAATTGTGATCCCACCAACTTTAATTGAAAGTCTGATTTGTTTTTCCTTACAAAAATGACCCTTGACTTTTTGGTCATCAAGGGAGCTATGTTCCAGGTGCATATGTTTAAGTGGATCACCTGATAGTTGTGGATAGATACACAAAGTTGAAATGGGAGAGCAAGAAAAAATATTTGGCACTATTCCATTTATAACAAGGCCTATATGTTAAGATAGATAGACAGAGTGTTTTCTTCCCTTCACTGCCATATTTTTAAGTTTTTGATACATTGAATCAAGCTGATTCTGAACCTATGACTTTGAATTCATCTGCTACCATGCTAATCTTATGCATGTAATTTATTATGGTTTTGAAATGATTGTAACGATCCTTTCATGATAAAAGGCTTTTATAAGGTGATTATCTTCTGTCTCTGTACTTTTTTCTGCCTGTCATCTATAGTGTAGCTTTACTTAGTTCCTTGGTGGACAAAAGCTGTTCTGGTACTAATAAGCTTTATACAACTTGCAGGATTGCTATAAAAGATTTGTCTGTTGGATTGAGCATTGAAAGCTCAAACATTGAGTGCCTGTATTTACGTGGCTCCTGCTATCATGCAATTGGAGAATATGGTGATGCGGTATTATGTTGTCTTTTTTCCACACGCAAAAAAAGAAAACTACAATTTCCCCTAGACGCCCCCACTGCACAGAATCCCTGTTTGGTTTGTCACTGGTCAGTCTGGAAAGTCAATACTCCTACTTTCGTTGGGTAACTTTCTAGACAATCTAAAAAGTCTTTCATTGCAGTGCAACGCAGAAACAGTTGGTTTTTGCTAATGTGTCATTCCAACTGTAGTTCAGTCTTATTTCCAATTCAGAAATTATGTTTTGACTGTAAAACTCCACAATAATTATTCAGTTGATTTATGGAGCTTTCAGTCCTTATCATCAATTTTTAGAGTTCCTTCTACACCTTTAAACACTGGAAGAAAATATTAGATGCAGCAGCACGTCTATATCATCAAAAAAAGAACCTTGCAGAGTCCTGTTTATCCTTTTTCAACTTCAAACCATTTAACCATTATTGAAACACAAACTGCTGCATCTTGCTTGTTATGTTCTGCATTTCTTTTCTGCGCTCAGATCAAAGACTATGATGCTGTTTTAGATCTGGAACTTGATTCAATGGATAAGTTTGTGCTTCAGTGCTCGGCCTTCTATCAGGTATGGAAATAAAGGCTAGTCTATTATTTTTTCAGTCATGTAAAAAGTTTGTGAACTGGGACTAAATTATACTAATTTAATTTTCTTCAGAAAGTCATATATGTTTTTTATTATCTATGGAACCTTTTGATTTGGAAATAATTCAATACATGGAGGATTTTAGAATTATAGCCAAATATTTTACTCTCAGCTTGCGCTTTGATTTCAAGCAAATACTAAATAATCAGGAGCAGAGTATCATTACGACTACAACCTTTTCCTTTTCTTAGTTGCAAGTGCTATTTTTCTTGGAAATTTGGATTTCTTAGAAAGGTTCTGAAATTTTCTTTTCATTATCAGAATTTTCTTTAAAATTCTACATCATGATTTATTCTCTTTTTCTGTATTAAAACATTTCAGATATTTATTTTATAACATAATGTTCAGTGTTGGTACCATTTTTTCTACTGGTGAAAAAACTCAATTTGCAATGATTTCTTCTTTTGAAATTTGATGCAGAAGGAAATTGCCTTGTACACAGCTTCCAAGATAAACAGTGAATTTTGTTGGTTTGACATTGATGGTGATGTTGATCCACTTTTTAAGGTATTGTCCTTTGTGTTGCTGATAATGGTATTTTGATTTCAAGCTTGTCCTACATTATAATTTGGTTGGCAGTATTATTTTGATGGGTTCTTAATCATTTCCTTTCTCTGTGCAGCCTTTATTAATTGCTCTGTCTTGGTTATATGATACACTTCCTTGCAGGAATATTGGTGCAAAAGGTTACACCCAAAGTATGTTTGTGAGAGAGTTTTTAGGCAACCTCCACTAAAGGAGTCCTTGAAAAAGGGTCGACTGAAGAAGCAAGACTTTACAATCTCAAAGCAAAAGGCCACTCTTCTACGAGCAGCGGATTTAATTGGTCAGAAGATTCAATATAACTGTCCAGGTTTTTTGCCAAACAAGCGTCAGGTGCTTACCTCTATGATCATTGCTGCCCAATTTGTTTCCGATATTGTTGTCATGCAGCTTCTGCATCTTTTTCATAACTATATTTTCACAAGAGTGTATATGTAAACTTCCTAACATGCACAAGCTGTATCTACATTGAAATAATTGTAAGTCACGTGTCATTGTTGCGCCCAGTTACAGTTCCATATGCTATTGTTTTCTACAAAGATTTCCAAACTTTTCTGGGAATATGCAAATCAGGTTGTTTTGCATGTCTCAGCTATTGTTCATTATGGTGCAAACCAATTCTGACATTCTTTTCAGTATCGTATGGCGGGATTAGCTGCAATTGAAATTGCTCAGAAAGTAGCCAAAGCTTGGCATTCTTTTAGAAACACAAATAAGAATGGCAAGAAAGCCAGGAGAAGGGAGAGAATCAGTACGTTAAGTCAGAACAGAGGCGGGGCTTGTTGCAGCACAAGCAGTCTGTCAGAAACCTCAACCTCCTATGGACTTAGCGAGGATAGATCTTTTTCTGGCCGTCATCTGTCTTGGCATGACATCTACACAATATCTGTTAAGTGGAGGCAGATTTCTGAACCCTGTGATTCTGTAGTTTGGCTTAACAAACTAAGGTAATTTGTGCCATATAGACTACCTACAAATCTATGCATCATAAGCTACACTTGCTTGGTAGTTATATAAAATTTTTCCCTGCTTTCTTTATTCTAGAATGTACAAGCCTAGATTTACAATCTGCTGATTGATCTTTTCATTTGTTATTCATTATGTAGAATTCTTTGTTTATGTAAATTATTTTCCAATATGGTGACTAACATACCTTGACATCATGAACTGATGCAAGTCCATTTATGTGTGAGTTCTTTTACATTCATTCCTAGGTGTAACTGTTCCTCAACAGCAATATAGCCCTTCTTAGGACTGATAAAGGTTTCAGGCATGAATCTTGTTTGCTCAAAGTTGGGACTCATTCCATAATATCTAAACAATATACGATATCTTGATCTAGGTTATCTTAAGAGATAATGATTTAGTACTGGTGCTTAATATTTTTTTTATGTTTCATCCAATTGCCACTAATTTTGTGACCACAGACTTGTTGGAGAGATGCCTCTCAGTTTCTGATTATGTTTTTGATCTGAATGAATTTTAGTAGGTATTACAGTTAAATCCCAAGATTGAAAGATATGAAGTGTCATCCCAAAACTGAGGATCGAGAATTTATTGTGTATATATGTGTAGAGAGTGTTCTCAATGCCTATATTGAAGGCATAAAAGATAGTGTGGTTAAATGATTTCTTATTGACCATGTTTCTTCTTTCCCTTATAGTTTTGTCTCCTTTTTGAATCCCAGCGAGGAATTCAATTCTGGATTTGGTTCGCATAAGCCCATGATTCATGGTCAAGCAAAAGTAGTCTGCTATTTTCGAAACTATGAAAGGTATTGGTTTCTCCCTCAATATTACTGAAATTATTGTGGTAGAGTTTTACCTTCTCTTTTTCCAATTTGCAGAACATTGAGTATTGCCAAGACTATGATGATGAACCATAAATGTGTATATAATTCAGCAGACAATGTTATGGATCTCTTTGAATCTGGGAAGTCGCAAAAAGTAAGTTTAGAAATCTAACTTTGGATCTCTATGTATGAAATTTAAATATGCATAATTCAAGATTAAAAACTATGGTAGTTATATTTTCAATGAAATATCTGGACCTCTTAAGTGTCTATTTACTATTCATAGCTTGTTCTCAAATGCGCTACATTAGTATGATGAACCAATTATATGTTTTTTTTGTTCCCTTTTTTTTGGAGTTTTTTGCTTATGAGGATATAAGTTTGCAAATGCATAGGTGACTACTAATCCGTGATTTTAGATTTTGGAGTTATTCAAATATAATACTTGTAATGTGTCTTTATGCTAGTGAAACTGTGTATTTTATTTGCATATGTAGGCAATCAGTCCCAATTGATCAATATGATTTAGTATTGGAAGCGGTGATATCAAATATGAAACCTGATTTTCAGTTGCCATGCAAAACTCAGTTTTGCAATTCCCACGCACACGGTCATTGCACAATAGATAAACTAAAAACAAACTAATTAATGTGCTCAACTGCTTATGGTTCTGAGTAAGAATGGAACTTTTCATGTTTCCAAGTAACTAGGAACATGATTTATTGTGCTCAAGTCTCTTTTGATACTGAAGTATCTCAATACAGACATCCAGATAAAACTAATTGGATTATACTTATGAGGTTCACTAGAAATCAAAGTATCTGTTGGTTATAAATAAATTTGGTCTAGAGATGCCTTATTTTAGGTCCCAGTGAAAGCAGCCTAGAGGTGAAAAATGACCAAGATATCTCTGTGAAGTTCTTATATTAGGTTTTTTAGGTATGTTGATCAATTTTTATGGATGATTGTTATTTTCATTAACATATATTTGGTAGGTTATCTTTTTGAAATATTGAGGTTCTCCTAGCTAACTAAAATTTGCAATCCTACAGATAATGCAGTCTACTTCCTGTTCTGATCTTTATAGTATTGTTGGTGAAAACTTCTGGGTGACGACGACATGTGAAAGTTATGCATTTGAGGGGTAATTTTCTTTGCGGATCACTTTGAATTTGTCATTTAGCTTATTCATGTTCCATTAGCCCTTGGAAAATTTCAATTACAAAAGACAGTTGGTATCTTGTTGTCTGACATGCTGATTTTTTACACTTATCAGGAAGCAACTTGAAGGAACAAGAATAATCACTCAAAAAATGTAATATTTGTGCTAAACAGTCTCTTTCTGCTGTAGTTTTCAGTTCCGCTTCTCAATATTTACATGATTACTTGCAGGGACAAAATAGGATTTGACTTTGCAATTAGGACACCTTGTACATCATCTAGATGGGATGATTATGATGAAGAAATGGCCATAGCTTGGGAGGTATGCCCTAATGATGACATACGCTAGAATGTTACCTATCACCTTGCTCGTTATTTCTGATCCCATCGCTGTCATGTAAGAAGAGTTTAAGGTCACTGATTTTCTTTGCACAGGCCCTGTGCAAATCGTACTGTGGTGAAATTTACGGCTCAAATGATATGGGCTTGCTCGAGGGCGTGAAGGATTCAATTCTGAGAATGGCATACTACTGGTAAAAACTCGAGCCACTGTACTCGATCAAAATGAACAGCGTGCTTCCCAATTGCAGATGTAATCTGAAACAACTAATTTGCAGGTACAATTTCATGCCACTGTCGAGAGGTTCTGCAGTTGTTGGCTATACAGTATTGCTTGGACTGTTCCTTGCGGCCAACATGGAAGTCACAGGAAATATACCACCAGGTGTTCAGGTTGATTGGCAAGCCATCTTATCATCCACTCCAGATGCCTTCCTGGACTCGGTCAAACCCTGGCTCTATCCGTCACTGAGATTCAGTACTGCCTGGAAGGATTACCCGGATGTCGCTTCTATTTTCAGTACAACAGGATCAGTAGTTAGTGCTCTAAGTTCTTATGATTTGCGTTAAAAGTATAGATTATAGTGTTTAAATACCCAATTTCCTTACAGAATGTGGTGTATACTACATTCCATGATTATGAAATTAATATTTCTTCTATAAAAGAATTACCATAGTAATAATCAAAGCTGTTGTACATTTTGTATTTCAGCAGGATGTGCATCTTTCATTGTTGTACATCTTAAAACAAGAATTTGGTTGCAGTTTGGGTGTAGTATTTTAGGATTAGTTTTCCAAAAGGTTTCTTAATCCTAATTTTGTTGGACTTCTTTTCAGGAAGTGAACTTATATTTTACACTTTCCCTGGAATGGGTGTTTTTGGCAATTCTGATATTGCAGGGGGTTAATTGTAATTAGCCCAGAAAGCCCTCTGTCCCCGCGCTCTCTGCCCATTCTTTTCCCGACACCACGGAGCCTTCACCACCGTGTTGGAATCTTCCGCCGGGGCCGGTGCCGGTGCTCTCAGGCTCCTCTCAGCTTGCACGCCCACCCAATCCTCTACCAAATCCACGCCCACACGATCAAGACTCAGCACCACCAGTTCCCGGAGATTGCCTCCAAGCGCATCGCCGCCTCCGCGCGCGTCCCCGCTGTCTCCCACGCTGTCTTCATCCTTTCCCGTTACCCTGCCCTCTCGGACCCCTTCGCCCACAACGCCATCATGAACGCCTTCCTCCGGCTCTCCTCGTCTCGCCTCGCCTCGCCCTCCAGTTCTTCTCCGTTCACCCCGGCCCCCTCCGTAACTCACACACCTTGCCCCCTCGCCTAAAGGCCTATTCCCTCTCCCGCTCCCTGCCCTCGCGCTCCACGCCCTGCTCCTTAAGCTCTCCCTCCACTCCCATCTCCGCTGCCACATGGCCCTCTTGTCCTTCTACTCCTTCTCGGTGATTCCGATTCCCTTCTCCACGCAAACTGTTCGATAGAAGTCCACACAGAGAAGGCATCGCTTCTTGGAACTCTTATCATCTCTGGGTTTGTCAAGAGCGGTACGTCCAAAGATGCATTGGAGTTCTTCCAAGTTCTTTTAGGTTCTTATATCGGTTGTAGACCAGACGAGTTAACCTTCGTCAGCGTGCTTGCTGCTTGCGCCGACTTGAGCACCTTGGTTGTTGTTAGATGGATTGATGGTGATTTGAGGAAGAGAGGTAGGATGATGAACGTGTATGTTGGGACGCTTTGGTGTGTGCATGTGCGAAGTGCGGATCCGTGGGGGATGCAAGTAGGGCGTTTGATGGAATGGCTGAGAGGAATGTGTTAACTTGGACTGCAATGATATGAGGGTTTGCTATGTTTGGGCATGGAGAGGAGGCGCTTCTTCTTTTTTAGAAGATGGTTGAGGAGGGTGTGTTTGCTCGGATGATATCATGTTGGTTGGTGTGCTCTCCGCGTGCAGTCACTCAGGTTTTGTTGATGAGGGGCAAAAGGTGTTGGACAGCATGAAGGAGCGTTTCAAGGTTAAGCCGAAAATGGACCATTATGGGTGCATGGTTGATATGTTCAGTAAGGCGGGGTTGTTGGGTAAGGCTTTGGATTTGATCAAACACGTGTCTTTTCCGCCTGAGGCGGCCATCTCGGGCTCCTTGTTGAGTGCTTGCCGCAGGAACCCAAAGAACGTGGAGCTTGCAGAGCATGTGGCTGGGCACCTAATGGAGACTTGAGTCGCACAATGATAGCACTGATTTCTCCCTATCAAACGTCTGTGGTTACAACAATCGGTGGAACGATGTTGCCAGAACCAGGGCACTGATGAAGGCCATAGGGATAAGGAAAACTCCAGGGTGCAGCTCGGTTGATGTGGATGGTGTTGTTCACGAGTTCATTGTGGGGGATAAATCATACATTCGAATTGAAGAGATAAATGAGATGGATTTAAAGGTTGGAAAACTAGGACATGTGATTGATACCTCCCAGGTGTCATTAGATATTGAGGAAGATGAGAAAAGGAATGCATTATTGCTGCACATAGAGAAGCTTACGCATGCTTTTGGGCTCATTGGAGCTAAACCTCCCACTGCCATTAGGATTGTGAACAGTATTCGTGTCTGCAATGACTGCCACTCTGTTGTGAAGCTTGGCTCCAAGGCTTACGGTCGAGAGATCATAGTAAGAGATAGAAATCGGTTCCATAGATTTGCAGATGGGAAATGCACTTGCGGTAAGTATTGGTAAAGATTTGTACTTTTGTAATTCGTAGTCTGCATACTAGTCAACTGGAAATACATTTATCTTCACAAACACTTAAAAGTTCTGATAGGACTAACTACTACGAAGATGCATACAAGGCTAGCATCTCTGTTTGACATTTATTTGAAAGAAGGCAACATGGCAGAACGATTAGTCGATGATGAAGAATGAGAACGGGAAACTAAGGGCACTTGGGCTTCTTGGTGCCTTTGGCGACCTTGTCTCTGTAGCAAGGGCACTCGTCTTTGTTTCCGTAAGTTCCCGAAGGCACACATCTGCATTCTTCACAGCACATGATGCAGTACTTGAGGCACCGGAACTTGATTTTCGCCTTGGAGCACCTCACCTTACACTTTCCCTTGCAGTACGCTGGCCATGCCGAAAAAGAAATGATTTATCCGCACAAGAGCAAAAGTTCCAAGAAGGAATTTCAATAAACAGTTGGTGCTACCTGAGGCTGCCGTGGTTGTGTCGAGAAAGGAAGAAGTGAGGAGGAGGAGGACGAGAGCCAGAGTGGCGACGGAGAGGAGCTTCATTTCCTTGAGAAGCTTAGTCTGCTATGCTGGTTGTGAAGGGAAGGGATGAGCTTAGACTGAATTTATATAGGAAGAAGAGGGTGATTGGCTTGTGGGCCGGTTTGCATCCATACATGCATGCAAGCTTGTGGGGGACATGGAGGAGAAGGTGGCGGAGCAATGAGCGCCAGGTTCGACGTGAGGGCATTGGAATTCAAGCTGTAGCCTTTAATCACTTGTGTTGGGATCTGCCCGCTGTGAAATTGAAACTCTGGGAGATGCATTTGGGGTAGGTGATGTCTCGTGTCATCTTTATTAGTGGACTTCAATTTTAGGAATACCAAGGTTCTCAGCAAGGTACTCAAAACCTTAGCTACTGTTTAGGTGATAGGTCTCCAAAACATTTAGGTGGATCGTCTGAACATTCATATCTTTGATTTTATTTTTAAAATTATATAATTAAAAATTAATTACAAATTTTTTTTACTATGAATCATCTCTTAAAATTTTTTGAAATTCAGGATTAATACTGAAGGTATAATTTTTTAAAATAAAAGTGTAATTCTATCATTGTATATAAATTTTTTGGCACATATAAATATTTTAACTTATATATAAACACTATATATGATATAAAATGATAAAATTATAGATTTATCTCAAAAGAAAAAAACATCTTCAGGAGTTGATTTCTAATTTTCAAAATACAAGGGGTTGATACTAAATTTTAAAAGTTTTTAATAATTTTGCAATAATTTTTCCAAAATACTATGTTTGTTATTGTATAGTCATGTTTCAATAAATTTATGATTTCAAATAATTGGAGTTTGTGAAAAATAATCCCAAATACTTCAAAAGAATTTTTTTTTTTTATTAGAGTGTGAAATTTGGGGTATTTAATGGACCCTTGGTACCGAGTTATCTTGTCTGACCGGTTGTTCAAAGGAACAGAAGTTTGACTGTGAAGGGAGATGGAGCGGTAACCAGCTGTGCTGGCCGCATTAGCATCTTAATTGGATAGATTATGAAGTGTGTCAGGAATGGAGTATCATCATCTGAATTTTTCAGTCAAATTAAATAACAAATATTATTTTATTTTTTGAATTCTCAATCAAACGGTCCCCGAGATTTTAGGTTTGTGGCAAATGGGCCTCGAAGTCGGATCGTTCACGCTTAGAAGACAGCCATTTAGGGAAAACCGGTTAGGGGTTCGATGGCTAATTGACCTTTTACAACCGGTGACCTGTCCGTGCTGCTCGACTTGAGTTTAGGACCAGTGATTTGAGTCATTAGGGTAAATGACGACGAAATAAAACAAATTTTTTTAATCATAATTAAATTATTTTTGTGTTTTGTCAAGGCGATGATGTCCATGCTCCGGATCAAGCATTGGGCTTCACTGCCAGGTTGTGCACTTCGTCCCGTCCAATAGTTCTCGCTTTGGTCACCCGTGAACACGAAAGCATCTTTTTCAACCACTCGTGTGCCACAAACTAATGGACCTTCATTAAGCCCATTGAAGCGTTACTGGACTGCATTAAAGCATCACTAGCCCAACAACCCTCTTCCCCCGTATTCAAACCTTGGCCCAGAAGAACAGAAGAAGCCTGCCATCTTCTTCAAGTGGAAGAAAGGCAGGATCTTAAACCCTAGATGCATGCGTGCATGTGTCCCTTAAAGCAGTAGAACATATGAGATGCCTTTGTCACTTCACAAGCTGCCTTTCTCCATTATTCTCCTATTCATATATTGTCCGAATCTAAAGTCTAATATCAAAAGGTTACAGATCTCGCTGTGCCCTGACATCCACTACGACGCAGCTAAAACAGCATCATTTTAGATCTGATCATGCGACCAAGTCCTGTGCTTGCTTTTTCTCCTTCATGCCTTCCTTGGATTCTGATCTTTAGGCTTCTGCAGGACAAGAACATATGAACAGAAACACATAAAGACTCAGATATCGATCTGGTTGGATGTGAAAATAAGTATGAACAATTGAACTAGTTGTTGAGCTCAATGAATGAGAGGACCTTGAGCACTAAATTCCGAGGAATCACAGCCATTGCCTCCACTTCAACAACTGGAGAGCAAATTCTCTTCAACCTCTTATCTGCATCTTTTTCCTGTTGAATGAAGAGGACCACTTCAACTGGTAATGTATCATTAAATGGCAATAATTTGAGAGAATAAGTAGCCGAAAATGCCTTCGCATTTTCAGGGGCGAATATGTGCAAGAGGTTTATCTTATTATGGACATGCAGTGGAATCTGCAACTTGAGGTTTTGCGTTTTTTATATGTACGTAATACAACTTGTGACAGATCCATGAAACCTAATCCATTGACAAATTCATTTATTATTGAATTATTCTGAATCTCATCTAATTCAGTGAGTGTCTCCGAGCAATTAGGTCTTCATTAAGACTGCTAATTCTCCAAATGGTAGGTATATATCCACATGAATGTGTACAGTGTTTCCATGTTTAACAGCTTTGCTTCCACCGTTCGCGGCGTGACAAAGATCTTCTCATTGGACGTGCCTGGTCAAGCTTAGACTTACTCCCAATCATGCACTTCTTTTTTTTTTAAAAAAAAATCTTTCGGATTTATTTTGTTAGTCGATCCTATTTTTGACAATGCTTTGCATTTATTCGAAGGAATCCTAAATCTTATTATCTTTGTTAACCTCATATATGGTGTACGGCCTCCATCTCCAACCCATTTGGTCCTAATGGTTAGCAACTTTAATACTCGTACTGTGCCTTCCATTGCCTTCCAATGGCCTCGTATTGTCACTTCAGCGAGATCACATTTGATTTGAGAAGAGATGCTTGTTTGGAATGATGCGTTAGGATGTGAGTTCGGCTTGAATTTGATCCTTTGGTTTGAAAATGGGTTGAGTTAAAAATTGAGTTTGTTTCGTTAACCAGGTAAACTCAAATCGGATCGACTTGCTGAATTTCGACAAAAGTTGGACTTAATTTTATTATATATATATATATATATATATTAACAAATATTATATTAATGCTACTTTTAAAAGAATTATTTGGTCTTAATTAATTAAAAATAATTATTAAAATTCAAAGATTAAATTACGAACTTATATCGCCCAATGATCGAGACAAATCTTTGAATCGATCCAGAGACGATTACCGCTGTCTTATTAGCATGTACTATACACTGATCTCAAGTTGGAAATATCAGATTTTGGAAGACTTTTTTGTTGCTGTCATGGCTACAATTAGCAGCAAAAAGTCAACTATTTTTTGCAACAAAAAGATTTTATACGTAATTTATTACATTGTTTCCCATAAAAAAATCCCTCTCCTAATTCACGTGCCACTTGACGGGCCGTTACTGGTCACCCGTTACGCCACTGGGCATCAGTGCACAAGCTCACCGCTTTCTGCCAAATTACCTCCCAGTCCACAACGCGCCAAGAACTGCGAACGTAGCGAAACTTCAACAGCATAAGCTCACTGCGGTGACTAGATCCTGCCTCCCTCCTTCTTTCTCTGTCCACTTTTTCACTTTTCCCCCGTACTTCTACTTTTATTCTCACAACTCCGTCCCACCCACTTTCTTTTTCCATTGCTGCCCCTGCTCTTCCCCTTATTTCTATCCCCCCACCAAGTTCGAGAAGAACCCGACCTTCCTCCCACTCTCCAGTCTCCACTGGAGACTCATAATCGTCATTTCGCGGTGGCACCCTCGACGACGATTTCTCTAATGTTTTAGCCCTTCCTCTTCTCCTCCGTCTAGGGTTTCGCAGCAATGGAAAGGAGGCGCGGCTTCCTCACGGCGTTGCGGGAGAGATCACGCTCGGAGAGCCCGGTACGAATCCCATCGCCGGTGGCCGGGCTTCTGCTCCGGCGCCGGCGGCATGGCCGGCGGGATCGGGCGACGGAGATAGTGGAACAAGGAGGTGGTGGGTGGCCGGGGTTGGCTCCGCTGATGGAGGGGCCGGACGGTGGGGGGAATGGCGCCGGTCGGAGAAGGCCAGGGCGGTGGGGTCGGTGGGTGAAGGGCCGGGTCCCGCGGGCCCCGTCGCCGTCGGTGTCTGCGGACGGGTACCGGCGCTCCGATCTCCAGCTTCTTCTCGGTGTTATGGGTGCGCCGTTGGCTCCGATTCATGTTAGCCCCGTGGAGCCGCTGCCCCATCTCGCGATCAAGGATACACCCATTGTGATATTTCTATTCGATTGATCAATTTTTCTTATTTTTTTTCTCCGTTTTTAGGTTTCCCAATTGGTGAAGTTTGTTGTTGTTCGGTTGTTTGATGAAATGACCAGATATATTTGTAGGCATGCAATTGGTTTAATTTTTGCGTGAAATGGAGGGCATTTTGCCACGTTTTTCTGAGCTGCATTTGATTTTTTTTATAGCTATGCATTGCCATTTTTTGGATTGATTCTTAAATTTTACCCCTTGCGAGTATAAATTTTAAGCAATTTTGATAGCACTCCGATGCCCTGTCTCTAATTTTTCCACAAATTCTCTGTAGCGTCTTGTGATTCTCTGATTAAGTGTTTAATGCTTCGAAATAGAAGTAAATCAATTCAAGTACTCATTTGGATGCTGTGCTGAGGACATTTTTTGCATTTTCATTGGATTTCTTTTTTGATGCTCTTTGATTTTATCTTGGTAGGAAACTTCTTCGGCGCAGTACATACTGCAGCAGTACACAGCGGCTTCAGGAGGGCTCAAACTCGAAAGCATGATCCGAAATGCATATGCAATGGGGAAGGTCAGAATGGTTGTGTCAGAATTTGAAACAGCTGCTGGAGTTGTGAAAAACCGGAGCGCCTACAGGGATGCAGAGTCCGGTGGGTTTGTACTCTGGCAGATGGCCCCCACAATGTGGTATGTGGAGCTCGCCGTTGGCAGCAGCAAGGTGCATGCTGGTTGCAATGGTGAGCTTGTCTGGCGCCACACCCCCTGGCTTGGTGGCCATGCTGCTAAGGGCCCTGTTCGTCCCCTTCGCCGAGCTCTCCAGGTATAAAACCAATAGAAAATCCATCCTGATATCCGTCCTGATTTTGTTCTCCTCTTTTGTTTTGTTTAGCAATGTTCGCTGCCGGGCAAATGTTAATTCAGTTAAATAATTTAATGAAAGAAGCAAACAAACAATTGTTTGGATGATTGGGTTGCTCATTAAAAACGCAACATTTCTTTATGAAAAAAAAAATAATGAATCTGATAACATATTCATATCAACGTGAATAAGCAAAAACAGCAGAATGCTTCTCGGGTTTGAGTTGGCTTCAGCTAGATTTGATGAATTCCATATGTGTAGGGCCTTGATCCGTTGACCACAGCAAGCATGCTCGCAAATGCGCGATGCATTGGAGAGAAGCTGATAGAAGGGGAGGACTGTTTCATTCTCAAGCTCTCTGCAGATTCAGAAATGCTGAAAGCTCGCAGTGAAGGACCAGCTGAGATCATAAGGCATGTATTGTTTGGCTATTTCAGCCAAAAAACTGGGCTTCTGATCTGCATGGAGGACTCTCACCTGACCAGGATCCAATCTAGTGCTGGTGGTGAAGCTGTTTATTGGGAGACCACCATCAACTCCTTCATTAAAGACTACTGGAAGGTTGAGGGCATCATGATTGCTCATTCAGGTCGGTCTGTTGTCACCCTCCTTAGGTTTGGTGAGACGGCAATGAACCACACCAAAACTAGGATGGAGGAAGAATGGAGCATCGAGGAGGTGGCCTTCAACGTTCCTGGTCTCTCTATGGATTGCTTCATCCCTCCTGCTGATATAAAACGGGGGCCTATCAGTGAGCCTTTTGAGCTGCCTCATGGAGAGAGGGCCAAGACCAGCAGCATTAGTGGTGGTCATCGTGCAAAGGTTGCAGCTTTGGAGAAGCCAAACGGTAGCTTTGATGACAGCTCATTATGAAGAATGGAGATCTAATCTTGGGTTTTGCAGGATAAGAGAATTGAATTGTTCATAAGAGTGATAACATTCAGCTAGATCTGACATGCCATGAAATATTTGGGTCATAGGAATTGATTCAGAGGAAGGTCTGGGTGATTTCGGAGCAAGCGTCTGTAGATAGCAGCATTATCTTCGGCCTTTTCAAGTCTCTGGTGAATGCTTGTGTTGGATGAGTTGAGTGACTGTGGACGTTGTGTTGCATATCCATTGCTGTTGGCTGCAAAACCTTACCAACAATGAGCATAGTGTTTGCAAGAGTTATTTCAACCTTTTTTGTTGATGGTTTAGTTGGAAATATGCATTCTTCAGATCGCAAGATGATATGATTTGCAATTGGTTTTCTTAAAGTTTTTCTATCTTTGGTTGATGCTAAATTAGCAGTATTATGAAAATGTTTTCATTAGCTTGTTCGCAAGACAATATCATCTTTTCCTCGTCATATAGTTGATGATTATCGTTTTTGTCTTGGTTTTTAGAATACAGTTGCAGATTATCAACTCCCCGCCCCGCCTTGCCGTCCCTTTCGTCTCACGCATTTTCTAGAACACCATGCATCCCCTCCTCGCCCTCTCCCTCCTCCTCCTCCTCCTCCTCCTTCCTCCTCGCCCCCTTCTCCTCCATTATCCTCGATCCAATCAGCGTCATCGCCGATCCCCCAGCCGCCGCCCCGTTCAACCTTTCGCGCACCTTCTCCACCTCCGCTCCGACCATTTTCTACTCCGACCCGCCAGCCGGCGCGCCGATCTATTTCCAGCCCTGTCATTACCGCCTCCGCTCCCACTTTCTCCTCCTCCGATCAGCCGCTCGCCGAACATTTCACCACTTTCTATACCCCCACACAACCCCCACCCCCACCACCACCCCCCCCCCCCCCCCCCACCCCCCCCCCCCCCCCCCCCACCCAGTCGCCGGCAGCCGCACCCGCCGACCTCCCACCACGGATCAACGGCCCCGCCAATGCGCCAACCGCATTGCCTCCGCCGGTGGCCGATCCCCCCGCCTTCACCCCGTCTCTGCTCTCCACGCCGAGCAAAAAGTTGAATAAACCCCTCGCTCCGCTTCCGGCGGGGCCCTTCCAATCGCCTTCTTCGGATCCCTCTTCCTCGGCGGCCTCCCCAACTGCTGCCACCAATTCCGCCGTCAGCCCATCGGTAATGCACCCCAACCCACCTGCGCCGGCGCCGACTAAGCGAACAAAGAAGCTCAGTCACCATCCGACGGCGGCGTCCCCCTCGCCCGCGCCGACGAAGAAGAAGCCAAAGAAAGTCCCTGCTCGGCATCCGCCGGCGCCCGCTCCGTCACCGTTCGCCTCCGTGTCTTCGGCTTCCTACCTGGCCTCTTCACCCGCGCCCACCACCGACCCGCCCCCGCCCCCGCCCCCGGCCCGGCCCCGGCGCGCTTCCGACATGACGGTACGCGTTCCCCTCCGTTACTATCGATTTGCTTCTTTGACCGTCCGATCTAGTTCCGCACGATCGGACGACTATTAATGCATCGGAACCAAATTGAAAATTAAATTCTGATGAATTTAGACAATTGTGTTCCGTGTATTTATTTGTGTGCTGGGGACGTCCACTCCTGTCAAATGGAAGAATCTCCGACCCGTACTTGCGGTCTTCGGGACCGCTGACTTGTGATGGACTTTATCAGCCGTTGGATTCATTTCGAAGATGATCAAGTATTCTAATATTTTACTGTTCCTAATTTGCAATCTTTATTCCTTTCGGAAAAGTGCAGGAAGGTGACAGGAGCGAGACGAGGAATTGAGCGCGGATCTCGAGGTGGTCTATGCTGATCGCAGCCGTTGCGGTAGGAAGAAGCTTATGATAAAGGTTAGCCACTTCAGTCTTATCACGTGTAGCTACTGGGGCTTTTAGCTTTGGGGTTATACTTGCTGGCATTTTGTGTTAGAGGGCGGTGATTGAGTTAGATATACATAAATAAATAATGATTTTATTTTGTTTATTTTTATGAAGACCATAAAACACAAATATTACCTAGTAAAAAGAAATTTAATTGAGAGTTTGAGTCTTTATTTATAAAAAGTGTTAAATTAGATTAATACAGTGGATCGAACACTAAATTATTCCAAAAGCTTAAAGTCATAAATCAAATCATTCTAAGAGCTTAAGCTTTTCAAATATTTTAGTATCCGGCCTATTATATTAATTTGATTTAACACTCTTTCTACTCCTTCAATAAGTGATATCAAAGCTTCAGATTCGAAGTTGTGCAAACTCTTAAATTAAAATTATCGTGATGATGCGACTGAATTAAGTTGCATATTAGTCTTTCTTAAAAAAAAATTTCAAAAATTGAGACAAAAATTTGTTAGTATAAATTATACGATGAAATTGGTTAAATAAAAGAGTATAATGATAATGCGACTAAATTGAGTTGCATATTAATCTCTCTTTAAAAAAAATTAAAAAAAATAAAAACTTATTAGTATGGATCATACGGTAGAACTAGTCGGATAAAAGAGTTTTTGATTAAGAGTGTTAAAATTGATGTGATCAAATCACACATGAAGGGAGAGATTGTTATAATATTAAGTTTGATAAATTAGTCCTACATCGGATATTGGATAGATAGAGTTTAATATATATAGTGAAAAAGTCTCACATGCCACAAGTTTAAATTTTTGAGATAGTTTGCTATCTGATCTACTATATTAATCCAGTTTGATACTCTTTCGACTCTCCCAACAAGTGATATTAGAGTTTCAGATTTGAACTTGTGCAAACTCTTAAAATTAAAATTACCATAATAATGCGACTGAATTGAGTTGCATGTTAGTCTCTTTTTTAAAAAAAATCGAAAATTAAGACAAAAACCCATTAGCATTGGTCACACAGTAAAATTGATTAAGTAAAATAGTACCGTGATAATGCAACTGAATTGAATTGCATATTAGTCTCTCTTAAAAAAAATCAAAAATTGAGATAAAAACCTGTTAGTATAGATCATACAGTAGAACTACTCAAATAAAAGAGTTCTTAATTAAGAGTGTAAAAACTGATGTAGTCAAATTACATCTAAAAAAGGAGATTGTTATAAAGTCAAGTGTGATAAATTAGTCTCATATCAAATATTAAATAAATAAAGTTCAATATATATAAAAAAGGCTCATATTTCATGAGATTAAACTTTTGAAATGATTTGATATTCGATTTACTATATTGATATAATTTGACATTTTTTTTATTCCCCAACATTCATTAATAATGGAACTAAAAAATACTGTGATCAAAGTCTAAAACAAGAGAATATATGATAAATGTTATAATATTTGTAACTAAAAAAAAACACCAGAATAATACTTTATTTACGCAACAATAAAGATATTGTGTCCATAATTCAAAACAAATGAAACAAATAACATACCATCACACGATCAATTACAACTAACACCTTCTCATTTTTGTGGGGCAAACTTTCCACCAACAAATACATCACACAAATTTTTCCTACTATTGATAACCAAACTGGGGTGTTCGCCTTCCCCTGTGGCCATTGTTCGCCGCTCCCTTCATCTTGAGAACCTTCTTGAGAATGTTTCTGGCATACCTGTGGCTCTCCAAGTCTGCCTCGTGCTTCTTTATGGTCAGTAGCATGTAAGCAAACAAATCAGGCTGTGAATCATGAGCAAAGCAGCAGAGAGTCAGCCAGTGTTCTACAAAGACCGGAAGGATATTGGATTTAGTTATGGAGAATACAAACCTCCGCGTTCTCCAGAGCACGCTGTATCACGTAGTTTCCATACGGATCCTCCATGATCTGCACTATCTCTGGACTCTCGAACAGCTCCCGGATGATCCTCCTTCGCCCTCTATGCCCCGTCATTCTGATGCATGCCTCCACCACATTGCTGCTGAATTTCTGCGTCGAAAGCAGTACGATATTTCCCCGCAGTCTGTCCAGTATCATGTCTTTGTGTCCTTCATTACTTATACCCAGCAGACGTTGCACAACATAGTTCCTGGTGAACAAAAGAAACATGCGGTTTATCCGAAAAGATCGATGATGTGACAAACGAAAACCTGTGGATGTTTTCATGCTAATGTACCCGTGTGGATGCTGCGAAAGCTCCAGGGTGTAAGGTATTAGGTTCAATACACGCGGAATTCTGTCTTCTTCTTTCGCCAGCTGCAAAACTTTTTGTAATGAACAACAAGCAGATTTATCTACCGCGATGTCTACCAATCGATACTCGTCCAGCAGCGCAAGAAAAAACTGCAAAAATTCCCATGCTTGTATCTCAATTCAGTTCATTATGACAGGCTAATATCAGCAGCAGCTCGAAGAAACTTACCTCTATGAAGTCATACGAGAGTATGTCTAGCACCTTTTCGATGACCCGATGACCGTTCATGTTCGCGATCAGCTTGAGGATCTTCGGGCCCCTGAAAGTTCGATCTATCATCGCAAAAGTTACCCCATGATGCTCATGTTGGAAGCGCCCCAACAGCTTCACCATACATTGGCTCCTGAAATATAATGTATAAGAAACGAAGACACTAAAGGAAGACAATGTAGTTGATGTTAGGAGCTGGAGTTGGCTCATTACCCTTCCCAACTGACCAACGTTTCGAAGAGCACATCAGAGTTGTCGAAGTCGCCGAGGACGGCCTCAACGAGTCGGGGCAGATAAGCTTGGGGACAAACTTCGACGAGCTTCAGAAAGACTTTGTGCCCGTCGGGGTCCGCCATCATGGTCAACGGGCTGTATAGTATTTCCTCCAGGATAGTATATTTGTTGGCGGAACAGCCCCTCTCCAGAAGGTGCCGCAGGAACCTGCTGCCGTCGGCCTCCAATGTCACCAGCAACATCCTTCCCACCACCTCGTCCATGCTCTTGTACCTTCCCTCGTACGGCGTGATTTCCGCGGGCCGCCGCCATCTAAATGCGTTTGCGTCAACCTCGTCCATCTCCACTTGATGGCTGTGTTGGTTTCTCCCGTGTATGCTACTGATGTTCGCCATCGCCGCCGCGTAATTCAGTGACATTGCCTGGATTGCTTCACGGTCATGGCTGGAACTGTAGTAGTTCCACAGCGTTGCTTCTGACAAAGACGGAGAGGGAGACAAGTGATATGGTGCCACTGCCGCCGGAGAGAAGTGATAGGAGTTGTTGCTGTCGTTGTTGTTGATCAATCCATTGTGTATCTCATATCTATTGATCTGTGGGGCTGGACCTTGCCGGTAGCTACCTATCTGGGGTACATAGTTATTTGAACTCAGGCCATTGCTGTAGCTATACACAGAATTATGGTCTGGAAGAGCCGAAAAAGAAGAACGGGATGAACCAGGCAAGTATCCTCCAGTCTGCGGGACGAACTCTAGGCCATTGGCAGAGTTGTACGCGGAATTATTATACGGAAGAACCGAAGGAGAAGAACGCGATGAAGTAGGAAAGTACTGATTGCCAGTTGCGAAGGGCAACAGGGAAGGATGCTGGTAAGACGGTGACAGTGCCCGATGATAGGGCGAAGATCTTGATGAGGACGGTGGAGGCGTGGGCAAGAGAGAGAGATCGGAGAAACTCCTTTCGAGAGTATCACACAAGGGTTCGTGGGTGGAGAAACCCAATCCCGGACGAGAAGCAGCGGCGGCAGAGGAAGATTCCGCGACTCCGTTAGACGAAGCCATGGCCGGAGAACAACGGAGCAAATTGACAGGAGACTGTTTCCCGTCTCCGTCGGAGGAATTCATGTTTGGGGTGTCAAGGGAAGGAAGAAAAGGCGGATAGAGAGCTTGTCCCTTGTCTTCGTTAGAGGAAGCCGTGTTAGGGGAAGTAGATGTGCAGGAGGAAGAAGAAGAGGGATTGAGAGAGTCGAAGACGTGTAAGAGGGGTTTTAAACAGGGTTTAGGGAGGTTAAACAGGATTTCTCCCGCGAAGAATTCGGAATGCAATTTGAGTTTCGTTTTTTGGGGACTTCTTCCTAATTTGGGACTCTGATCAAATCGGGTCGCACGCTGGATCCCGACCGTTGAATTGCCACGTTCAATCTGTGGTGATCCAAAATTTCGCGTGTGATCGCGCATGAAGCAAAAGGATCCGATTCTCTTTAGGTGTTGAACTCTTGATCGGTTTTGAACGTCAGGGCTTGATCAGGTACGATTAGAGATTGTTTACTGATGCAATTCGGATTTCATCTTAATTTTTACGTAATCTATAATTATTGCATCCTGTCTAACTTATCCAAACTTAAACCGGAAGTGTCTTCCCAAGAAAGGCGTCCTTGATCGTGATCGTTGGTTTTTAGGTGTTCGATTCAACGGCTAGGATTAACGTTGCACTTTTTCAATGGCCGGACCAAATCGGGCCTGGTACCAGGCCTCATTGTTGAGAGTCTTGAGACACTGATGGGCCTCGCTGGTCGTAGCGCCCGATTGGCTTGATTTGTTAGCCAGTTATGTCTTGACTTGCTTTTTTATGGCGTGTTATATGTAAATATGAAGATTATAGGGACCTTACGCAAATAAAGATGTCCAGATTCCAGACTCTCTGATTTGGTAATCCATAAAAAAATAAATAAATAAGATAAATTGTATATAATTTCTTAAAATTTTATTAAATTACATATTTTTTTAAAAAAATTTAAAAATTATATATAATACCTTAAAATCTTATTTAATTATTTTTTTCTTAAAATTTAAAAAATTACATATGATTTTTCGATTTTTTTAAAATTACATATTGCTCATTCAAATTTAAAAAATAAATATTCTTTGCAACCTGCCTCCAAAATGGAGTGCAAGAACTTGCATCCCTCCGCCTCCATCACCATCAGCAGCACATTTCCCTGCATTTCAGCCACGCTGCCATACCTTCCCTCATAATTAGTCATTTTCTGTTGCTAAATGCGGTGATCTCCTCCATGGCTGCAATGCAATTGAGCTGACCCGGTCCGTCTGAATTCTGTCATGGTACCGTCTCGACGAGCACATGCCACCAATCTCATCTTCAAGCTGTTCACCATAGCTGGCCCAGTTCGTGTGCACTTCGTCACTGTACTGCCTTTGGAAGTGCATGCAACCGATGCCATTGGTCAGCACTGTCCTACCCAGTTGCTTCTGAAGAACAACCAATGAACTAGAAAGGTAATGTTAGCCAGGCAACAATGGAAATGAAGAAGTAAACTGGCAAGAAAACAGAACAGAATTGATGAATAAGGTGAGTATTGGAAGTCATGAGCCGTCAATGGGAATGAAGAATGTGATGAACCAGGGAAGTATTGGTGGTAACACGATGATGAAAACGGAGAACTAGATGATGGAACCAAAGAAGTAACCCAGTGAGATGACGGAAGAGTAGAATAGGATGAAGAAAAGTATTGGTAATCCGCTGATAGTAGATTGGCAGCAGAATGGTGACAGCGATACGGAGGATCGGGAAAACAAGGTGATGAGGACGGAGAAAGACAAGAGGATCTTTTCCGAAGAAACACATAAAAGGGTTCATCGAGGAAACTAGTTCCTGGTGAGAGTCGTGGGATTCCATGTGTGGGTAGCAGATTGAGAAAGTTCAAGTATTTGAGGGGTTTAAGCAGGGCTCAGAAGTAGTAGAACGATAGCAGGAAATATTTTTCCTGTGAAGATATTGCTGGAAAAAGTATTCAGCTGATTGCTTATTAATAAAATTTAAATCTTGCATACGACTTTTTTTTTCTGGAATTGTCTTACCTTGGACTCTTAGGCCTATAATTACTGAAAACTATGATAAGTTCCCAAGTTATCCTAAACTATGCTAGTTTATTTTCACTAATCTCAATTTATCTTTTAACTTATCCTAACCTTAGAATATTTACGACCCATGTGAGCAGAACAACTGATGTACTTGTCAAAAAAAAAAGAAAAGAAAAGAAAAGGAACAAATGATGTATTGGGTTGCAAATTTGTACTCATCCATCTAGCACAGTTCATTTTACTACTAGCTATACACTGGAACTAAACAATGACATATGGTTGGCTTATAACAAAATGCAAAACGGAACATAGCTACAAAGAAGGAAGTAAAATTAGTCAAAAAAATGTGGCTTGTTCGGTATTCTTTTTCCCTTTTTTTTTCAAGTACACCTTTGTTCTCAAAAAAGAAAATGAAAAACAATTGTATGCATCAATGTGTGATAGTTAGAATTCTCTATTTGGCAAACTCACAGTTCTTAGTGTAAGCATGCAACAAAACAAGTACTGTAATGATGTAACCTACAGAAGGTCACCTCCTTTAACACATGAACTAAAAATCGATATTACCAAGATCGTCCATGGTTTTCCTCGAGCACAAGAACTAGGTTGTCTCTGACTTGGAAGTGCAAAAGCTATCTTTAGCTTCCAGTGTCCCCAATTGTTTAAAAGGCCAAGTCGATAGAGCTGCTCCGCACAAAATGAGGTAAACTAAAAATGTGACATATCCAGCTATGACAGCAAAGACAATGCAGCCCAACAATGCACCATGTACTTCAGAGTATACAAATTCCAATAAAATGTAGCCATTGATGATTATAAGCAACGTAGAAACCGACCATGCTACTACCTGCACTCACAGGAGGTTTTAGATGCTAGTAAACAAGGGTCGATATTCAAAATATTAGCTATCATAAAGGTCATTAACCTTGATATTTCAATATCACTTGAAAAAATTGAGAGGTGACAGCTAGAGGTCATTATGAACTTGAACATTGATGGTAGTAGTACTCAGATAACATGTAAGAAGATACACCATGGCGCCCATAAACAGTACACCAATCATGTAAACATCATAAGGTACTATTGCTCAATCATGGTTAATCATGCATTTACCACTTTGCTTCACAAAAAACAGTAAAAATCATTAGGTTAAATGGAAAATTATCAGCTTAGATGAAGTGAATGATCCAATCCCTTGTCTAAGCTCTTTGTGATCATTTTTCCAAGCAGATACAGCTTCAGGAACATACACTGCAAATACATTTTTGCACAAGCAGAAAAAAAAGTTGAAGAAAGTCATGGGAGAGCATAAGATATGTGGGAGCAACAAAGGCTTGGATGAAGATGCTAATAAACTTACTTTGATTTTATGGCCAATCCGGAAGGTTCCCATAACTGTTTCTTTTGATACCAAACTGAGAAGAGGAATTAGGGCAAATGGGATTTGAACTGATTGAAGAACATTAAGCAACTCAGTGAAAGCATCCAATGCAGCACCGGAGACACCAAAAAATAGAGCAACAATTATCGTTGGCACAATTGCCAAGATTCTTGAGATCAATGACCGGAGCCACTTCTTCAGTTGAAGATTTAGAAAACCTCCCATAATGAATTGCCCAGCATAAGTGCCAGTAATTGTACTGCTCTGCCCTGCAGCCAACAATCCAATTCCCCATATGTACAGAATTGGAAATAGTCCTCCCCCAAATTTTCTCTGAAGAAATTCTCCAGCATTCTCAAGACCAATACTTTGTGCTTCTCTAATGCCAAAAAAGCCCTTTGCAAAAACTGTGGTGACAAACAAATTTATGGTGAACATGACAATGACAGCAACTACTGATTCCATAGTGTAGTAGTTCAGTGCTTCTTGAACTCGGTTTCTCTTAGTTGTATCAATCTTCCTTGACTGTACAAGAGCAGAATGCAAGAACATGTTATGAGGTGTAATGACACAGCCAACAACTCCCACTGCTTGTCTTATTGTCTTTGAGCTTAATCTTGGAACCAGAACACCTGATAAGAGTCATCAGAATTAGTAGAAAGCATCCAGGCAGAAGATGAAAATAATACAAGAGAAAGAGTATAGGAAACAATTACCAACTAGAAGCTCTTTTCCACTAGAGTTGGTTTTACTGAACATCCATGTAAAGGAACAAGCCATTGTTGAAATCAGAATAGCAAAAACAGCTTCTAATTTCCTCACCCCATAGTTCTCGAGGAACAAAAATATAAAGCTGTAAAAAAGATGAGATCTATAAGATTTCCATTTATAAATAAGAATTCAGATGTCTTCTCACGCATGATCAACATAATTAACTTTGGAAAGCTAGCTCAAGAAAAATTATGGAAAGATCATACAATGTTGTTAATGAGAATTTTATTTGCATTGGCCTTTTAGTTTTGACTTCACAAAGTCAAAACTTGAGCATCTAAGCTCATACATAGGCCTTCAATCCACAACAACATTGAGAACAAAACATAACTTCACCTAGAAAGCAAAAAATAAGAGTTTAAAGTTTGTGAATTCAGTCCAATATCGAGCATAATTTCACCCAAATAACACAAATGTTAAGCTTTGCGATTTAGACTTATGTTAAGGAGCATAATTTCACCCAGCAATGAAGAATAAGTGGGATTAAGGGATATAAATGAACAAAAAAACGCAAAAGAGCCATAAAATAACTACACATTGTTCAGAAGTTAAGATTTTACCTTTTTTTGGTCTATCTTTATGATCAAATCCAGCCAAAAAGACGATTTTGTGGATGCAATGATACATAAAAGCCAATTAAAAGCTCAAATTATTTCTAGCAGTCACCACAATCCATATGAAATGAAAGGTAATAATTTTCCAAATCAGAAACATAAGAAGAACAAGCCAATGCATCACCAGTCCGACGCGGTGATGATGACGCCGGCCCAGAGCGGCACCACCCCACGGCTCAATATCTTGATCGCGATGGCACTCCCGATGACCTCTTGTATATCGGCCCCGATCAGCGCGAGCTCCGTCATAAACCACAGTGCCACGACTACCCACCTCTCATACTCCTCCCGGCAAAGCTCCGCCAAATGCCGCCCCGTCACCACCCCTAGCCGTGCAGAAAGCAGCTGGATCAAAAGCCCCATCGCCGTGGACCACATCAACAGCCACAGCAGCGAGTATCCCGCCGCTGCGCCAGCCTGGAGATCCCCTTCGAGGTTTCCTGGATCCAGGAACGCGACGCTCATGAGGAACCCGGGGCCGGTGAAAAGCCAGAGCTTGCGCCATGAGAATGGGGGGACAGCGTCCGAGTCGGGGTCGGCTTCGGGGATCGGGATGGAAATCTTGTCGCGCGATTCAAACGTGGTCTCGCCGGCGGCTAGACGGTGGTATTCGCCGGAGATCGGCGGAGGGAGGAGGGTGTGGAACACTTCGGTGGCGGCGAGGTCGCCGGACGAAGAGTGAATGGAGACGCGTGGGGTGTTTTTCGTCTTTTTGGTTGGTGGGTCCGGTTTGACGATATCGAATGACGTCATTACGCGATTGAATTGTGTGCGTGTTCGAAGGGACAGACCCTTTTGTAATGTTGATCGGTTTGGCTTGGTCAACAAAGTTGAATTACTTAGCCGAAATTATTGGGAATCTTTCCACGTGACAGATTTGCAAGGAAGGAATTAACGTTTAAGTCCCTGCATTTTTAATTTATGCACAGGCCTCTGAATAAAATGATATTCTTTTAGTTTCCGTTCGATAAAAAAAAATTAAAATTAATACGGTTAAATGTAACTATTATATTTATGAATATCCCTTAATAAACTTCTGACATTTGACCAAACGAATCTTCAAGCTATATTTTTTATTTTTAAAATCTAATAATCTTCTTTAATCGTTTTGCATTGAAGCAATTAAAGTATTTACCATAATATTGTATTAATCGTTTTGCATTGAAATAATCATTTAGACATCATTTTGTTCAATATTAGAATTAGAATTAGCTTTAATTTTAATTACAATAACAAATTTTTTGTTAAAAAATTAAAATGAATTGTTTTAATTTACTATTAAAAAAATAATTCGGCCGTTTTTTTTAATTGGATTATCTCCTAGTCGAATTACTTTTAAATTATTTCTCACTAGATACACTCTTAACTCTTCTAAACACACATTACTCTGTGCAGGCGGAGGAGTTTCTAAATATATTTCGAGGTTTAACATGTTTTAATCCAAGTAAAATAAAAAATCACTGGCAAGCATTTACCCAAAATTCAAGTTATGATTCCAAAAAGAAGTAACAATCGCTGCTTCTCCACTGAGGCTTCAACCGGCCTTCAAAAGCTAGGCAACCTTCTCACTTTCTGAATCAGCCTTCTACATATTGGACACAGTTTGCTCTCTTCTTTCATGATCCTGGAAAGAAATAAATATTAAATCAGTAAAATATAAAAAATACTTTAAAAAATACTTAATTAGTCAGCGGAATTTATAGTGAGGACACCTATGTGCGCAGGGATAGCATGCAATGTAGTGGCCGCAAGGAGTAAAGAAGCACTTGCGGCTCTGATCATAACAGATGACACATATATTTCCCTCATACAAGTCTTGGCTGAAGAAAAATATATTTGCTTCAGAATCCTCTTCGGCTGTTCCATAGCTGAATTTCTGCTGCTCCTTTGCCGGCATTATTGGGTCAGACTCTGTTTCGGTTCTCGCATTTTCTCTATTAATCTCTAGTTCGGATTCATCGAAGTACTTCAAAATTTTGTACAAGATAACCACAAAGGTCCCTATAGGTTTAGAGCAGAGTCAAGCCACCAAGAAGAAGATGATGGATGGATTGGATGTGCTTCTTACTCATACCTAATATCAAGAGGTACGTGAACGAGCGTAGGAGCAAGTAGGAAGCCTCAACGTTCCAGGGTACCTGTTACTGTTTGCCATAAATGATCTCGGTACTTCACAAAAGAACTCACGGAGCAAATTGCAGAGACCTTACATCGTTGCCTGGTGTTGTCAAAATGAAGCCAAGTCTGAGCTTGCTCGCCGTGGTAGTATTATTCTGCTGCAGTTACATGTAATAGTTCATTCAAGAAGAGCCGACTAGATTTTATTTTTGAAGAAAATAAGTTGGAGATCATAGTATCATGCCTGGAACTCCTTCATCAACACTGATATTTCCTTAAACATCGGCGACGATTTTGGTTCCTAGAGTGAAATGCAGCCACTGCAGCGTCCAATGAAAACTCAAAGCAAAGTGAAATGATTCACGGAAGGGAGAAAAGTGAGTCTGAGAATGAAGAGTTGTGAGCTTGAAAGAATCAAGTAGGCAAAACTACCGGTCTTGTTTTTGCAGGAGAACGGTAGATGAAGGCATGCTTGCTTTCTACGGGTTTTGTGAGAGAAGCATAAGAGAAGGTAGCGAATGGTGCGGAAGGCATCAGTGGTCCCTAGGGCCTGTCGCGGCTGAGCCGATAATGGGGCGGTCCTTAGCCTGCCCAATTGTTCTGGGTCGCTTTAACTGGCCGGTACTCCGGACCAACTGGCCAACCCATCAAACTCATTAAGGCCCGTTAAAGCCCGTTCCGTTGGAATCCATATGGGACATTACAGAAATTAGGGGTTAGCAAAAAACTGAAAAATCGGTATACCAAACTGTACCGGTTGAGAATTGTAGTAGAAAACCGGTTCTCAGATTAAACCGGTACGATTCCGATTCTGAAATTTAACAGAATTGGAAAACCGGTTCCGGTTCCGGTTCCACATTACCTAAAAAATTGGTGAACCGGAATCGTACCGATTTTACCTCTATATATACGTCTTCAACCGAAACCCTAACCCTAATTCCTCACTCGCAGCGATGCCACCTCGCTCTCGCCCTCGACCCCGCACTCGCAGTGACGCCGCCACGCTCTCGCCCTCGACCCCGCACTCGCAACGACACCGCCTCGTCCTCACCCTCGCCGGTCATCGCCAGGCTGTCACTTGCTCCGATTTCTTATTCTCAAAGTCTCAAGCCCTAAATCTGGGTCCCTGCATCTCCGATCTCGCCGGTCGCCGTCCACCACGTCTTTTTCTCCGTTTTCTCTTCTCGTTTTCAAAAGTCGAGAGTTCAAAACCCTAACCCTAGGTCCCTGCGTCTCCAATCTCGTCGCCTCTTGCTCCGATTTCTCATTCTCAAAGTCTCAAACCCTATATCTAGGTCCCTGCATCTCCGATCTGGCTATCTCGTGCTCCGATTTCTCATTGTCAAAGGCTCAAACCCTATATCTAGGTCCCTGCATCTCTGATCTCGCCGGTCGCCGTCCGCCGCGCCTTTTGCTCTGTTTTCTCTTCTCATTCTCAAAGGTCGAGAGTTCAAAACCCTAACCCTAGGTCCCTGCGTCTCCGATCTTGTCGCCTCTTACTCCGATTTCTCATTCTCAAAGGCTCAAACCTTAGATCTAGGTCCCTGCATCTCCGATCTGGCCGTCTCGTGGTTCGATTTCTCATTGTCAAAGGCTCAAACCCTAGATCTATGTCCCTGCATCTCTGATCTCGCCGGTCGCCGCCCGCCGCGCCTTTTGCTCTGATTTCTCTTCTCATTCTCAAAAGTCGAGAGTTCAAAACCCTAACCTTGGGTCCCTGCATCTCCGATCTCGTCGCCACTTGTTCCGATTTATCCTCCGTCCATCGCCAAAGCAGCGACATTATCAGAGTACGACATCGCCAGACATCGCCAGAGCAGCGACATCGCTAGTCGCTAGAGCAGCGATCTACTCTGGTATGCCCTCTCTCTCAAGTACCAGCCCTTCTACGATTTCTGATTTTTACTGATGTTGTGTTCCATTTTTTCAGAGTTTTCTCAGAAATTTTGGGACTGCGAGCTGAATTTCAACTTGTTCGGGGGATTTTCCTACTGCGGCGTGGCTGATCATGCCAATTGGTCCAGTTCTGTGAATTAGGTAATACCATAATAGGTATTGCACTTTTCCATTTCTTAGAATTTCATGCTGGATTAGTCTTTCCTGTAGTTCTACTAGGGACAATATTACTTGCATGCTTGATTGCTTAGTCTGTTGGTCATATATCTTCTTTCTTCTATTTTAGATGGATTCCCGCAGAGAAATCACTAATGAAAATATAAGTATGAATGCTTCAAATATAAAATATTTATGTCAAAATCAAAATGTTGGTGAGAACACTGAGAAGGCTAGTGAAGCTCAACATGTAACTTCAAGGATAAATAAAACAAATCAGAAAGCTTGAAAAGTGAGAAAAAATAGTTCATGGGTGTAGGACCATTTTTCTAAACTAGATTCCAGTGAAGATGGTTATAAGGATAAAGCCCAATGTAATTACTGTGGAAGTCTCCTTTCATACCCTTCTAGTTATGGAATAAGTGGTTTAAGTACTTACTTAAGTAGATGCAGAGATTATCCTCCAAACATGGAGGTGAAAAAATAAAAAACTTTAGCCTTTCAATCAGTTAGTGATGACAGTGGCACTGGCACTGACACTCAAGCACGCACACTTGTTACATGAAATTTTAATCAAGAAGCATGTAGAATTACATTAGCCAAATATTTGATTCTTGATGAACTGTTTTTCAAATATATTGAAGGTGAAGGGTTTAAGTTCTATACCTCTACATTGCAACCTAAATTTGATGTTCCTTCCCGATTTACTGTTACTAAAGATTGTTTCAAAATATTTCTGGAGGAAAAGAAAAAATTGAAATATTTTTTTAGCAAGTTAAAGCAAAGAGTGAGTATCACAACTGATTGTTGGACATCATGCCAAAACTTGGGCTACATGAGTGTGACTGCTCACTATATTGATGATGATTGGAAGCTTAAAAAAAAATTTAAAATTTATGTTATGTTTCAAGTCATGCTAGTATGGTAATTGGTAAAACATTGGAATTGTGCTTACTTGATTGGGGCATAGATAAGGTCTTCACAGTTACTGTAGATAATGCATCTTCTAATGATATTGGAGTTCAGTACCTGAGGAAAAGGCTTGATAGCTGGAAAGGTCATGTACTTAATGATGAGTATTTGCATGTCAGATGTTGTGCACATCTCCTAAGTCTAATTGTTAAAGAAGGACTTAAAGATTCAAATGGCTCTATTGCTAGAATTCGGGCTGCATTTAAATATGTGAGATCATCACCAGCAAGAGCACAGAGGTTCAAGCTTTATATGGAGCAGGAAAAAATAGAATGCAAAAGTTTGGTTTGTTTTGATGTTGAAACCAGATGGAACTCTACATATCTAATGCTTGATATTGCTTTAAAATTTCAGAAAGCTTTTGAATTATTGGAAATCCAAGATTCCAAATATGCAGAAGAGCTAATGAAGGGAAAGTCACAGGGCTCACCAACACATGCAGATTGGGATGTTGTTTGAGCTTTATTACCTTTTTTGCAAGTATTTTATGATGTTACCTTAAACATATCTGGTTCTTCTTATGTTACAGAAAATGTATATATATGCACAAAGCATGAATGGAATTGGCATGATGATCAAGAAGTTTTCTGAATCAGATGACTTCTGCTTAAGTACTGTGACTTTTAAGATGAAGACCAAATATGATAAATATTGGGCAAATATTGAAAAGCTTAATATTATGCTATTTATTGCTTCTGTACTTGATCCTAGGCTAAAGTTGGAGAGTGTAGATTGGATGATTGAGGAAAACTATGAGAATGAAAAAGTCAGTGAGTTGAAGGGTAAAATGAAGAATGTTTTGGATAGACTTTTTCAAGAATATTTATCTATAGAAAAGTCATCTTCTTCTTCCCATAGTGTTGCAGGAGTTAAACAAATAAAAGAAAGAAATGCTATTGGAACAAGTAATTTTGATGTACTTCAGCTGGTTTAAGATGAATTGAGAAAAGCAAAAGCAAAACAGAAGACTTCCACTTGCAAAACAGAATTGAATAAGTATTTGGAGGAGGAATGTGAAGATGAGGCAGAAGATTTTGATATTTTTCTGTGGTGGAAAGCAAACAGTGGTAGGTATCCAGTTCTTTCCATGATGACTAAAGCTGTGCTTGCTATGCCCATATCTACCGTTGCTTCGAAGTCAACTTTTAGTATAGGAGGTCGAGTTCTTGATTAATTTCGAAGTTCTCTATCTGTAAAAATGGTGGAAGCTCTTATTTGTACACAAGATTGGTTGCGTTTTTCTAGTTCTCCTATTAATATTGAGGAAACACTTGAGGAAATTGAAAAAATATTCGCAGGTAAAAATTACTTATTCATTGTATTATTTCTATAGAAATTAATTATTGATTTTAATATTTATGCTATATATTTCACATGTTTTATCTTTATAATTGCAGAAATAACGAGTAAAATGGAAACAATAATATCAATTGATGATTAATTTTCTTTCTTGATGTCATTTCCTATGAATCTGCCAGTGACAGCAAAGATGTATGACTGTTGATTTCTTCAGGTATATATATCTCTTTCTGCATGGATTTTCAAATAGTAGAACTTTTTGTTCTTTCTAGATTTACATTATAGTAATTTTCTATTTCTTACTATCTTATGCTCTCAGGCATTTTTTACTGAATACTCAGTGTATATGGAGAATGACTTCTTTATAGCTGGAAGATCATATGCTGGGCAAGTGGGCAGTGGGCACTATATTCCTGCTTTTGCCAGCATGGTTCATTGGTTTGTTTATATGTATCCTCTAATCTCTATTCTCTAACTATTGATTTTGATTACAAAATTATTGTCAAACTTACACATATTGAATGCTAACTGCTATTCTACTAAGCCAATTAAAAGAGCAAATGCAAGGAAGAAAAAGAGGATAAAGTGAAGACATCTCAAGTCATGGGAAGAATGATCTACTGCTGCTAGTCTGCTACACTGCATAATCCCTCTGATACTGGATCAACTTCAGAAACAAATATGAAACTATCTAAACAAAATTTATCTGCATTCCTATGAATCTGCCAACAAATAGGGGTCTTACTAGTATTCTCAAACTGTTGATTTCTTCAAGTATATATATCTCTTTCTGCATGACATGGATTGGTAGCATCCCATCACTGAAGAGAAGGTCCATGGTGCCTGCTGGTCTGTTGCACTACTGAACATGGTGCTTACTGTCTGCTGCCTGCTGGTCTGCTGCACTACTGCCTGTCGCATGTTGGTCTGCTGCACTGCATAAGTGCATACTACTGGTGCTGGTCTACTACTGCTGTCTGCTGGTCTGCTACACTGCATAAGTACATACTGTTGGTGCTTGTCTACTATTGTTGCTTGCTGTCTGGTTGCTGGTCTACTATAGCAGCTGCACTGCATAACCTATCCCATATGGACAGAGAGATTATCTTCTTGGTGACTCTAAGGCAAAAACTGTTGACGTTATTATACCTTAATTTATGCCTTTATAGTACTAGTAGCAGACTAGCAGTAGTAGTCTAAGCTCTTTCTTTGCAAGAATATGCATACTGCTGGTTTATTATTGGCTACTGCTGTCTATTGATCTGCTGCACTGCCACTAGATAAGTGCATACTGCATACTTCTATTGCTTGATTTGCTTCTATTTTGGTTATCTTGTCTCTTAATTTTTTAAGAAACTATTTAAATTGTTGTAACTTGTAAAAGCTTAGCGGTTGTATTTACTTACAATTCAATGTTATTTTTTTATTTTTTGATAAAAAACAATGGTTGCTAACTTGCTATGACAATATTACTGTCACAGGAAATTCATAATTTAAAATCGATATATCGGTTTTAAAATTGGTTTAGAACCAGAACCGAAAAATCAGTTCTTTATCTAAACTGGTACGATTTCAGTTCTTAATTTTTTAAGAACCGAAATCCAGTTCCGGTTTCAAAATGAGCGCTCATCCCTAACAAAAATCAAGCATAGCCCCAAGAAACTAATAGCTTCTTTTATATCCCTTTTAATTTATTTTGGTAAAGCATATTGAGAATAACAAGATGTCAATAAACCCGTTAAATATGTTTTCTCACATACGAATTAATATTAGAAATATTATTATATAAAATAAATTTTATAAATATATTATTTGTTTGTAAACAAAGTCTATTTAAATGTCGGTTATGAAATTATTTGCAAAAAACACTACAAAAATTAAAATATGCATTTATACCTTATAAAATAAAAATTTGATGAGTGGTTGGGTCAGTCGAGCTTTCGAGCTAATCCGGACCGAAATTTACTAGATTGTGGCCTAATAGGCTTCGGTCCTTTCAGGCCGAACATCGCACCTGATCCTTTGGGTTGGCGGGTAGACCAGAGCATTCTTTACAGAATGTTTTTAACGTGATGGGCTTGGACGGGGCGGGCTTGGCCCGTCCCATAACAGGGTCGGACCGGTCCGCTAGCACCTATAGTTGTTACGATAAAGGTGCGCTGGGCCTAGTGGCACTTCTCCTGTCCGATAACAACCCTATAGATATAAAATAAAAGTTGGGCCAAGATTTTATTGCTTTCTACAAAGTGAGTCGGGTTTTTATACCGCTAACAGCCAAATTAAATTTCAGTATGATTGGCTGCAGTAGCCGGACAAAACCGATTTATGCTATCGATTTTATAAATTTTAAAATTATAATTAAATTATTTTGAGTTAAAAATGGATTTTTTAAATTTTGATTTAAATTGATTTTACAATCGATTTATCGTTTTTAAAATTTTTAATTTTAAAATCTGATATTTTATATTATAATTTTATAAAAAATTAATTTTAAAATACTAATACATAATTTACATATAAATTTAGCATTATTCATTATAATTTTATAAAGATTTAATTTGAAATACACTAATAATTAACATAAAAAAATTATATTTTAAAACTTACATTATTATATATATATATATATATATATAATATATATTAGATATATATATATATGTTAATCGATGTGTTTTTTATTTATCGATTTTTCATAAAATAAAAAATAATAATCAAAATTAAAACTAAATTTTCAGTCCTATTAAAATTAAAAATCGAAATTATAGCAGTTCATTTTAAAAATTGATTTTTCGATAACTAGTATGGTTTAGTATATCGATTTTTTAATTTTTTTCTTACCCCTACTTATAACTGTTTATTTCAATTTTTTCGGTTCAAATATTATGACGATTAAAAAATATTTAATTTGAAAATAATTTTAAAAATGGTTTGCGTTCGAAATTTAAAACCTTCGGTAGTATCTGTTGCCGCCCGGACCACTTAACCCACACGTGCGGATTCGCAGACGGGCTCTGAGGAAACCGGCCTCGGCACGTGCGAGGCAGAAGAGGCAGGTTCCTCTCAGGTCGAAAGATGTCAAATTTCAATCGCCCGATCCGCCCCAACTTTGAAACCTTCTGCTTCCTTTCGATCTCGGGGCGTGAAGGTACGTCGCCGTAAGCTTTTCTTGTTTCTCCTATTTATCCTGCCTCGCGATGCTGTTTGATTCGCGTTTCAGGTCGTCGGCGATCGGATTTTGCCGGCAGTGTTAGGGCTTTGTTGAGGGTTGCTTTGGGGGTTTTTCAGCGTTGTTGGGGTTGATTGGAGCAGTTTTTGTTTTTTGGGGATTTGATTCGTATTTGAGTTTTATCATCTCTTCGTTGGGGTTCCATTGGATGTGGTTGGACATTTTTGGGATCTGGGTCGTTGTTTTGCCGTTCTTTCCGAGTTTTTGTTTTAGTTTTTGTGAAGTCCTTCGAAATTTAGGGTTATCTGTATGGGCGCGAAGAAAGATCGGACCTTTAACGTATCATTGGAGCCCGATTGTTTTTCTTAATCATGGGTAGATGTTTGATTCTTTCCGTGTCCTGAGAGTATTTTGGTGGTGGCGAATTGTGTTGTTTGAACAATAGTTAGAGATTATTGTGTATCGACATGTTTTTGCGTTTTTACTTCGCTGAAATTCTTGGCTTTCTTTTTATGTTTCAGCACCCGAGAAGGAGAAAGTTTGACGAATAGTTCACTTCTAGGAATCACTTGCTGTTTTTGAGGCAGATAAATAATCTTCTGGTCTGGCATTTTACTTTCCATCTCGGGCATAATATATTGTGCTTGGTGAATTTGAGTTGGAATTGATCACGATGATGAACCATGAACATGCAGCCAACTTGGCCCTTGCAGGTTTGTTCTTCTCGTTTTGTTTTCAAAATGTTTAGATTCTTCCAGCCCTTGTGCTTCGTAATTATGTTAAAGACTTGATGCTTGTTGAAATTAAAAATTGTGCTCTCTGACTGTACTGCCCTTTTGGATGGGAGCTAGTAACTATTCCAGTTGAATGTTGGATCCATGGTATTGATTGATAAATAAATATATTTCATTTAACAGTTCAGCAATAAACTTATTAGCCCAAGATATTCATCAAAATGCATATGCCTTCTTTCTTGCAGGATTAACCATTGCACCTCTTGTCATGAAGGTAGATCCCAATTTGAATGTGATTTTGACAGCATGCTTGGTTGTTTACATTGGTTGTTATAGGTCTGTTAAGCCAACACCGCCAATGGTATGCTCTATCAGTTTTCCCTTGTACAACTTTTGTTTACTGAGTTTTCAGCATCATGTTTTTGCACCACTGTTGAAGGTTGTATATGATGAATTTTGCAGGAGACAATGTCAAAAGAACATGCCATGCGCTTTCCTTTTGTTGGGAGCGCAATGCTTTTGTCACTGTTTTTGCTTTTCAAGTTCTTCTCAAAAGATCTGGTCAATGCTGTTTTGACATGCTACTTCTTTGTGCTTGGGATCATTGCTTTCTCGTACGGCCTTTTCCTTTATCTCTTACATCTATATTTTAATTGATTTATTGTGATTAGCATTTAGCACAAGAATTAGTTACTGCAGATTTCTCTGTTGCTACCTTGTTGTGCAGAGCGACCCTATTACCTGCAATTATGCATTTTCTTCCAAAATATTGGAATGAGGGCATCATCCTGTGGCGTCTTCCATACTTTCATTGTATGTGTTGTTATTTTCTCCCTGATTTCCATATGCAGATCTTATGGTGATTGATTCTGATGGTTTTATTAAACACATTAAATTGCTAATGCAATATTCATATTGTGCATACAAACATAGTCTTTTATAAGGGGTTTATGGAAGCATGTGTTAAACAACTACTGTTTCTTATCCTGAAAAGAACCAAATCACAAACAGAACGATTATTGTGAATGACTCTTGTTTTGTGTATGTGTGTGTGCGTGTGGCATGAAATGTGAGTTCGTTCTTGTAGATGGAGAGTTGGGGGTCTGGCTTACAAATCAATAACATTCTAGTTTTAAACCACATGTCGAAGAGATGCTTAAGACAGCTTGTCTGAATTTCAAACTATATACAATACAAGATTGCATTTTCATTAATGCTTATTTGGAGTAAAGATGATTAATTTATTTTTCTTCTTGAAATTACTTCTATTTGGAAATTCGAGTTGTGTTGATTGTCTTCTTCTTCATGAATGGATTTATGTTTGTGATGCCAATTTATGCAGCTGCTTCTGTGGAATTCACAAAATCTCAAGTTGTTGCCGCAATTCCAGGAACAATTTTTTGTGTGTGGTATGCTTCACAAAAGCATTGGCTTGCAAACAATGTTTTGGGGATTGCGTTCTGCATGCAGGTTTGTTTTTTTTTTTATTGTTATGTAAAACTGATTTGGTTTTCCATTTTGACCTAAGAGTTCCAACCCTCAATCATGGTTCTGCTACCAATCTCATTTTTTTTTCTCACCTGTGTTAGTTTCATATTGGTAATGTTTTCAACTAGCTCATCATCTTTGCAATGATAGTGATAGATCAGATATTTGTAGATATTTTTAGAAGCCTTGTTATGTAGATAAAAATTGAGGCATGCTATGGGACCTAACCTATTTGTGTTGTTGATAAGTTAGCCATTAAATCTCTTTGTTGCTTCAAATTATAATCTCTTGTTTGCAATAACAATTGGAAATTAAATCAAAGTGGAATATAGATTTTGTGAAGTTTATAGCTTTTCATATAAATTTCAAACTGAGTCCTACTGGTGATTGAGTTTTATTTATGTGAATTTTGTGATGTATACACAGTTTTCTTGTGACTGTTTTTGGTTTGACTCACCATGGCTTTGTTTTCCTTTGTTTTTTGAGATGAAAGTTTGATTCACCATGGCTATTTTTGCAGGGTATAGAGATGCTTTCCCTAGGGTCATTTAAAATTGGTGGCATTCTCTTGGTAAGCAGATTGCTTAAGACTTCTGTTTTGTCAAGGCTTACCTTTCTTAGTAGTATTTTAACTGCTCTTAGGCTGTTCGATTTTTTGTTTGATCCTTTTTTGATTCTTTAGGTAGAACAGTCTGTTTTTAATTGCTTGATGAGCATATATCTAATCCTCGATCCATTGTTAAACTTGCTATTACAGGGAGGACTTTTTGTGTATGATATCTTCTGGGTATTCTTCACTCCGGTTATGGTTAGTGTTGCTAAATCTTTTGATGCCCCGATAAAGGTTAGTTCTTCTATTCAACCACTATAGTGAGCTTTAGTTGTATATTTCCTTGGAATTTGTTAAAATTTCAACAAATGGATATTCAATATCATGTACTGACTACTATTCTTATTTTGCAGCTTCTTTTTCCAACAGAAAATTCTGAGCGACCTTTCTCGATGCTGGGACTTGGTGATATTGTCATCCCCGGTGAGGGATTCAATTCTTCTATTATTGTTTTGTCATCAAAATGGGTAACTATTTGTTTTTTCTGTTCCTGCTGCTTACTGACCATGCACTTGATTAGGTCTTTTGGGAAGGGTTGGATGTTGATGTAACATAAAATCACGTCTTTAATACTTAGCTATTTGTCAGAGAGCATCTTTAATACTTAGCTATTTGTCAGAGAGCATCTTTAATGCTTAGCTATTTGTCAGAGAATGAATCTCATTACATAGCAATAACTCAAAAGAGAATGCCACTATCTCTGCTTGAGGAGATCGTTCTCTTGTTGGAACAAACAAGTAATACAGTGTTAGAGATGTTACGTAGACAAGATTAGGCTCGAGGATGGTGGAGGTGGAGACAAGACTCAGATGGCTTGTTAGTTGCAGTAGTGTTGAGGCAAGTGACGGAAAATAAATTGAAGTATTCTGTGGATATTTAAGGCCGAAGGTGGTTTGTATGTACTATTTGGTTAACTTTTTGTGGAACCTTTATTGGATGGGGATTTAGCTGTGGGTATGAGTGGATGCCATGGAAGAACTCTTTTCTCTCTGGAATCTAACTTCTAAAACTGTGATGATTATTATTCACATACTCCTTACATGGGTGTATGAGAAAACTAAGGTTTTGTATAGCTCGACAACTGCTATGATTGTCAACCTAGAAAAGGTGCTTCCCATTTGAAATTATGCTGTCTACAGAAGTTTAGCTGCTAAAATTCAAGGTTAAATAGCACTGAAAACAATTGCTTCAGCTGGTTTTCTTGCTTTTTGCTATTTTACCAGATGTGCACTTCTAACAACTAATTGCACTCTTTAGGTATCTTTGTAGCACTAGCATTACGGTTTGATGTCTCCAGAGGGAAAAAAGCTCACTACTTCAATAGTGCCTTTGCTGGATATACAGTGGGTTTGGTCCTTACAATTATTGTAATGAATTGGTTTCATGCTGCGCAGGTGATTGTTTGGGATGAGTATGCATCCTTTTGTAATTTAGTTTTTTTATTTTCGCATTCTTCTACATAACCAACAATGCTGTGGCTTTTTTTTCCTCTTTTGCAGCCTGCACTTCTCTACATAGTCCCTGGTGTTATCGGTTTTGTGGCTGTTCACTGCCTGTGTAGAGGAGAAATAAAAGAGGTAAGTGGGGGAGGTCATTCTTTTTCTGAAAAACTTGGTTCATTTGTATAAGGGTGGCGTCTAATATTGTTTGTACTTACATACATGGAAAAGGGAACTGATGAAGCACAACTTCAATCTCAACTTCACTTTTTTGAGTTGGTAGGAATAAACTGATTTTGAATGTTATGATCTTGCAGCTGTTAGAGTACGATGAGTCAAAGAAGACTGCAGATGATTCAAGTATCTGTTCCACCTCTCAAGATGGATCAAAACCAATTAAAAAGGAGTAGGGTCAAAGTCAGATAGCTTCAAAATTGATACATGACTATTTGTTAACATTATTGTCATTGACACAACCTTTTGCTCCATAAAACTGAAGGCAGACAGACACCATACTACCCTCCCTGGAGTAACAATGATCCAATATATTTATGTGAACTAGCTTCTTTCCTGATTGTGCGGCCTAGACTATTTTATCTAAATTTAGGCAAAAATTTTCTGGTAATTTGATGTTACTATCCTAATGTGGTTGTAAACTTGTACAGACAACCTATGATCGGGTGTCCTTTGGTTAGTAGTTGGTAAGTTCTTAGCTAAGTTATGAAAAATATGACAATTTGGATTGGGATCGTGGTGAAAAGCGATTTAAGTAACGAGTCGTAATGGGACTTTATGCATTTATGAAATTGTTAAGGTTGTCTGGATGTTAATTAGTCCCAACTCACAAATGAAATCATATTTTGACAGTTAAATATTATAACCATGCAAATATGGTGTTTGTGCGGGGCTATAGATGTTGAAGTATCATTGGGACCCGTATAAATCAGAAGCCCTTATTTGTTTAATTAAAATTTTCATAATAATTCAAAATTGCTGACTTTGGTGTCGTTATACAGATTGTAGTTAAAGTTGCCGATTAAATATATCTGAACGATGGATGCGTATGTTGTCCAGGGACGTGTTTTGAGGATTAACTACTTTTTCACCGTTTAGATATTTTAATTACATTAGGATTCTATCCAAAAAATTAAAATTATGATTCATTGGCTGGAAATCAAAATCCTAAATTACAGATTTTTTTTTTTTCAAACATACAAGTTAGAAACTTAAAAATTCCTTAATCCTAACATATCCTTATAAAAATTTAAAGAAAATATAATGAAAAATTTTCGAAAAACAACAGCAGCAGACACTCATTACGAGGACTGCTGGATATCCAAGCTGTCTACAGTGGGCCCCACTCGGGGGCAGAGATTCCGTGTCTGCGGCCTGATGAGGCCCGTGAGCTCCACGACAAAATCTGATCGTCTCGAGCCAGTCGTCGAGATTGAAAATCAGGCAAGAGGAGAAGCCGGGCGGTGGGGGCATGCCGGCCGCCGCCATCGTCCCGCGCGCGCTTTCCTTCGCGCGGCCTTGCCGCTCGCCGGCGTCGTTCGTACCTCTCCGGGGCGTCTCGCTGGCCCCCTTCTATCTTATTGCGCGGACCTCGAAGCCTCCGCTCATCGCCCTCGTCGCAGCCTCCGCCGCTTCCTTCGATGAACTCAACGCTAAGGGAAAATCACACCAAACTCGAGCCTCGAAGGTTAGCGGTGCATAATTTGATTGCCGTTCTCTTGTTGTCCTTGTCGGTGTTGAAATCGAAGTTCCGTAGATGTTGGCGTTTTTGAAATAGTTGTCTTTGAGTGAAGGGGACAATTAATTTCAGGAATTTTAACTGAACTTCGAAGCTTTTCATTTCATTGCGAGAAAATTTTGTTAATAGTCTTACGGAATTGCGGTATTTGATCTTGTTTTTATTGTTTTGTCTCGGCTAGTTTGTATTTTTTTAGAACATTGAACATCTGATGTATATTTTTTGAAATTTGATTTTGTATGTGTTGTTCAACGGCTTTTTTCACTCATAATTTATACTAATTAAGTAGTTTTCCCATTCTTGTCTGGAATCGCTGTTCGAATCACGACAAGATTGGAAAATTCTGATGCTTTATGTCTGATTACATTTTGGATTTGTTTTTGAATGTCATATTATAGATTTTACTTGTCCATGGTGGTACAAATAATTCCCTACTTTTGGAATACGATGGTCTTTCAGAAATCCATCCTTTTGAGCTTAACACAAGAGATCGAGCCTTTGGATGTCAGTCTTATCCAAAAGGATGTCCCTGCTGATACGCTGGATGCAATGAAGAGAACAATCTCCAGCATGCTGGGTCTACTTCCTTCTGATCAGTTCAATGTTGTTGTCAAGACTTTGTGGGATCCCCTCTTTAAGTTACTTGTCTCTTCTATGACAACCGGGTATGCCTTCTTATTGATTCTGTTGTATTTGATTTACTTTCAGAAGTTGGCAGAGTAAGGTTAGATCTTTAAGCAGGAAAACAGCTTATATTCTGATAATCTTTGGGTAATGTAGGTACACTTTGCGGAATGCTGAGTACAGGTTATGCCTTGAAAGGAACCTGGGAGTGAGCAAGGAGCTCTCTGATCAAGAAAGAGTGGAGACTGCAGAACACGATGATCAAGACACAGCTTTTGATGGGATCTCAACAAGGTCTGACATATTTGGAAGAGATGATCTGTTACATAACTCCAAAAATATTGTAGAAGCGTCAACTTGTGATAGCATCAGTGTTGAGGCGCTTGGAGCAGTGACTGCTGAGGCTCGAGAATATATTGTTTACCTACAATCTCGTCTTTCTTCCACGAAAAAGGTGAATTGGAAATTTTCATTCTCTATAGTAGCCAATATGCATAAGTAAAGTTATGCACTCAAAATATTGTGGATATTCTGAAATATGTATGTTGTACTTGATGTTAAAGGAAATCCCTTAATGTAGTTTCTTAAAAGGAACATTAAATTTCTGAAGAATAAAATGGTGATTTTCCATGGGGCTATATAGGGTTCAGTCTTAAAACTTTCATCCTTTTCCTATTCTGTTTCCATAATGTATTTGTGCTACAACTATTTGATTATTTCCTGTTAAAATTTTCAGTTAGCTTGCTACTACCAACTAGCTTCTGTTTAGCATTTTAATTTACAATGTGCAAATACAAGCATGGTCATTGCATCAGAAAAATTCTGTTTGAGTTCACATAGGTGATTCTTTTACAGTTGAAGTGAATTCTATGAGTTATTGATTGTACTCTGAGATATTATATAATTTTTTTATTCTTTTAGAAGTCAAAATCAAAGATTTAGGTGAAGTCTGATAAAGTAAATCTTTTCTTGTAAGTGATATAAAGACAATCTTGCAAACCAAGTTGATACTAGAGTGAATAGAACAACAGAATGAGAAAAAAATTACATAAGTTGAACACTGTTAATGGACTGTCCCTTATTCATTAAAAGAAAGAGAGAGAAGCGATACATATGTTTCTTATGAGGAGGTTTATGGGTTTAAATGTAAATGAGATGCTTGCTAGTTTGGAGTCCCTGTAGCAAATTTTTATTGTCATTCATGAACCACATGATGAGGGAGAATGCTTTGGATAAAAAAAGGTTGAGGTGATAATGTTATTAGTTCCAAGTATTCATGAGATTTAAGTTAGTGTGCTCTATTAAATTCAAGTTTTCCATCTAATAATAACTTATGACATGGAAAACTATAATTGCCTGGTATGGTGTTATCCATAACCTGATCTGCAATTTTGTAAAAGAATGGGTTTTGTCTACATGCATGACTTACTTGCTTATGTGCAATTTCCCTGTGTGCCAGGAACTGCATGATGTTAAAAGGAAAAACGCTGCCCTACAAATGCAACATTTTGTAGGAGAAGAAAAGAATGACTTGTTGGACTACTTGAGATCTCTAAAACCTGAGAAGGTTTGATATAAAAAGAAATTTCTATTTTCGTCATTTTTTGTTCCAACAATTTAATTATTGTATTTGCATGAAATCCACTGTCACATCTGGTTCTATTTGAGCAACAGTTGCCTTGTCATGTTCTGCGATACATTAGCTGAGGCTTTAATGCCATAAGAAAAACATACACACAAAACCACTTCCTGTACTGACAGTAGGCAATACCTTCTTTATATATTCCCAAAAGAAAAACAGTGGATGTCAAATACACATGAAAAGAGAAGTTGGCAATTTTTTCAAATCTGATGTGCTTGTGCTCATTCACTAAAACAGAAAATACACAGAAAATACAGAGGTTGATTTTCTTTATCATCCAATGCAATCACACATTTGTTTCCATCAACAGGTAGTTGAACTTTCAGAGCCTGCTTGTCCTGGGGTGCAAGAGACAATTCACTCTGTTGCACATGGCCTCCTTGCTACTCTTTCTCTGAAGATGCACAGCAAGGCTCCCCCTCCCTCTGAAAATGCCAGCGGTGAAAGCTCCCTTGGTATTGGAAAAGATGATTGTGCAGAACTTGTTGAGAACACTTCACTTCAGTTTCAGCCCCTTATTGCCATTTCACGGGATTATCTTGCTCGCCTATTGTTCTGGTAATATTTCCATCTTGCCATTGAGGACAAAATTTTCATTCTTGAAAGCCAATTTTCTGGCTAATCTTGCAGCTCTTAATTCTTGTGATTAATTTCAGGTGCATATTATTGGGGCACTACCTAAGAGGTTTAGAATACAGACTGGAATTGATGCAGCTGTTAACGGTCTCCAGTAATGCAGAGTCTCTGCCTTAAACTGGTGATTCTACTTTGTAAGATCTTCAGCCTAGGAATTCGAGGGCCGACCAAGGAACTATGTTTGGAGTATTCCGTGCCACAAACCTCCATTGAAGAACATTCCTGTGAGTTTAAACTAGTTTAATACAATAGTAGCTACTTTGTGGACCAAGAGTTTCCAGCCTTGTAGAGTTCATGTGAACAGGAATCCAGGCTTCTTTTCGCTCTGCAATCCTCAATCCATAATGCAGAGAGGAATTCCTTCGTGGTTTTCAAACCAAAGGTTTTGATAAGTAGAAAGGTCTTAAAAATTTATATTTTTTTTCCCTTATTTATGGATAAAGCTGTTAGGGCTTGTTGGATTGGATGATGATCATGATTAGTGATTAAGAAAATGAGTGAGTCATGTGGATTTTAATTATATGCACTCCCCAAATTGGTTTGGTTTTATGTGGATATAGTGAGTTTGGTTGTAGAAATTTAAAATATGTTTGGATTAGCAAATACAAAAGAAAGAAACAGGTTGTTAGCCCTTGATGATTACTTTATTGATCTCAATGCAAACGGCCTTCAGTTTTTATTTATTTGTTTTGCTTTAATGACTTGTTCGCCCCATATAGGAGAGTCCCACAAGGCACAGATAACGATTTTTTTTTGAGGACGAAGTCACAGATAACGATTGAAACCAAGACTACAACAGCAAAGAACAAAACGTGTTCATTTCCTTCACTAGGTCACAGACGAGACTGTCCGAAGAAGATTTGGTCTTGGATGCCCAAAACAACCACGGCTCCGACCAGCCGCGGCGTCCCATCCAAACCAGTTGACGAGCCCCTGCCGGCTTGACCAGACCACAAAAGCCAGAGTCTAAAATTTTGGCTTTATGCGTATCACGGTTTAAAATGATCGAAATGTTTCGGTATATTTAATTTCGATTTTTCTGTATCAATCTTGCCTCCGTGCTAATGAGCTCACGTCCACACCTGTGCCCTTGTCAGCCTTGTGTCTGCGCCTCGTGCTAGCGCCTGTGCCCAAGCTGACGTGCCAGCCTCACGTTCGCGCTCACACCCGCGCCCAAGTCCTCACTCCAGCCTCACGCCCTCGCCCCCATGCCCTTGCACTCACGCCCTCGCCCCCATGCTTGAGACCAGGCCCCAGCCTCACGGTTGAGCCTGCGCCTTTGCCGGCCATGCGCCAGCACCTGCGTCCTCGCCGGCCTCTAGAACGAATAATCGAGTAAACAGTAGAGCATGCAATACTGTTCACGTGCATGCGTGCATGACCGCTCCACCGAAAGTAACAGCAAAAAAAAAAATTGTGTTGGTCCCACCCCCATATGAATAAACAATAAAAAAATTGAGCGGTGGTCGGTGGAACGAGATACGGTCTATCGGTGGAAAAAGTTTTCTCCGTTATATAAGACTGATTCTATTGCTATTAGGATGCGCAGAATTTGATGCTGACTCCATTGTTGCTGTTTTTCTTTAATTGTAGTCTACTGAGAAAAAAAGGTAAATAGTTAAAAATTATGATTTTTCTTATTCTTAATGTTGATTCATATTGATTCCCTGTAAATTTATGTATTTTTTAAAAATTTTCTTATTAACAAGTTATAATGTTCTTTTTGTTATATTTATCAATATCATTTTATACAAATATATGTAGAGATATACGAATGTGGACATGTTGATTTTAATTTCATGTAAAAATATTTTTTTCATAATTTGATATATTTTCATATGGGTTATTTGTATGACATAAGGTATAAAATTTACTTTAAAAAAATTATCAATAAAATTTTTTAATAAATTTTAAAAATTATTTATTACTAAATTTGAAAGAAAATTATATTTTAAAAATTGTTTAAGGGTTTAGAGCTTATATAAAAATTAAGTAGTAAACCAATAATTTTTAAAATATACCAAAAATAGCTACTAAATTTGAAATTTTAGAAGCTATGTGAAATTTTGGTAGTAAAGATTTACTTTTATGATATGCAAAAAGAAAATATTTTTTTCCTACAATTTTGTAATTTTATAATTTTATAATTTAGAAAATTGAGAAAATTAGTTAGTAAATTGAGAATATTAAAATTAATGTAAAAGATGGTTAGTAAATCCAAAAATATTGAAGTAATGTAAAAATTAGGTAGTATTTATTAATACATTTGTGTGAAAATAGAGGTTTTTGTAATTTTTTAAAGTTAGGGTTTTATGTGAAAATTAGGTAAAAAGTAGAGAATATATAAATAAATATAAAAATTAATTAGTAAATCGGGAAATATTAGAGTTTAGCAAAATTAGCTAATATTTGTTAATACTTAATAGATATGTCCAAAATATTTTTTTTATTTTTGTAAAGTTAAGATTTTATGTGAAAATTAATTAGTAAATTGAGAATATTAAAATTAATGTAAAAAATGGTTAGTAAATCCAAAAATATTGAAGTAATGTAAATATTAGGTAGTATTTATTAATATATTTATGTAAAAATAGAGTTTTTTTAAATTTTTTTAAACTTAGGATTTTATGTGAAAATTAGGTAGTAAAATGAAAATATTGAAATTAATGTAAAAATTTGTTAGTAAATTAAAATATTAGTTTTTGTTAATAAATATTATGCAAAAAATAACTACTAAACTATGATTTTTTCGCCTAATCATAGGTAAATTTTCTTTCACCATCATTTTTGTTGCTGTTGATGGTCTTCTCCTATTGCTGCTACTATTATTCATCTGGTTTTGTTGCTCGTTTGTTGTTCCCGTTGTTGTTCTGTTGTTACTGTTATTGTATTGCACATGGCTCCCAAGCAAAACTCATAACGATCAACTCGTGATGATGATATTGCATAGCAACACTGTGAATTAGTGGATGCATGTTTTTAAAAAGTTTGTTGCAAATGGTGTAGTCATGTGCTTTGTTCTGTAATAACAAGATTAAAAGAGCATTTGGAAGGAGTAATTGGCTCAGTCCGACCCTATGAGAAGTTTCCGAATGAAGTGAGACAAACATTTTGAACAATAGTACAAAGTGACAGAGAACATAGAAGAAAAGATAAGACCAAAAAATCATGCTTCGAGTAGAAACTTATGGGACGCTATAATCCAAATTCCAAGTAAGTTTCTGATAATGAAGATGATAACAATGAAGTTCGGGAAGTAATTCGTGAGAGTCAAAGATTGTATGAGGAAACTCCATCATATTGATGAGTATGGTGATGAAGAATACCAATTTCTTCAAGATCCGCCTCGGAATAGCATATAATTATAAGACGTTGATTTATGTTACCTATAAAATGATATTTTCATTATTATCTTAAATTGATATCTTATTATAATTTTATGACATTCAAATTTAATGTCTGTATGGTTTATTTTATCGCATGATAATTTATTTATTTCATTATCACATTTTGTTGTAGTATTTTTCTTCTGACATATTTTCTATTATTTACTTTATATTTATAAATCCTGATAATTATATGGTATTTCTTTTAAAACAAATAATAATAAATCTGAATGATTATATTACAATTTTAAACCAAGTTACACTGGAAGCAGAAAAAATAATTATATCTATTTTTCGCTAAAAACTTATATTCTGTCGTAGAATAATTCCACCTTCGGCTTATGATATACTTGGATAGTTTTAATCGAATAGACATTAAAAGAACGTGGAAGAGTAAATGATCAAATTTATCGTGTCTCTCAACAAGGTTTACTTAGCGCTATCAATCAGCGTTTTGTCATAATTTCTCCTGAACACTTCGCATAGTGTGATATTTATTTATCATGGGTTATCGAACCACTTTTACTATATGTTATCAATGAATATGTTTATCATTTTCATTTTGGACCTTCGATGTATGGTTATACTTTAGAACCGTTGCCACGAAATCGTGTAGAATTAGTTGTTTTTTCTCGTATGCCTACAAATGTTGATCCAGATTGTTCAGGTACTGAATTTGTAATTCCACACTCAGATGTTCCAAAATTAATTAATGATGATTATGATGATGATGATGATGATGACGACAACGATGATTAATTGTATTACGTTATAATTAATATATTATGTATGTGTCAAGTATCTTTTAATGATAAGTTAAATTTGCTTATGTTAATTTTTAACTTTTAATCATATTCATATTATTTCTTGTATATATTTTTTTTATACAGTAATATGTAAAAAATAGACTATATCAGCGATTAACTATCAAAATTAATTTAAATTAATTAAAATAATATTTAATCTTACGATAAAATTAATTATAAATTTTTTTGAAAATTTTTTCAGAATTTTATCATATTTTTAATTTGAAGTCAAAGTATAATTAAACTCTAATCATAACATAATTAATAACAAAAAAAACATTTCCGATCGAAAACAAAAACGAAGAAGCACACAAAATAAAAGTTGTGATACGGCATTGGTATACATTCAATGACCATTTTGTGTGTTGTCACGTCTGAAGACGAGCCTTCAGCCTATAAATAACTTCTTGCCTATCTCCCGTGGTCGCGCCGAAGATCTCCGTCCTGACGAAGGCCTTTTTCACAAGGTCAACTTTTCCGAATCCAACCTGCCTGCTCCACGGCTCAACATCGCTATCGTGTACCGACATTCCTAATTCAGTACCATATTTCAGATGATTAACCATTCAAACGACAGCTTGGCATCAATCACATTTTCATTCATTTATTCATTTATTTATTATTTTCCGCCTGTAAATCACAACAATATTAAGCAGAATATTACATCACCAGCACAGTTAACAACAAACATATCAATCCCAGCCCGGTCATTTGAGCCTGGTCTAATTATTCAAAACCAATATCAAATCAAATCCCGGTCTAAACGGACCCGCTGGGTCTCCACTCGGGACAAGCCGGGCTGAAGTGGGCTGACACGACCCGCGAATCCAGCAGCTCCAAAATAGGCGGGAAGCTCACACATCGCGGCACCTTGTACTGGTTGATGGACGCGCCTCTTGAAATGGCGTAGTCCATTAGCTCCTCGAACGTCCCCGGCCGAACCACCCTGATCTCCAGCGGCCCGATCGATCCGTCCGCCACCCGGCTCTGCCGGTAAACCGAGTTCATCCCCTCCTCCATCTCAAGACAGCACTTCTCCAACACCTCGCTGCTCGACTTCGCTGCCGGCTCCTCCTTCGCCAGCAGCTCCCAGTATATCACGTAGTGCCCCGGTATCACCTTCGTGTCTGCCTGGCTTGTGTATTCCACTACGCTCATGCCGTATGGGTTGAGCAACTCCGCTGCTCGTGTCACAGCCGCCTGCAGCTCCGCTTCGTCCGTCTTGTCCGATTCGATGCTAAGCAGGACGTTCTTCCGGCGGACGAAGCGGAATTGCGGTGCAGCGTTGTGGAAGCCGGTGACGCGGAGGACGTCTCCGACTCGGTAGCGGCAGAGGCCAGAGTATGTGGTGATCACCAGCTCGTATTCCTTGCAGATCTCTACGTCGGCGAGGTCCACCAGGCGTGGAGGGGGGTCCCAGGAGGTGAGGGTGGGCGGCGCCGTGGGATCCTGGGGGAGGAACTCGAAGTAGGCCATCATGGGCATGATGGTGTAGGAGACGTCGGCGGGGTCGCACATCGGCCGGAGGTTGAGGCCGAAGTAGCACTCTGAGGAGGCGTACATGGTACAGGCCATCGGGAGGCCGCCACTGTAGTACTCGAGGGTGGGGATGTACTGCGCCATGGCGCCGGTGACGATCACGTCAAGGTATTTGGTGTTGGGCCAGACTCTGGTGATGATGCTGGCCCAGTCGCCGAGGGAGCATTCGGCGGTGATGAACTGGGCTAGCTCCGGGTCGGGCTTCAGAAGATCGGCGACGGATTCACGGATGGACGGTTCGGTAATGTTGGGGCTAAGAGTCCCCGTGGCTATGTCATGGGCAAGCTGCTCCCAGTGGACCTGGAGGAAACGAATTGCGCGGAGGAGGCCGGAGGCGAAGACGGCGCCGACGCGGAGGACTTCCTGCCGCTGGATCAGGCCGCAGAGCATCTGGGTGTACATGCTCTGGAAGGAGTCGGCGCAGAGGATAGCAGAGGTGGGGCTGGTGTAGACGTTGTAGGGATCATGCGGACGGTGCCGGAAGTGGTCACTCTTGTAGTAGCTGGTGAGCACCGGCCGGGCCGGAAGCCCACCGGGCGTCTTCGTCTCCGCCTTCACGAACAGGAAATAGAGCCCCTTGCCCTTGTCTAGCCCAGGCACATACCTGTTGCATCCAAATTTGATGTTAATTCTTTCACTTCCTATATATTGATCATTAATTAATGAATCGCATAATTGTCTATAAATGAGAATAATTGAAATGGATACTAACAGATTCATGACAGGCATGAGAAGGCTGTAAAGGAGCTGCCGGCGATCGAGCTCTTCTTGAATGGTCGGCATCAGCTTCCTCTCTCCGGCCGACGTCCCCGAGCTGCAGAAAATCATAATATGCTTAATAAATCGCCATCATTGACGAAAAATCCAAAACCATATCTCTGAAATTAAAGTGACACAAACCTTGTTAAAAACTCAGAGATCGGGTGCGCCGAGAGGATCGCAGAGCGATCACCCTTGGCAATCCTCTGGATCTCCGGCTGCAGGTCCTCGTAAGTGACCACGGGAATCTTTGCCTTGAATGTATCGCGGTCGGTGGCGCCCCCCAGCTTGTATCGCTGAAGATACTCGGTCTCAGCGTTGCGACTGAGTATCTCCGCCAGCACCTTCTCCTGCACCTTGTCGGGGTTCGTTGTCATCTCCTCCATGAACTGGAGCTTCTTTGCATCGTTCTCGCACGCCGCCTTGCCCAACGGCGTCATCAGAGAGGAGTTCAACGTCATTACTTGAATTCCTTCTACTTTGAGAGCTTACTAGAAGAAGATGATGATGACGACGAGGAGATGAGAAGAGCTAGGGTTTGGAGGAGGAGATTTATAGAACAAGGGACAACGTCGAAAACGAGGCGTATCGGCCTGGGTCTTGGCGTTGCATGGGGACACGGGTGGCCCGCAGTTACGTACGGAGAGGGACAGAGGGCCGACAGGTGGGGCCCGGTGTCGGGCGTATGGGAACTGGCCACATGGGAAGTTGTCCAGACGTGTGGGACTTGACTGGGCTCGGTCGAACTGTTGTGGTCCGACACGGGTGCGCGCGGGATCACAGAATTGGGTCTTAGTTCACCGAACTGGAAGTCAGTCGGTTAGTCTTGACGGGCGCGGTTGGGCGCTGGCTCGACTTTTCCGTCCAAAATTTACAATTTTTATTTGGGTTTTTTTCGCAAATATTGTCCCCTTTTAAAATCTCGTTTATTTGTTTACCATAACTGACAGATGTTTTAGGATTTTTTTACGTGTGCCCCCCTTGAAATGTATCGTTTTTAAATGTCAATGTTTGATATTAAGAAAAAAACTCTTGAAATTATTTTTTATTAATCGAGAGTCCTTTGAAATAGTTTAATAAAAAAAAATTTATTCTCAACAGATTAATGTCCAGCCGGGTTGCGAATTCAAATAAGACCTAAAATTCTAACAAAATAAATAGGTCCTATATAGATTTCACGGAATTAAAACCAAAACTTTGCAAAGAAAATAGAAACTAAGAATTCGTTTCTTGCAAATATTGGCAATGCAAGGAGGGATTTTCTATATAATTTTGAAGATACACGGGGTTATATGCAGAAAAAATAGTATTCCAATTTTTCTGCGCTGTGTCTTGGGGCTCACGTGAGATGATGACGTTGGCCAACCGCAAAGCATGTAAAAGAAGGGGTCGACGTGAGGTTAAACAATTCAATATTTGAGTGTTCCAACACAATAGCGATGTTGTGCCGGCGGAGTGGGCAGCCCGGATCTTATATCCATCGCGAGGACGGAGATGAAGAGGCGCAGGTGTATGAGTTTGCGTTTGCTTTCTGGAGGCAAATACCACGTGGTCGGTTGAATATTTTTTTTAACTTATTTATTTGGAACGACATGCCTGAATTCAAGATGTTCTGGGTGGGCTTTCGTGTTTAAATCTGATAGTATTTGACTGATTTATATATATATAATTAATTTATCACGCTTCACATTTTGTATAGTGTAAAACTAAAATAATATATGATTAATTGATCAAATCTCATATTCTGCATAATAGATATTAAATCATTCCAAAAACTTAAACTTATAGAATATGAGACTTTTTCATTATATATATTGGACTCTATCTATCTAATATTCGATATGGGACTAATTCATCACATCTGACATTATAACAATCTCCTTCTTCAAGTGTAATTTCACGATATCAATTTAACACTCTTAATCAAGAACTCTTTTACTCGACCAGTCCTACCATCTGACCCATATTAATGGAAAAATACTAACATGCCAATTGTTGGAATTTGCAACGGAAGGTGCACGAATCACCTTATTTCAACTAAATTCTTTTATCAAGTCTCAATAACGTATCCACCTACAGAGAGAATCTCCAAAAGAACACCACGAGAAATCATTAGAAAAGACCACCGAGAAGTACTAGAAAGACTCACATACGAGAGTCAACACACTCTCTCTTTCTCTTCTTTCTATTCTCTCTATTCCTCTTTCTCTATTTCTCTCTAGTTCAATCTCAATATTATATTACGATAATTTTGGTCTTAAGAATTTGCACAACTTCAAACTTAAAGCTCTGATACCACTTGTTGATGAGTCGAAAAAGTGTTAAACCAGATTCATATAGTAGGTCGGACATCAAACCATCCCAAAACTTAAGCTCATGGGATATGAGCCTTTTTTATTATATATATTGGACTCTATCTATCTAATATATGATATGTGACTAATTCATCACACCTGAAATTATAACATTTTAAGTCTATTTTTTTTAGTTTTGTTGAGGGGACTTAATTCGAGATCGATTTTTGATTCATATAATTCTTTAAGAATTCGATTTGCTAGATCACTTTTTTGTCACCTTGTATAAAAGAGAATAATGAAAAAGACCGTCGAAAACTCTCTGGCAATAGTCACTTCGACGCTCAAGTTAAGATAAAGAACAATAAAAGAGTGAAATTGATAACTCGACATTAGTTATTACCTCTTTCGAAGACCACTCCATTTATAGGGTATGAGGCATATCAAAATCCCGGCGATCTCGACGTTATAATCCCTTCTAAACTTTTTGCCATGGATAATTTTGAATTTTGGAGTTTTCCAATACTTCTATAGGAGATTTGTGTCCATGAATATCCTCTTTGATAACTGAGGTATTTAAACTTGGTAGAACTTTGACATAAGTTTGGATATGTTTTGTAAATCACACTGAGGCTCGCATAAACTCGGTTAGGAGATCCACTAGGTTTTTTTTGTAAGGCCCGATGGGGCCAGTGGACCTGTAACTGACAGCAGTTGTCTTTAGTCCCATATTGACAAAGTGTTGAAGTTAAGACTAAGCTAAATATGATGACTACTGTAGACCCAACAACGAGGCCTTTTCTCGGGGAACTGGAAAAAATAAAATCCTGGAGTCGAGTGGGCCGCGGACCGCAAATGCCCAGGGATAATATCGTGCTGGGTCGGGGGCGTCACATAGTGGTATCAGAGCTACTGCGCACCTCTTGATCGATGCGAGCTAGCTCAGCGAGGACGTTGAGCCCTTGAGGGGGGGAGATTGTAAGCAGGGCGTCACAAAAAGACCACTATCCTGAGTGGCTCGGCAATGTAGTGATAATAAAAAAGCTAAATAATAAATGGAGAATATGTGTGGACTTCATTGACCTCAATAAAGTATGTCGGAAGGATAGCTATCCTGTACCCAAAATCGACCAGCTCATTGACATGACCTCAGGACATCAGCTTTTAAGTTTTCTAGATGTATTTTTAGGTTATTACCAAATTCGGTTACATCCTAAAGATGAAAAGAAGATGACTTTTATCACCGACCAAAGAGCCTTTTGCTACATGGCAATGCCCTTAGACTAAAGAACGCTAACGCGATATACCAGAGAATGTTGAGTAAAGTCTTTGAACATTAGCTTGGCAGGAATATGAAAGCGTACGTTGATGATATACTCATGAAGAGCCTCAAAGCTGAAGAACATCTAAGAGATCTTGAAAAAACTTTCAACATAATCTGAAGGTATAAGATAAAGTTGAACATAGAGAAGTGTTCTTTTGGTGTAAACTCAAAAAAGTTGCTCAGGTACTCATCTCAAAATGGGCAATAAAAGTAAATCCAAAAAAAATTAGAGCAATCCTCAAAATAAAATCAAGTGGCTCCACCAAAGAGGTACAAAGGTTTACAGATGAGCTGCAGCACTCAACCATTTTTTGTCCAAGATAGGTGAGAAGTGCTCACCCTTTTCAAAGTGCTGAAGCAAAGTTTCAAATTTGAGTGGACCGAAGAGTACAACCAAGCTTTTGAAGATCTCAAGAGGTATCTAGCCGACCCTCTACTTCTAATAAGATCAGAACCAAATGTGGTGTTCTTTTTCTATATAGCAGCCTCATATCATACTATTAGTTTAATTTTAGTGAGTGACATAGGGAGAAAATAACACCCTATATATTATATAAGTCATGTACTCTCAAGAGACGAGATTTGATATTTTTCGTTGGAGAAGTTAGCTTATGTCGTAGTCATGGCAGCTTATAAACTCTGCTCATATTTTCAGGCATACCCTCGTATAGTATTCACCAACCTTTCACTTCAACAACCTTTGGATCACCGTTGTCATTGTCACACGGCGAAGGAGGAGAGGAGTGCTATGCTGCGTGGGCGCCGGCGTCTGCTGCGTCGGCGGCGGCGAAGTAGGAGAGGAGTGCTCTGCTGCGTGGGCGCCGGCGTCTGCTGCGTCATCGGCGACGAAGGAGGAGAGGAGTGCTCTGCTGCGTGTAGGCACCGACGTTTGCGGCGTTGTCGGCGGTGAAGGAGGACGTCAGAGTGCTATGCTGTGTGTGGGCGACGACGTCGGGAAAGAAGGGAAATATATAGTTACGGTTAAATGGAGTGAGTCTGAGCCGTTGGATAGAAATCGGACGGTTGAGATGCACCGAGGGTATTTTAGTCATTCTAATTATAATTTAAATAAATTAAATAATGTTAGTCTGATTAAATTTTTTGTGTTTTGAAGATAGCCCGATCAGTCTGGACTCATTCTAGACTTGAGCTCCAACCAAACGGGACCTAGTATATTAGAAAACTCTAAGATTTTAATCAATCAAATTAATTTGTTTTGTTGATTTGCAATAGAAAATATTTATAAAAAAATTACCGTAAATTCTTCAATAATGGTCATTTTAATCAATTATTATAAATTTAAAATAAAATAAAGAGAGAATTAAATATTTTTTTAATCTTAATATTTTTTTTATATATTTATAGTTAATTTAGGCTGTTATGGTCTTTTGATTCAATGGAGATTCAAGTCAAAATTTTTATTGTGAATCTCGCTCCAAATCTTTCATTTCAGCAATTAAACCTCAAATCATTTTTTTTCCAAATTTAGTCCACATGTTAAAACAACGTCTGCTAACCATCGCGTACCTCGTTTATGTTGGTGATTTCTACTTAGGTGATCCTCCACTACCTCCCCCGAATCTAAGTCGGGCCTCTGCGAAATTAGCTTTTTGATCGAGCCTGCTCACAATTGGGTATGATTTCATATACTAAACCTCTGTCGTTACACCTGTGGCTACTTTGATAATTTCAGGGACGGAAATTCCAAGAGTACTTTCTTTTGAAAAATTCTAATTAAAGTTTAATTTCGAAATCAGACCCTATCTCATAGGAGTTTATAAAGCACACGTCGATTCGAAATTAGTATTAAAATTAGTGAATTATTTTTATAAATTAATATTTTTTTTATTAAAATTAATAATTTAATAATTTAAATATACAAAAAATTATTTATAATAAATAAATAAAAATTTTAAAAAATAATTTTTATTTTGATTGCAAACCAAATGGGATAAGGCTTCGGTCTGATTATTCGTTGTACGTACTAGGCGTAATGGGTGACACAAGCAGGGTTGCACACAGTCTTCAGTCTGATCCATGGACCGCGGTTGTCGTCCTCTATACGATACTAAACATACGGAAACAAATGTTATTTTGAAAAATATTTAGTAAAATAATGGTTAGAGCTAATTTTTCATTAGTTTAATGCTAACAATATGGACTAAATCAAACTAAATCGGTAAGCATCATCCTCATTATCGAGAACCAACTTGCTTAGAAAGCTGCTTTGCTAATATCGTAAGCTTCGAATGCATTAGGAACAGTCAGCACAGAATTAAGATCTTAATCAACGATTGACTTTTTTAATCCTAAAAAAAAAATATATACGCCGGCTTCTCCAAAAACCAATTTAGTAGATTTTTTCAATCGCGTGACGTTTTATGTTCTTAAAAAAATTAATACAATTAAATTATGGCTTTGTTCGGTTTCGGTTCTGTTTATCTCGGATCCACAAATTTCGGTTGGTTTAGGAAACTGATTTGGTTCAGCCTGAATGGACCGAAAGCCCAGAAAGCTCCCAACCGAGCTGCGATCGGACGGTTCATACGCATCGGTGACGCTAGATCCAATCGCATCCATCCAGACCATCGGATCTCGGGATAAACACATCAAACAAATCTCATCCGTTGATCTCAATGATAGAGATAAAAAAAATCACAGAATAAAAACAGAAAGACCACCATTTTCTCTCACTCACTCGCCGGTTCGCTCCCGGCTACTGGTCTGGAGAGTATTCAAAATCGGGTGAGCTTTCTCTCTGGAATCCTTCTTTTGCCTTTTTTTCCCCATCCATTTTAGTTATTTTTCTCCATTTTGAACAGAAATAATCGATTTGGTCTCTTTTCTTGTGCCCTAGAAGACTTATGCTTCGTTTGCATCGAACGGATGAGACTGGGGGTTAATTAGCTGATGATTTTTGTATGTTGCAAATGGATGTGATCTATGGAGAATATTTTTGGCTTTTGGCGGATTTGGTTGGAAATGACATGATTTTCTTGGCTAATATTAGAATGTTGATTAGGGTTCTTGAAATACGTGGGACTTGAGTAGTTCTGCTGTTGTTTAGGCTTTTTGTGAGGTTGATTATTTGGTTGTGGTTGAAGTATCTATCTTGTTCTTTGCATGGCAGTAGTTCTGGTGTTTAAGTAGAATTGTTGCAAACATAGACAAATTCATGTTGCGTATTTTTTCTTTTACTCGTGGCCTTTGGCTTTTTCAATGGTTCTTGTTTTTCAGTAGAATCGTAGTAAATATAGAAAAGTTTATGTTGCACATGTTCCTTTTACATGTGGCATTTGCCCATTTCAGCTTATTTATGTGTCTTATGGATGATTTTTACCTGTTAGAATCCTGGGTTTTCATTCCCTAGTTTCTCAAGTTCCATTCGGATACTTTGGAAAAAAAATTTGTTGTGAATTTTTTTACATAGGATGTCGGATTGGCATTGGATGCAACCCTGCTTCCTATGAAAATTCACATGGTTGATGAGGAGTGGTCACTAATGATAGAAAGGAGCTTGCACGCAAACTCCATTCCATAGGGAAAAAAAAAGAGAGGTCCCTTTTTGTTTTGCCTATGGAACCTCATGATTCAAAAGGTTGAGATTCTCAAGAATTTGTGCCAAACACCTCAGCGGGAAAAATTCCTATGAGGGCGCGTTTGGTTCGATTCCGGATTTAGGAATCGTGAAATCATGAGAATTGAGTGATTTCGGGGAATTGAAGAAATTGAAGGAATTATATAATTACAGTGTTTGGATGAGTATTTACTGTAGGGAATTGGGAATTGGCCAATTCCTTTCCGTTGTTTGGTTGACAAATGGAATTGATCAATTCCATAAGTTGTTGAATTCTTGTGTTTGGATGAGTTTTTACTGTAGGGAATCGAGAAATATATAAAAATAATTAAAAATAATAAATATTTTAAAAAAATAAAAAAAACTATGCAAATAACTTATTATAATCAATTACAGATTTATTTAATATAATTTTGTTATTATCTTTTAAAATAATTTTTAATAAACACAGAAAATATATACTTATTTTTTTGAAAATAAGTAATATTTAAATAATTTGAGTAATAAAATAATTTTAATTTTAAAATTATTGAAATAATTTTAAAAATTAATAAGATTTTACAAAAAGACCCAAAAATGAAGGGACTTTAGTTTCATTATATGTACAAATATCATAATAAATATTACGATGATTTGTATCTACTACAGAGACACCTTAATATATTAGAAAAGACATCTTAACAGGTTAATACAAAAGTCCGCTTAAAAGATAGTTAAATATATAGTTTAACTTAACAGGTTATTACAAAATATATAACTACATACTTCTATCATCCATTAAATGTCATGCCATCAACCTCGTCCTCATGTAAACGCCTATATGCAAGTTTCAGAAAAGGCTTACTAAATTGTTCCCCATTGAACTTCATCAAAGTTGGATACACGGCTTTTTTCTAAAAAGCCTTTCCAGCTGTTTGAAGGGAGGATGCAACTTGACGCATGCTGATCATCAACTCTTCCATCATCCTTTTCAGCTTCATCCTCTGAAAATTACAGCAAAACCGTTCAACAGCTTGATGATGATAGTGAAGAGCAGGGGCAGCGGTCGGGGCGCGGTCGGGGCAGTGGTCAGGGCAGCAGTCGGGGCGCGGTCGGAGCAACGGTCGGGCCGCAATCGGGGCAATCGAGATCGGGAATGGGGAGCTGGACGAGCTAGACGAGATTGGTGGAGAAGGATCTCGTCGGAGAAGAAGACGAGGCTGGACGAGATCTCATCGGAGAAGAAGACGAGGCTGGACGAGATCGATGGAGAAGGAGCTCGTCGGAGAAGAAGACGAGGCTGGACGAGATCGGTGGAAAAGGATCTCGTCGGAGAAGAAGACGAGGCTGGACGAGATCTCGTCGAAGAAGAAGACGAGGCTGGACGAGATCGGTGGAGAAGGATCTCGTCGGAGAAGAAGACGAGGCTGGACGAGATTGGGAATGGGGAGGAATTCGTGGGAAATAACCGAGGGTGCTACAGTGAAAAGCGAAGGTAAAACACGGGAATTGGTGTTTTCCCTTCGTTTTGGCCAGGAATTAAAAACCGGAATCGGGGGAATTGGGAAATAGCCAATTCCTCGATTCCAGGTTTTGGGAATCGAAATAAACACGGGAATGGAGGGAATTGGACTCTCAATTCCCTCCATTCCTCCGATTCCCGGTTCCGGGAATCGAAACAAACACGGCCTGAAGGAAAAGGATCCTTTGAAACCCCAAGTCTTATAGAATTTGAGGTATCCAAACAGGGTATCAATCTTTTACCAGATTGGGGTTGGATTTTTCAGAATTTCTCTCAGGGAATGGATCTAGACATGTAAAACCATAAGTGTTGCTCCTCACCAACTGATATTTGGTCTCACTGCCATTCTCATCCTTGTCCCAAGTTGGCTACCGAAAATTGAATGCCTCTTTAAAGGTTTAATCAAGATTAGGTAGTTCAATTCAAAAAACATGACATCTCATTTCTGAAGTATCCTTTTATCTGAAAAGACTATAACCAATTCTATCATAAAAAAAACTTAGAAACTCATGTATTGTCTAACTCCTGAGCGATGATTTTGGTTTGGCATGCATGCTGGATTCAAGTTTATCTATATTATCTTTCTCATTAACTGCTAAAATATTTTGATTCTGCACTCTGAGAGAAACTTTTGCAGCATTCATATAAATCTGAATCACCTGTTGGAGATATATATTTACAGCAGTAAATTGTACTGTAGCCCATTACTGATTGTGCAGGTGTCTTTTTCCTCTGAGCGGCCAAGTTCTGTGAAGTATGACAGGTTATCTTTCACTTTTCAGTGATAAAATTTTAAATGAAGACTATATTCTCTTTTCCCCTGGAGTTGTTGCATAAGCTTTTGTCTCATAGAGCATGTTGATGTTATTCTTGCTGGCTGGGGCTGTGGTTATTTAGGACTTTGTTGCATAGAAGTTGGTGCTCCAATATCTGATTGTGTTTTTACTGAAAGTGAGTATGAAGCATAACACAGAAAAGAAGTTCAGTAAATCACCGACTAAAAAAAGAAAGGTTTCTTCAGAACTAAGGGGCAAAAAATATAATCTGAGATCTTCTCTTGATGGGGTTAGAGTTCTTAGATCCATGTCCAATGGAAAAAGCAAGAGTTCTTTCAAGAGCGCTGTCAAGCCTGCAAAAACTAAAAGTCCTGTTAAATCAGTCAGTGCCCCAGTGCGATCAGTCCAAGAAAGAAAGAAAAAGAAGAAGAAAGTGAAGCGATCTCCATCAGATGAATTCTCGAGAATCAGGAAACGTTTACAGTACTTGTTGAAACGAATGAGTTATGAACAAAATCTGATTGATGCCTATTCCGGGGAAGGATGGAAAGGGCAAAGGTTGGTGCTTTATAATATACATTGCCTATGTTGCTCATATTAATTTGATGATTTGTTTTCTGCTCTTTTGTTGGTAATGCTTATTAGGACAACACCTTTGTGTTTTTGCTGCCATCTTTTGTTTATATGTTGCTTGCTTCTTGTGGGGAGATAATGACACTATGGGCAAAATAATTTGACATTCTTTAAAGAGAAGCAAACTGACTGGCGAGATAATGCGCAAATCAGTATTGAAACTGGAATGGATGAGGGCATGTGCTACTTATATTTTTAATATGCAATGTCTGTTGAATATGTGATCCTATGAGTTCATAAATTATTCATAAATTATTAAAACACGTTTCAGACTTGAATAAAAAATGATTTTACTTAAACTTGCATTATGCAAAAAGAATTCAAAATTCTCCCCCCTTGTTCTTCATGATTATCATCTTCACCTTTAATAAGATTGATGCCTGTAAGTTACCCCCATTGTTTTATATGTTTAAGAAAAGGCACTCTTTTTTTTCTTTCATTTCTGATCCCTGATGAGTAATTCTAATGCTATTGTCTAGATGGTGATCATACCACAATTGAATGACACTTTGTTTATTTATATCACTTTTTTTTTAAAATCTGCAGTTCAGAAAAGATTAGGCCTGAGAAGGAGCTTGAACGAGCAAAATCTGAAATATCACGCTGCAAACTTAGAATTCGTGACTTATTTTACCAACTTGATCTTTTCTTATCTGAGGGAAAGCTTGAGGAATCTTTCTTTGATACTGAGGGACAAATCTCTAGTGAGGATGTATGTGAACTCCCTCGATTTTGTCAGAGTATATGCACTACTGTGACACCCCACATAGCTTCGTACTTTGTCATTTTAGACATGGTGGAGCATAGGCTATTTAACTATTTCTATATTATTGCAGATTTTTTGTGCCAAATGTGGTTCAAAGGACTTATCTGCTAATAATGATATTATTCTCTGTGATGGCATCTGTGATCGGGGTTTTCACCAGAAGTGTTTGAACCCACCATTGTTGAGTGAAAATAGTAAGACCCATGTATTTTGCTCTGCTTACAGTAATTGTGATATTGCTAGCTGAATAAGATATATTGTACTTGTTGATTATTTTTTCTCAGTCCCAGCTGGAGATGAAGGTTGGCTGTGCCCTGCGTGTGATTGCAAGGTGGATTGCTTTGACTTACTAAATGAATTCCAGGGAAGTGATCTCAATATTGAGAACACATGGGAGGTGAGAATCGATATATTCATTCATTTTTTCCTTACAGTGAAGGTTTGCTTGGTGCCGAAGGAGAGTGAAGCCCATATATGGTGTGTTACTCTATAACTTAAGGATACCACTCTTTTAAATGCAGAATGTTTTTCCTGAGGCAGCTGCAAACGGTGATATTAAATATGACGATTCTGCTTTTCCATCAGATGATTCTGAGGATGGTGATTATGATCCCAATTCTCCAGCTATTGATGAAGAAGATGAGGAGGAAGGATGTAGTTCAGGAGAGTCTGGGTCCATCTCCTTGTCAGAGGAATCTTGGGGTCCTGAACATAAAACAATTCAGCATAATATGGATCTTCCTTCTGAAGATTCTGAGGATAATGATTATGACCCTGATGCTCAAGAACCTGATGAGAAAACTCTGAAGGCTGCGTTAAGTTCTTGTGAGTCAGATTTTACGTCTGACTCGGATGATTTCTGTGCAGTCATTGTCAAAAGCTCAGGTGCTAATGAAGTTTCTGAAGCATCGAAGCCTGCTACCAGTACTGGTAAAGGAAGGCATGCTTCACTAAAAAAGAAGTCTATTATACTATTAGAGGCAGATACCAACCAAGATAATGTTTCACCTGTCTCAGAGAAAAGGCAGCATGAGCAACTAGACTATAAAAAATTACATGATGTATGTCAGCTTCCAAAAATATATTTCACCTTTGGTATGCCTTCTTTGAAATGCCTGCATGCCATACATATCCTAATGAGGATGTTAGGAGGCTTCCATATTCACTTTTTCATTGCACTATAATGCCTGCTAAATACTGCTTATATTCTGTGTGGACACTTTGTCTTTGCTGAACTTACTGAATTCTGAATTCTATAGGAAACCCATGGCAAGACATCTTCTGATTCAAGTGATGACGAAGACTGGTCTAGCATAAAAACTTCAAAGATGCAGAAGAAAGATGCATCTGGAAAAGGGTCTCCATCATCAAGAGAAACTGCTCAGGTTGTAGCCAAACATAAAGGTTCTAGGAGAGTTCGAGGCAAGCTTACAGAAGTTGGTAGCACCACAAACTCAGAGTCAAGCCAACCTCAAACCTCACAAATGGATAATGAATTTATGCCTATGAGACTCCCCAATATGTTGAATGATTCAATAGCTGAACAACACAGCGATAGTCATGGGCATAATTCTAAGTGCAACAGTTCAACTACTTCTCGAAGGGGTCTTGGTAAAATAACCTTGCAGGTAAATTACTTGTCCTTGGAACTTGTTTTCTGTTCTTTATTTGGACAAGCTGTCTCATGTTTGAGGTTTAATGCGGCGCTTTTGTTGTACTCATGAATTGGATGTTTTACTATCTTGAAATCTTATTTTTTTGATGCTTGTAAGTGACACGAAAAATGAAGTGCAACTTGACAAATGCTATTTTGAAGATACAATTACCCTAAATAAAGTGGCATTGCTTTCGATCTTCATACGAAAGATGTTGTCTGTCACCAATATCCGTGCATGCATCCATTATCACAGGACCTTGTTTGCAGCTTGCATGACGTTTATTACACATATCATATCAAGCCTTCATGTGGGGATTAGTTTGGGGATGCTAGCAAGTAATAATGCTGACAGTTTAAAGTCATGAGAAAGCATTTCTATCAAAGCAGGAAATAGCTGCTAATTTTCAATTTAAAGGCCAGGTGAAAGCTTTTCAGGATGGGGTTGGTGAGGGTTGTCTCAGAAATGTAAGCTAGAGTTCTAAGAAAACTCTCTTTTTTAACTATAGTAATTTAATTTTCATTTTTCACAGTGCTTATGATTTTCTTAATTCTCTCTGTTAATGAACTCATGAACTACCATTCATGGAAAGGGATTGACAGGAAGTTTGGTTTTCTCAATTGTCTCTCTCCCTCTTTCTCTGTGATCAGATATACTCCCACAAAATTCCATCTTCTCCTTGATTTGAACTCTTAACATTCCTTAACTGCAGAGACTTCATGAATCCTTTAAACAAAACCAGTACCCTAATCGAGCCACAAAAGAAAGTTTAGCTGAAGAACTTGGAATAACAGTGAAGCAGGTCAGTTCCTCTATGCTCTCCTCTTCCACAAGTCAATGCAACAGGTTTTGCTTTCTCTAACCCTATTGTTTACACTCCACAGGTGGACAAATGGTTTGCGAATGCACGTCATAGCATGCGAGTTTCTAGCAAAATAACCAATCAAGGAGGAGTGGTTTCACCGGGTAAAGTTATGTCCCAAGCACCTAGTCAGTCAATGGTCAATAATAATGCAGCTGAAACACAAGCTGAACAACCTAGTCATGCTGAGATGACTCCTCCAACTAAGGAACTTGCCGTATACTCCAACATACCTTGGTTTACAACACCAAGTAAAGATGTTGGCCTGGCCGTTTCTGGCAGCAACCACATTGGAACAAGCTTGGATAATGGTCAGACCTTTCTTAGCAATGGGAGCAAGACCAGAATACCGGATCAAGCTGGAAATAAGGCTGGCTTTGAGGGTACCAGCAGCATGGGAGATCAGACGAAAAGATTATCAGTGGACATAGACCGTCAAAAGGCAATTGCCCGTGAACTTAGAAGGAGAAGGATGAAAATGTGAGTTCATGAATGTACAAGCTGCATGGTTCAATTGATCTTCTGTTCTTTGGTGGGTCTGATGCAGGTAGAATCCAGATATTTTAGGATGAATGTGTCATGAATGCATGGACATTCATGAACGGGTCATGAATGCTTGTTCCTGTGAACTGGAAGTGGCTTTTAGGAGCTTCAAGATTTAATATCCAGCGGCTCTGGGAATAAGCAAGGGAGACAAATCCTCTTGTTGGTTTCAGTTTTTTTACTTGTGCCATTGTTGTGACTGCCCTTGTTACTCTTTGTTGCTGAAAAATTCACCGGTTCAGGACCTGTGGTGGTATGAAATTCATGTTACTAGTTTGTTCTGGACTAATCGAAACTGAAAATCCATTGCTTGATCTAGAATCAGGTACTAAAATATATGTGCATCAGGTTTCACTTTAAATATTTCTGCTCCTGATCTCTTGGTGTGTGTTAAATACAGTTCATTTTATGGTTAATCATCAGTTAGAAAGTACATAGCAATCTCAATAAAATGTGGAAATTTGTTTGAATATTTGTATTTGATTAACTTGAATATGTATGTTGATCAACGGATGTGAATATACTTTGGATATAAAATAATTATTGCACAACGGGAGTGTAAAATCACAAAAAAAAAGGAGAAACATTTCAAGGCTCACAACGTGAGTGTAAAAACATTTCAAGGCCCTTTTGTACTATGTTAGACATTTCTTAAAAACTTTTATAAATATGCAATTATTTGCTTTTGAGATTAGTTACTTTCCAGAAAACCTGTAGGTCACTATGATGATATCAACTGAAAGATAATAACAACTCATGATATAATATTTTGATTTAAATTTAAAGGCTAATTGCGTACATCCTCTTGTAATTAATCTTAATTATTTATAATATTTCGTAATTTCCGGAATTACTCATACTACTCCCTTTTTAAAAATATTTACCTACACTCTTTAATTATTATTTAATCAAAATTTCTCCAAAAATTTCGATTTTACCCTCCATTATTTTTATAATTAAACCCCTAAAAACTTATTACTTATTGTTTAACACCCCGAAATTCAGATTTTTGCAAATAACACCCCGAAATTATTCTGATTTACAGACAAGTCCCCGAAATTTGAATTTTTGTAAATAACATCTCGAAATTATTTCAATTTACAGAAAAGTCCCCGAAATTATGACCACGGCGTCCGACCCCAGACCACAGCCTCCGTCCACGATCATGTCCCACACCATGGTGTTGAAGACATCGTTGCCTGCGGTGTGCGCGAAAGCGGTGATGGGGGCCCCGCAGCACTGGTGGGAGAGCCAGACGAGGGAGGTGGAGTGCGACAGGGCGAGCTGGATCCGCTTCTGCCACCGGCCTTCGGCGTCGCCGCCCGCTCGCCGACCTCCGCCGTCTGCTCCCGCGCGCTGGCCTCAGGCCTCCACTCCCACCGCCGGCCTCCAGTGTTGCCGCCCGTGCGCCGTTACTCTCGCCGCCGTCGCAATAATTTCGAGGACTTTTTTGTAAATTAAAATAATTTCAAGGTATTATTTACAAAAATCCGAATTTCGGGAACTTTTCTGTAAATCAGAATAATTTCGGGGTGTTATTTGCAAAAATCTGAATTTCAGAGTATTAAATAATAAATAATAAAATTTTAGGGATTTAATTGTAAAAATAATAGAGGGTGAAATCGAAATTTTTTGAAAAAAATTTGATTAAATAACAATTAGGGGTGTGTAGGTAATATTTTGAAAAAACGGGTGATGTGAGTAATTCAAAAAATTGGGGGTTGTAGGTAATTAGGACTAATTACATGGGGTGTACATAATTAGCTCGAAATTTAATTCTGCATGGTCAAAAATTGCAGGTCGCTGGGATCTATTTCTATCCTCAAAAGCTATGACACAGTTATCATGGTGCTCAAAGCACAAAACCAGGAAAGTTTTCAATGGTGCTTAAGCATGTGAGAAAGCTTATGGAATGCATGCATAGATGCAAACAATTGACGACTAGCATAAAGAATTTGGCACATATTATTTTTGGGGGAATTTGTATAAAATATCCAAATTGCACCTTAGCTGCCGAAAAATTGTAATTACTTCTATACCCTTGAAATTTTAATTTTTTTAGATAGGTATTTGAGTTTTTAGTAAATAACCAATTACTTTATCTTGAATTTACAGAAAATCAACTATTTTATCACTATTAGTAAAAACTTACTTGCCTTATACTGTAAATTAGTAAAAACCCGTGCTCTTGTTGAATTTGCAATACTTTGAAAGCTAAAACTAGAAACATTAATTTATTGTAAGTATTAAGAAATTAGTAAAGTTATTATTAAATGGAATAATAGTAAATATCATGAATTTTTTGTTTTACCGAAACCATAAACCTACAAATATATGAAAAAATAATGTAAAAAAGGAAAAAATTTAGAAATGAAAAATTTTTGGGAATTTGATCAAATTTTGGAAGGCATATATATACGGTAATTTTAAAATTTCTAGGGTATAGGTGCAAAAGGGAAAACAATTTTTTTTCAATTATGTCATGTCAACATCAAAAATTGATTTTATTTTAATATTTTGGTAATATCATAAACAAATTAGTTCAACGTGATTAATTTTAGGAGTGTCTATCTACTAAATTGAATTTTTAGAGATATAAAAATAATTATGATTTTTTGACGGACGTAGGTGCAATTCGGATTTTTTTAAGGGTATACCGTGGAAAATCTTTTTTTATAAATAATTTGGCACATAATAATAAAGCTGAAATAAAACTTTAAACTAGAGGACATCAAGGCAGTAATAACTTATTAAAAATTTATGACAAGCAATTTGAGACTGACGACTGGCATCATCAAAAACGTTGTAAACCACCAGCATCTTCAAATATACTTCAAACTAAAATTCGAAATGTAATTTCATATTTGTCGAGGGTATGTATGCAAATCTCTTCATTCAACGAGGGTCCGGCGATGATGTGGCAGCCAGTCATTGGGCACAATTATTTTTGCCACCCCAGAGTCCCCCGAGTCCCGACCCAACTTTTCACCTAGACCGGCAACATCGGCTTCGGTTTTCGGGCGGTTCAATTTTTAATTTTTGAACCGAAGCGTCGTCATCCCCTGAATTTCAAAATCGAAATGCGTCTCCGAGCGCGGAAAACCTAAAATGAAAATGTTTTCGAAAATCAAATCGGCACGAAATGGCGGCCTCCCAGTCCCTCCCAATCCTCTCTACAAACTTCCCCTCTTCTCCCTTCCACCCTCGCATCCAAACCCTAACTCCGCCATCGGATCAGCAGCGGCAGCACCACCATCGCTGCCATGGCGGACAAGGAGAACATCCCCATTCGCGTCACCCGCTCCGCCGCCGCCAAGCGTGCCGCCGCCGCAGCGGCGGCGGCTACAAATGAGGGTAGCCGCCAGCCGGACCCGCAGCTGCGGCCGAAGAGGAGGCGCGTGGCGCTGAGCGAGCTGCCCACTTTGTCAAACGCCCCTCTCCGGCCACCGCCACAGCAGTTTCTTGGGCTTGATCCAGCGCCGCCCGCTAAGGGCAAGAAGGCTAGATCGAAGAAAATGGAGGAGAAACAGGTTGCAGATTTTTGTCGTGTCATTGATAACGATGAGGGGAACGGTGATCCGCAGATGTGCGCCCCCTATGTTTCTGATATCTATCGGTATCTCCGATCGATGGAGGTTTGTTTCATTTCAGTTATCATCAAAGTTTTTTTTGTGTATTTGTTTCTAATTTGATTGTTTACATCATTGGTTTTTGTTTTTTTGTTGCAATTGTTGTAAGGAACTGATAAAGACAATTCAACTGAAACTTCTTGAACTAGATTGACATATGCAACTCCTCTCACACTAATTTTCATTTAATGGACTTCACTCTATTTGCTAAAAGCTGTTAAGTTTACATATTGTAGAGTCATCTGAAATCAGTTTTTGTTGTGTGCTTAAGCTACTGATTCTCGTGATTTGAGGTCCATAGATGCTGTGATATTATAATCTTTTCAACTTATGTCGGATTTGAATTGGGTGTTGTTGAAGTATAGGTAGAGCCCAAGAGGAGGCCCCTGGCTAATTATATTGAGAAAATCCAGACTGATGTTACTGCAAACATGAGAGCTATTTTGGTTGATTGGTTAGTTGATGTGGCAGAGGAGTATAAACTTGTTTCTGAAACTCTTTACCTTACAATCAACTACATTGACCGGTTTCTCTCTGCAAACGTGATGAGAAGAGAGAAGCTTCAGCTTCTTGGAGTATCTAGCATGCTTGCTGCCTCGTATGCTCTCTTATTTACTTAATATATTTATTATATCGACTTTTCTCCTTTTATTTTGGTGAAACGTTTTGTATGTGGAATGCAGGAAATATGAAGAGATTTCCCCTCCTCGCGTTGAAGATTTTTGTTATATAACAGATAATACTTACACCAAGCAAGAGGTGAATCTTCTGTTTTTTTTAGTCCAACCATCTAGTTAACTGGAAATCTTCTGAATGGACAAGCTGTCTGAAAAACTGCAGGTAGTGAAGATGGAACTTGACTTGTTAAAATTTATCAAGTTTGAGATGGAAAGTCCCACTATTAGAACCTTTTTTAGGTATATTAATTATAAGCTTAAAGTTGTCATTTATCTTTTTCTTCCTACTGTGTCTGATTGTAGAAAATATTGCTTTCTTCTGACAATGCAATGAGCCAAATGTGGTTATTATTTGATTCAATGCAGGCGATTCATTCCTGCTGGTCAGGAGGATGGCAAGGTAAGCTGCCCTGAAGTTTTATTTAACTCTACCATGCTACCTGAAATAGCATGCCATTTCTAACCATGGTTTATGTGATTTCATGCAGTATCCAGCTTTACAACTGGAGTTTTTAGGCTACTACCTTGCTGAGTTGAGTTTATTAGGTTACAGTTGTCTTCGGTTCTTACCATCTATGATTGCTGCATCGGTTGTATTCCTGGCAAGGTTCACCATCAATCCAAACAACCACCCTTGGGTAAACTTAACTTCCCATTCCTGCAGTTTGTGCTGTATATTTACTTTTCATGGTTTGTTTATGATACTAAGCCAAAACTTGTGTGGTTGTATAACCTCAGAATGCAACACTGAGACAAAGCACTGAATACAGACCACCAGAATTGAAGGATTGCATCAATGCCATTCATGATTTGCAATTAAATCGAAGTGGCTCCAATCTTGTGGCTATCAGAGACAAGTACAAGCAGCATAGGGTAATCAGATTTCTGTATTTTTGTTAGTGTCTGTAATTTGGCTTCAATTTGATAGCACAAGACTAATCAGAATCTACCATTTGTTTGCGACAGTTCAAGTGTGTGTCTACATTAGTTCCGCCTCAAGAAATCCCTCTTTCATTCCTTGAAAACATCAAAGAAGAGTTCTCAGATGACTGGGTACCTCAATAGCTGACCTTGAGTTGCTGACGATGATTACCTGCTGGATGGCATCTAATTGACTCGAAGACCTGGAACATGCTTGTATACTACAATTTTCATGTGTTTTTGCATGAACCTAGGCGTTTGAATGCTAGGTTCCATACGTTTGTTTGGACCAGAATGTTGCAGGTCATCTTTTATTAGGAAAATTCTTATCTAACAAATTTTTTATATGCTTTTGAATTATCTTTTGTATATTTTCTTTTGTGATGGATCGTTTTGTTGGTTGAAATAAATTCTAGCTAATATCTTCTCTTTGCATACGAGTGTTTCACAGTGTAAGCTTTCACCCTAGCTTTAGCTAATATCTGCATTCTTGTTTGAGTCAATTATTGAAATTTTATTAAATTACATATTTCCTTTCAATTTTTAGAAATTGTATATAGTTTTTTCAAATTTACTAAATTATCTATATTTTTTTGAAGCTTGAAAAATTATATATAATTTCTTAAAATTTTTTAAATTGTATATCTCCTCCAAATTTAAAAATTAAATGTTTCTTTTGGGTTATTGGATATATTGCAAAAATTTTTTTAGATGTAAATTTATCATTATAATCAATAATAATTTAAATATATATATTATTTGATATTATTTAAGTTGAACTGAAAAAATGAAGATACTTAGGATCAAGTGTAGATTAATGAAATGGAAAATATAAGTAAAAATTAATTTCAAATTTAGTTTATATCAAGTCTTAGATATGACTTAAATTGAATTTTAATTGTAGTTAAGATCGTGTTAAAACAAGTTTAAATTAGTTTATGACAAAATTATTATTTAATATCTCGGGTTTTAATTTAATTTGAGATCAGACCAAAATGAGTTAAAACTAAATCAATGGTAAAATAGTAATTTTTTATCTTGAGTTAAAATTTAATATGAGATAAATCTTTTAATTAAACAAGAGAGAGTTTTTTGTAATAATTACAACTATTAAAATTTTTTCTAATCAAATTAGGAGTATTTTTGTCTTTATATTTTGGTTTGAATGATGTTGAACAATATATTATTTTAAATATTCCTAATTCTAATAATAAATATATGCCCGATGAAATTTTTGTAATATATCCAATAGTATAACAAATATTTAATTTTTAAATTTGGAGAAAAAATTTAAAAAAATTTGAGGAGTTATATATAATTTTTCAAGTTTTAAGAAAAAAAAAATACAATTTAATAAGATTTAAAGAAGTTAATATATAAATTTTAAATTTAAAAAATAAATATATAATTTAGTACAATTTTAGAAAATTATATGTAATTGAACTTTCTTATTTTTAAGATCAGAAAAGCTGAAGATACGGAAAGTTGTTTGATTCCGGAATTGGAAATGTGTTATTCGGTCAAGCTTGAACTAGCGATGAGGGTTAAGGGTGTGCACGGTTACCCTAGACTTACATCAATGGATAAATATGATACCTAACTGTGGACGCTATTTGTGTGCTTTCATATGTTTGATTGGGGATTAAGTAGAAAGAGTAGCCTAACCAACTGAGAAGAAAGAGCTGCACATTTATGAAATCAAGTGATTTTGTGGGTGTATATGCAAAAAGACCTATTTATTTAGGTTAAACCTCGGTTAATCTTCGACTCTCCTAATAAGGGACAAGCCCAATAATTTGTCAAATTATATGTATTGTGACCTGAATTCTCCACGTGTCGTTTGAAGCGAATAGTACGTGACCAGAAGGTTCTACTCCCGCGTGCCTCCCTGTACGTGTGGCACAAGCCGAACTCGGATGTCCGAGATTTAAAATTTGAAGGCAAATGCGCCGCCGATGAGGACGAAGCAGACGAGAAGAAGCGGAGGACGGCTGAAGGCGGTGGCGGCGCCGACCTCGTCCGCGGCTTCCCGGTATCCGGTTCAGCGCGGTTGTCACGCTAGTCTTCCATAAGAGCCATCCTCAGCTCCGACCTCCACGAGTAATGGACTTGCCGCTGCTCACCACCTCTCGAAATCCTGATTTCTTTTCCTAAGCTTGCTTCTTGATCTATGATAAAATTTTAAAATTACGAAACGTTATTCTCGGATTCTTCTTGTAGATTCAACGAAGTAATCTAGTGATTGATGGATGATGAACCCTAATAGCGCCAAAGAACGCACAATTTGCATTCATGGAAAGCATGTGTTTGAAAATATCGATGATGTATGTTCGCTTCTGAGATATTGCATTAGGGAAATGTGAGGGAAGACATGACCAAAAAATCTCTCATAAGTGTCCAAGGAAGGCGTAAATCTCCAATATTACTCCAACCTTTGTTTCATTTCCTTAAATAGGATCGCGTGGTGGCCAATGCGAGGATGAAATCAAGTTATGGACATCAGCATCAGCCTTTTTGGCTGATGTCAATCATGTCATTCTCTTAGGGTTTTGGAATCTCAAATTTTTTTTGCCGCATGGGCCTCACAATCACTGAAGTGAAGCACTTTAGGAGTCATCTTCTGCAAGTACCTCTTTATTTATTTTATCTTGTGTTTTGGGGTTGGGTCAGGACTCAGAATTTTGTGGTGTTGGCTAGATTTGAGAGATATCTCGAACAACTGGCGGGTCTTACCTAAATTTTCTTCTTGGCTGACATAAATTAGGATTGTTCTCGTTGTTGTCAATGACAATCCACAAAGATGGATTCTATAAACATTAGAGAAAACTAATTGAATTCTTGTTAAGCAATCATTCAAATTTTCTAATCAATGATATTGGAGGGCACTGAATGAAAAGCATCTGATCTTGTACAAAGTTGTTGCTTATGGTCTTTAGCCCTTCCTTCATGATCTGCAATGGACTAGGATTTTGTCTAATATGATACTAAGTTGAATTGGATTGTCTATGACATGAAACTAATGGAGTTTAACTTTAACATGATCATAAATCTTTGGACTTTGATACTGCTTTTTTGGCTTACAAAAAAGACAAGAGGCAAGATTCATGATTGTTGTAGTTATTTGTGATAAAATGATCAATAGTTGGCATTATTATGCTATGATGAGCAGGAGCTTAGCTTATCCTTCAGGAACCTGCAAGTGTTAAGCAGCCTAAATGAGAATGTCTATAAGCAAATTGAGAAAAATGTTATGGTAAATTTAAATCAGTTTTCAATTATTTTTCTGCACACTCAAGCTTTTTGGTTGTCTTGTGGTGTGCAGTGTGCTTATCCAGTTATTTTCATCTATTCTGAATGGTAGCTAGGAAGACCATGCAAACATTCAATAGCCATTAATTAAACTGAGCTTCATAAATGATAGTTGACATTGTTGATAAGGTGCTACGAGGGTACCAAGGTAAAGATTGTCCTAGTCTTTGAGTCTGCAGAAATTTTACAGAAGACAACTTTATTTTTTGATGCAATGCCTTACATCTCTCAGACTATAAGAACTTATCCCGGAACAGCCTAACACAGTTGGATTCTTCTCTAATGACAGTCAAATCAAACAAAATGGCATATTATATTGATGAATTTATCAAAGTCGAAGGTTAAGGTCAAGCTTGTATGCTTCTGATGATTGCTTGGTGAGTGAAGAATCCATTAGGAATCCTCTAGCCCACATTACACTCTTTGCTTCTTCGAGTGCTTCGGGTAGCCTAGGCAATCTGACACTATCAAGCCTTGTTGGCTTCCTAATCATGGAGTGTGGTTGCATTCCTGGAGAATGAAGGTAAAGTGGAGGGAGTGGCAAACCCATCATCATCATCCTCTGAGATTGGTCACAGCTCCTTGCAGCGCCTCTTTCTCTTTTATGAGCATTTTGATGGCCCCCTAACGCCTGTGAGCTGAAGAATTTTCTCACGCAGAAGTTGCATGAGAAGACTTTGAGGGGAGTTGCTTGAGATTGGGAGTCAGAAGAGCTTGATGAGGCTTTTCTCCCAAGGGTCAGATCCAACCATGAAGCAGAATCAACATCCTCGACTTCTCCATTGCAGTTTCTGGTGTATGATGCTTCACCATCCTCTTGATCTTTTTGGGTGTCTGCCATTTCCTTGAGTGAATAACAAGGATAAACTGTAAGAGAGTAGATCTTTTAGAAGTAGAATGTTTGGAGTTCACCAAGGCTTGGATGTGGGTGCTCTTCCTCAAGAAGGAAAAGTTGGGATTCAGAACAAACTTCAAGAGAGGAATCACAGGAGGGAGATGATAGTGACAGGATATTTCATGTTGTTTATATCTTTCATATGTGGTCCATGTTGTGGTGCTTGTTATTCCTAGCGCAATCCTTCTGTCATGTTTATTGTCGACCATATCATTCTTTAGATTCTCTTTATCTCTTTTCTCACTAGGTCAGACCCACTTTGTGTGGTTCTCTTCTATTTAACCATAGTACAATGTTGAAAATTGAACACCGATTCTTTTAACTGTCATACTCACTTTCTTTGCTGATACTTTTGAGAAAGAAGTCTAACTAATGTAGCATGATATGGTGTCTACTAACTAAAAAACTCAAAGGAAGCTTTTGAATTTACACAAAACAATGTACTACCTCGTGAGAAAGTAAATCTAACACTAAGTCATATATGGTGGAACTCTCTTTGTCACCACCTTTGTCCAGAAAATTGAAACAAGGCTGTCCTATTAATTGCCACTGTGAGGATAAACGTTGCAAATATCATAAAGTGCCTTGATGCTCTCCTTTTGTTGTTGTTTTTTTCTTCATTCCTTTTTTCTGTTCAGAAAATCCTTTTGCTTTAGAGTTCTTAAGCCGCATCCTTATTTTAACATTGCCCCTCCATAGAGATCTGAATCAGCGATTTGATACTTGCTTATGCTGTTATGTTTTCTCACATACATCATACTAAAAGCTGAAAAAGGTATTGAGATCACTGCATGATTGTTCTTATTATCTTGTATCTTATTCTCTTGATAATAATACCGATAGTGATGGTAACGGTATTTTTGTTGAACAATTGTTTAACTGAACAATATCTGGCTGGTTGTGCTGACATTTTTAGTGATAGGTCCCAGTAGTGGGCTATGTTTCTGGGATAGGTACTTTGAGGACCAATTGTACTTTTTGCCAGTAGAATCTTGTGGTTATGAGATAACAATATGGTGAAGGACAATTGGCACCTTGGTTCCATATGGAAAGTTTCAGGACTTCTATGTTGCTTTCTGCTGTGAAATGGTGAGCAATGATGCTGAAGCTTCTCAGAGATAGACATCCATATGGTGTTGGATCTGTGAGTCACATAACCCAATTAACATATAGGATAAATTGAGTTTGGCTTTTCCACCACATTATAGATAGAGACCAACTTGGCACTGATCATTTTGTTGAAGACTTTAATATCTTGTCTTGGTTGCTGTTTCAATTATTGCATTGTCTGATCATGATGTGGCTGTGATCAGAATGCTTTCTGCCCGATCAGAAGGCATCAGAGGGAGTACTCTGTATCCAAGATTTTTTGCATGTATAATTTGCATAATTTAAAGATAATTATATAGTTTTAAAATGTGCATTGAGGAATGAGACGTTGGTTACTTGGATGCACGACACCTGTGTTCGTGTCCTGGTAACAGACAACTCCTTGACATGCTTTATTTGTTCTTCTTGTACCTGACTTGCTTTTTTCTAGTCCTTGCGTGGCCTTTTGCTTGAGCTAATAGCTGTTGCTTTTTCATTGATAGGGGCCTTCATCCACATCATTATGCAGTTAACTTTTCAGTTTGTTTGCACTTTCAGCCATGAACATGGAGGTCATATTCCCAGCAGAACTTTCTCGGTTCCAAGTGGATTTGCAACTGGTGGAAGATATGCCAAGCTCAGCAAAAGACAGACAGAAGTAAGTGGGAGACTGGTATGATGCTTGGACTATCCCCAATAGCTTTGGGGGAAGCTCCTTCTCTCATGCTAGAAGATGGAAAAATAAGGATAAGTAGCTGGAAACAAGAATCTTCAGTGCAAACAATGGACCCAGTTGGTGGCTTCTTTCATACTATCCTCTGGTGCTATTCTTCAGGTCATTGATGCGAGCAGGCAGGTACATTTCTCAAATGAATAGGGAGACTAATCCATTTCATTACCTACTGTAGTTGTCAATTTTGCATGTTGAATTTAGATCAGTTACCGGCTTCAACAGTCAGGATTACTTTCTTTGATGCCAACAAGTCAAGATAACTTTGATCACAAATTTTAATCACTCTTAGTTTGGTAATGTGTTAAAAGAATGTTAATGAATGTGGGATAAAATGTAATCATTACATTCTATTCATTCTCCACCATCCGAAGCCTAATTTTTTTTGAGATTAACCATATAAAAGGTAATGCTTAGATTTTGTCCCCTTCCTTAACCAACTTCAACACAAAGGTAATAGCCACTCAATAGTATCAATCCTTGCCATTGAATGTAAATTGCTAGTGGGTACTGAGAACAAGATCAAATGGTAAAAATTACTTTCAGAATTGGGTAAGGGTATTGAGTTATCTTCTACCATGGCATATCCCATTAGAATATCATTGGGTAGTTGTCTTCATCAATTTTGTGGCCTCAAAATTTCCATATAAAATCAGAAGGTTAGCCACTTCTTTAGGGTGACTCCTGATTTTCCTTTTTTCTTTCTGAACTCTGATGCAGCAATTCGGTGCTTTAACAATTTGATATAGATAATGGAGTTCATCTACAACTATTTGTTTGTATCTTTAGGATGATTAGTAATAGCCGTCGGGCAATCAGAAAATGGGTGTTTTTTTTTAGTGTGTTGAGGAAGATCTTAGCATATGCTTCATTTGGCAAGTTGTTTCTTTTCATTTCTTTTCCCTTTTTTTTTGAAGAGAATAATTTCAATTTGATTCTTGGCTGGAACTATCTGGATGTTTAACAAATTGAAAGGATAGTTCCTACATTTCAAGTTCAGAGCCAATGAACAAGTACTAAAGCAAAAGAGTGCTTGTTACTGCTTGAGAAGTGAGAGGGTGAAAGAGGCCAAAACGTGTCCTTCGATCTTTTTGAATCTAAGCACGTGTGACTGCGGTTGCAATCCAACAAGGTGTAGAAGTGCATGCATGTGAATGGTTATCGGTCCTGGATTATTTGCTATTTCATAATGCTGATATATTATTACCTCAGTTCCATTTTGTTAAAACAACTAACTTTTGAGATTATCTATTTTATTTATTTATTATTATTATTATTATTATTATTATTATTATTGTTATTATTTATGGTGCAGGTGTTTCCAGGCAATTCTTCGATGGTTACCGTTATTGGCAACCGAGCATAAAAGAAGAGAAGCATGATTCCCTGCCATATTGTTGATAGAGTATATCACTCAGCGAGAATATTGTACTATCAGATTAATGGTAAAGAATAAACTTAATCTACGCTATTGATTATATCTGGAGTAAATTGAAGCAGCCCCAAACCTGTAAATGACATGGGATTGGATTGACTTAAACCCGAAGGTTAAACTCCGTTTGGAAATAAGGCTTAGGTTATGTCCCGTAGCACTTATTTTGAACCTGTGCATTTTTGTAACCTGTGTAATGGCGTGCGTGGATGGGAGCAAATTTTAATTTTGCCCAATATTTGGAAGGATAAATATCTCCTGTGATTTGGAGAAAAATTGTCTATCTGCAGCCGCGTGGGCCCACGCTACCGTAGTTCTAGCTAGGTCCAAACAAGGTCAATGCAGGTCGAACAATGCGTATTTACAACACGAGCTAGGCGCATGGTCCATTTTGAGGTCCAGTTCAGCACCCCAGATAAGCCCAGTTACGGCCTATTATAGGTCTAATATTGCGCCAGCTCATTTTGTAACTCTGCCCGGCATCACCTTTTAGAAAATAGGATTATTTCTAGACTATTACATGTAACGAGCCCTTGCGGGGTTCAATCTTAAGAAAACGAGCACTTTCCAGTAGTCAAATAATGAAACATCTGTCCACTAATACAGTAAGAAATATCCACAGCTTTTGTAACAATAACTCTAAGAGGACAGTTTATAATTAAAAATACATCAATATTTCGCTCATAAAAAAAAATTATATATAAGAGCCTTATTTGGGGTCGATGACAAAAATATTATAGGATGATTTCCTCCTGTAGGTCTTGTTTGGGAGGACGATGCTATTAATGACAACCACTTCATCTTCAACAGCCACAGATTCTCCTGAAAATTAAGGGAACATTTAGAATTGTATTGCTTAACAGAACAATGCCAAACATGTATAATTTTGTATTTGTCATGTGGAAACTCAAAACAAGCAAAATAAAGGATTTCTTTCATTGTTTTGCAAATAATTAATTAACGCATGTGCTTCCTCATAAATATTAAAAAATAAAGCATTAATGCAGGTGCTTTACCTAAAAAAACCCTATATTTTGATACAACCAAGAATTGAGAATACAAAGCACATACCAATAATAGTAATCCCGAGCTTTGCATTGTAGTCTCCCTCACCCTGCATAAGCAAAATTATATCAGCCAAAAGAGAATAAAGCTAAACACAGCACAATCCTTTTCTCAGACACGAGATTTCTTGTGACAATTAAAGACTCATGAAGTATCTCAACACCAAAAAATTTTAAGGTGTGGTACCAAAATTAAAGCAGTCAAAATCTCATAATGAAAAAAGTACATATCTATACAATAATCAAGCCCCTGATCTGTGAAATCTTAATTATTGGCACTTCACATCGTGCAACAGAGTCCTGTCTGCTGTAATAAAAAAAATTAAGAAGCAACCCTAATGCAAAATAGTTGAGAACATTTGAATAACCTAGAAATCTCAATGTATCAGAATCAAAAGCTTGCATGTGAAAGTGATTGTCATTCTTCCAGAAAAAATTGTAAATCTACCTCGTGCATATTAGCCTCATATCAAAACAATAACAGCATATGGGAGGGGAGATGATGGTTACATTCTATACAAGCAATGAAGTATAAAGCGATTTGAGTCTGCTTGCCTGTACCCGTGACCATTTTCCAACAGAAGATTTCCATCCAACAATAGAATGTATAACAACTGCATTTTCCTGTCAAAATCCAGAGCAATTAACTAAATGCTCCACATAAATGCCAATAATTGTCATCTGATATTTAATTACCATACCAATATTTCAACATCATCCAAAATAATGCAACTGATAAGTCTCACTCCAGCACCTATATGAGCATTTGCAGAAATGGAGACATTTGGGCCAATCTGTGATGAAATCTAGGCTATATCAGATGATAAGATAACCTCAATAAGCATGATATCGACAACACCATCAGCTAAAACATCCAGGACAGACTCAAATGCGGATCAAAGTATTTTCACTTGGAAACCTTGAATCCCTATAGCACCTTAGACTAGTTCATGTAAATCCTTTCCCGAGGGAAATTGACCATCCATTTCAATGTCTGACTTTAAACTAAATTAATTGTAAAGAAGAATAAACATGCACATGCATATGTAAACACATAAGGAAGGGAAGAAAACTCAATTCATATCTTTCATAAATAACATGCATGAATGAATGCTTATATAAGACAACACATGATCATGAATATAATCATGAAGCATAAACTTAAAAAGAAAAATTGCAACAGCATCTAATTGCATGCTCATATCTAGTGAATTCTACAAAATGCATGTGGGTTTCCAGACTTTATCCCAGTACATGGGGTCAGAACTGTACTACATTTAGGGGCATCCTTTCTTCCATCAGCAATTGCCTATCCATATTTCTGAGAATCACATCTTGATGTAACTACCACCTAATTATCCTACTAGTACAAATCAAAACCACCTTGCTAAAAATTAAGTTCATTAAATTGCATTCATTGAACATTACATGGGCAAGGTCTAGAAGAGCGAAAAATCGCCTTTGCAGTGGGATGTACTTTGGCTGATGGATGGATGTAAACATCACCAATGACAGTTGCACGCTTAGTGCCATCCCCATTTGCAAGAAGGCGCGGGGAAGCGTACAGAACTGATGCAAGTACAAGGCAGAACATTTTAATGACATCCTGAAGAGTGCACAAGGTGCAAACTATGTAATTTGAACAACTCATAACAGGAAGAGAAAAGACAATAGAAACTAATTTTAACCCTGGAGTCTTAATCTGTTCCCAGAAGTCAAAGTGTCTCATATGTATAGAGCTCCTTCTTCCCAGCACGAGGGGACAATTTATCCTGATCCAATCTAACATAATCAGAAGAAATAGCCCTGTTGAACAAGGAGCACTGATGGATCAATATAGCTCCAAAATAAAGTTTCTTCAGAGCTAATGGACATTGCAATAGATCACAACAATTTAAACTGAATTAGTCACACAAGTGGGTTCTGTTTTCTCAAAAAAGAAAAAAGCAGAGAGAGAGAGAGATGACTTCAGAAGATAACAATAGGTGAACTTGTGGAATGCAACATTTCTGTTCAATACTTGATTGACAACATTAAATGATCTAACATAGAATTGGTTAAAAACTACGCAAGTAACAGCTACTAACCACGTTGATGACAAACTAAAATGCACTCCTATCTTTTGCTGCCACTTTTTGAAGCAAAATTATTTTTTAAATACAAGTACAACATTGAATCCATTATGAAAGGAGAAGCAAGAAGTTTCAATTGTCATACTTTGTTGCTGATTGGAGAGCTTCAAAGCTGGTTAGTCATCGCAATTCAGCTGCACATAACAGAAGCTCATCAATATATGACCTTAATTTATTGATCCAAGAATAACTTATAAATGGTAAAGTACTTCCCAGAAACACAAAGAAACTTTGGAACAAAGAAACTATTAGTCTTCAGTAAATTGACATATTTATTGGAGCTGATAACACTTTACATGCATAGGTTGAAAGAAAACTCGTAAGATCCTCTAAAAGTTTTCCCCTAGATTTTTTTCAAATAGAAAAAGAAGGCAACCACCTGATTGAGATACTAACAAAAGAGCCGTATATTGGCGATGAAGGTAAAGTGTTCTTTCTTACTGCAGAAATATGGAGACAGGAATAATCAGAAATGGGTAAAGAAGCAAGCCCAAGCTGGTCAGCTCAAACACTTATCTAGCAACAGAAAAAAGAGAAAGGACAATATCTAGGTATTTGGGATAAGTGCTTTATGTGAAAAATCATTTCAAAAGCTATTGCAAGCTATTGGATTTCTGCCAGATATAACTTTGGACAACAAGTGGTATCATCAAGGGATAAAGAGGGCAGCAGTAAACCATTTCACACGGTCAGCATCAAACTGTTAAGTTAAGATTCAACATGATATTACTGTAAGATTTTCCTGATTTAGTAGTACCTTTGCCTCTTCGTTGCATGAAGACATCCTCGATAGCAGTGAAGATATCCAGCGTAAAAGCATATACGCCACAGTTTATAAGATCATTAACCTGCAAGAAAAATGCAGTCATCATAAAGAGATGAGCATGAATTAGTCAAAATATAACAGGAAGCTATAAAAGAAGCATATTGAATCCGTAGGAACACTGCAAAATCAGCAGTCCATGTATTTTGAAGAAAGAAATAGAACAAGATCAACAGAGAATACTACATACAAAAGTTTCAGGTTCTCTGTATAATGCAACAGCTCCTTTGTAACAGGATCAGCCACTAGCTCACCAAACTGATTGGCTGATTCTGCAGAGACCTAAATGCGAAAGCAGGATAAACATATTGGTATGCAGATTTATCGCAATATCAGCTCAAAATAAATTACCTAAAAGTCAGCTATGCTTCTTTACCTTTATCACGAGAATAGTCCCCATTCCACCATAGTTTTTGTGGGTATCTGCAAAATGAAAATTAATTGAACAGCTATATAACACCAAAATGTAACATAACAAAGAAGATTCCACCAAGGAGCCAGCATTACATTATCTTAATAAGACAGGACAGTGAACTGTCTTAGTTTAGTGCACAACTTAATATAAAACAAAGAGATCACAAATTTCAATTAAGTTAAACATCCTGCCAACTAAGATCAAATGATGCATATATTGCATAATTTCCAAAGGTTCTGTCAATTGTTGTGGATTCTTCATGCATTCACCTTAACATAGTTCGTACAACATAAAATCAATGGTGCTGTCATCAAGCAACACAGACCTTGTATAAGAGTCTAAATTCTGCTCTAGCATGGGCAAATTGATGTATTAATCGTAATGACAAACTCACAGAAGTTTCAAAATCCCAGTTTAATAATGCACCATAACTAGATATAAAAGAAACACCACCACATTACCTCAGGACCATATCTGGCTTACCTAGCATTTCTGGCAGTGAGAAGCTGCAGCAAACATCACAATTCAACAGAATTATATGAGACTGCAACCAGAACAAGAAGAGCAAATTATCAAACTCCAAGTAATTTTCACATCTTACCCCAAAACCAGAGAAACTAAAAAACATGGCACCAACTCCAGCGGAAATAAAAATCAAGAAAAGCAGATGCCAGACCAGATTATCCTCCATAATATAATTGCGGAAACTGAACAGCCCACCCGCCGAACCACGCGGCTTGTCTTCCCTCAAGTACCTAATAGATCAAATGCGTCATGACAAAGATTTTCTTCAAACTAAGAAACAACATCCATGCTTGATTAATACCTAACAGGAACCCGGAGCTCATTCGATATCGCAGAGACATAAAGCGCAAACTCCCGCTCGTCATAGAACCCGATCAGATATATTTGCGCCAAATCTGGTATCTAAACCCATTCAAAGAACAAAACCCTAAAAACTCGAGAAATCAAAAAACAAATTAGCGGCAGATATAACAGAGAGAAGCTCACGCTGCAGCAAGCCGAGATGGGGTGGTTAACCATAGGCTGCCCAGCGAGCGGGAACAGCGGCTTCGGCACATTAAGCGACAGCGGCCTGAATCGAGTACCCATCAACAAAAAATAAACTCAAAAATCAGCAAGGAACCCACAATTCGAATCATGTCTCTCTGATCTATGGGGAAGTACCTTTAGTTGGGCCTCCGACCATGATGACAGCCACGACACGCTCATCGGAGCTCCCCATCGCCGAAAGGCGAGGATGAGAGAGAATACGGGGTAGGAGCGAGGGTTTTCGAGGGGGGGGGGGGCGGATCGCTTCGGGTGCGGGGAGAGGACGGAAGGACAAGGAGGGAGGGACGAGCATGAAGAGGAATGAGTTGCTCGAAGGGGAAGGAAGGGAATCGCACACTGTTCTCCCGGTGGAAGCGGGGAACAACAATGCAGTGAGCTAATAGCAAAGTCGGCAGCAGAAATCCTTTCATTGCTTAGACTGAAGCAATCACAGCACTGGTAACTGGTAAACGAACCTGTCTTCAAATAATAAATAGTATCAACACGAGTGAACAGATAGCTATTTACAGAAATTTAAAAAAATGTGAATAGATAGATCCTACAGCCTTTTAAAGGTTAGACAGAAAACGAAAGGAGTTGCTGCTTAGGATGCCACCCTGGACACTGGCCATGATAATGCAACACAACATCCGACCACTAAAAGACAAGCTCCTTGCTAAAATGTAGAAAAACAGCATGCACAAACACATGATCCAGTCTGCAAGCTCACATAATTGCAGCAATAGCAGGGACCCAACAGCATAGCAAAGAGATGATCAAGAGATGTCTCACAATTTTGTAATCAATCCAAACTGCTAGAAACTAGGGTCTTAAATTATTCTATTTCTATTTTCTACTCCATAGAAAACCAGCAAAATTTTCTTCAGTAACAGGGCAACATTATCCTGCTACATTTCTACGAAGTGCTGGTGCCCAGGTCTGACAATTGCAACTGCAAGGCATGCTCGCAGATTATAAGGGTTGTCAATCCTCCAGAGAAGGTGATTGAAAAAACCAAGTCAGCATACTATTCTTCTTATGTCATAAGGCAACTGCTTCTGCAGCTTAAAGCATTGCATAAAGAACAGATGCTAGAGAAAGAGCATGAGGCCTAGATAAAAGGATTATTGTTTGTAGCTGCAGTGAAGTTAGAACAAGTTCAACGTCAAAAGGATGAACTAGTATACCGTGACAATCACCAGACCTCCATACTTGATTATTATAGAGTGCTCATTTGATTTTTGCACAGGCCTTTCGAGAAAAGGCAGTCTCCAAGGATGCAAAAAGAAGTGTAAAGTTGAAGCAATTCATTGCTTAGTTTGGTCTGAGTTTGAAAATAAGCATTGCCACCTTTTTCAGAGGGTACACTGAAGGCAGAAATCATGTCAATCAGAGCATTTACCATGACATCATGCAGAAATTTTCACTTGTTTTCCATTTAAAGAGTACACATCCCAGCTGAAGCAATCTGAAACTTGTGGCTAAGCTGCCTGAGGGGATTTTAGAGCCTGATATGGGTCTGAAGACATATATTGCTTACAGGATCATCAGTGAATAAGGATACTTTTGTAGATGAATTAGGATGTGGAGACTATTACAACACTTAAGTGAGATGATGCAGTAAACATCTTGACACATACTTCTGAAGTAAAGCCACCATCCCATCAACTTAAAGCTACAGAGAAGCTCAAACAGAAGCACAAATTGCAAAATGCTAGAGAACAAGCTTTTGCATCCCCAACTAATATGAACTTTACTGGTAGACATGCTGGCACGGGTGAAGAATCATTCAAGCAAATTGGACATATGTGTAGCAAGGTTGAACAAAACAGGATTCCTGAGGAGGTCTACCAAGAACAATACCATAACATGAAGTTGAAGTTGTATCTTTTATGGATGACAAGTCCTCTACTCGTTTGGGACCTACCAGTCAGGTCAATGCACTCCGCAGATGACAACAGGTCTTTCGTAGGTGATGATATGAAATAGTTAATACTTAAATGATATTTGATCTTACTAAAAAAGAAGAATCAATAGTAACAAACATTGAATCCTTTTGCCCTGCTCCATGTTGAATTATTTTAGTTTCAACGAAAATTTGATAACAAGTTTTTACACAACCTTTCAATAAAGAAGTCCTGACAGTATATAACTTGCTTAACCCAAGGCATTGCCTAAGCCATCATTGGTTCCTCACTTTCTCTACCATTTCCATAGGACCATTAAGCATCCAATTTACAAATCTCTCCAGCTCTCAGTTAACAAAATCAAAGCTTGACACAAACTTGGAATATAAATGCCATTTGATCTTATTCTTTATCTAAATATTCAAAATTGACAGCCAAGTCAAGTTTAAGAATATTTTTTATTGAATTTGGCAATCATCAAACGCTATGTACCTCCTTCATATCCACTGCCTGCTCTTGGACATTACTTTTGTTTGGAAAGGCTGCTTCAGTGTCCTTTTTATGTTATCCAGGTACCCCTGTCAATTGCCATGAAACCCAGATTAGTAGCAATTCATATTCATGTTGCAGAAAACTCTTGTAATCAAATTCACAAACAAAAAATTAAGGGCTTTTTGCATTAACTGTCATAAAAAGTCAGTTAAATGCATAAAACACCCTCTAAAATCTGAAAGTGAATGTATTCCTGTATAAAACACCATCGATTGCAGATATGCCACCGTTATCGTTCATCATTACTCAGATGCCCACCTTTACATGATAAATCTTAGTTAATAGGTCAAAAACACATATTGCACACACAAGGTCATTATTCTCTTTTATCTTGTACTTTGGTAAATGGTAAGTGCCATGTTAGTGGGATGAACAAAGAGCAACTCCAGGGACATGCATGCAGTTTATGGTGCTGTCAAGGTGTGCATCACATTTTCAAATTCTGAAGGGATAACTTTGTAATTAAACAATGTTACATGAGTATACGTCCATAGAAATCCTAAACTTGAGATATTCGAACAATATTCCATTTTCCTTCTTGAGTTTTGCTACAAGAGTCTCTTTATGAAATTGTCATCCTGTGAAGGAACAAAAATTTTAAGCAATTCATCACTAGTCCTGATTCTTTGGGTACTAGATTCAATTCCAGGTAAAACACTGAGTGCATGGCAGCCTCTGATTTACCTGGAGTATTGCAACAGCAGTAAATTTATTGGAAATTGTTTTGGCCTCCACAGGATGCAGATTCAGAGGTTTCAATAAAGCTTCCACACCCTAAAACGCCAAGCAAGAACATATCAGAACGTTTATTTGCCACATGTTGCTACTCGCTATTATTGGTACAAAACTCCAATACTTACTTTTGAGGTGTAGTTTTCATCCCGAAATGTATAGTTCATTCCTTGAAGCTTTCCTGTTTTACCAGGTTCATCAACAAAAAGCTTCACTTGAGCTGACTGTTTTGATATGGAATTAGAAATCAAGAAGGAAAATGCTGAGAGCATCTTATCATTGCAATGGCCCACGAACCTCTGTGCAAGCTTGACCTTGCAAGCTGAATGGGAAGCCAACAACAAACGCGATGATAGAGAATCTTGAAATCTGAGATTGAACACCAGCCAAGCATAAAAGACTTCATATACGACACAATTGCAGGATAAATAGAAAACAAATACCAATGAAATCACAGGCAGTCAGATTGTTCTACAAGGTTCTCAAGTCAAAGACTCTGATCTGTCAAAATTCAGCCTACAAATATGTATACACTAAGATCAGACCTGTTACAAGCACTGAAATTCTCCTTTATGAAGTACAAAAAGTGAATTGGAAACCATGCCAGCTTTTCTTAAAGAATGAACAAATAAATGGAAATTTTAAAGCTTATTTCCCACTACCTTGTCTTGCTAAAATAATTAAGGATACTGTGAAGTATGTCTCCCAACCGGCGTCCAGTTTAAGTTACAAGAAATCCAGCCTCTACCCAGGCATCTGGCTATTATTCCTTCCCCAAGGATAAGATATTGCACATTGCCACCTACCAATAGGTGGCTTGGCACATAAATTCTGTACATTCCACCATCCGCATGTTAAAGTAGAGATTGGTCTCTTTGGAATCTATATATAGCAACTTACAGCCCAATTGCTACCCAAAAAAATCAATAAATAATACAGCCTCCCATCAAAAAATAGTGTTTATCTCTGAGAAAAATTAGATCCCGTTTGGTTCAAAATCAGTATCAAGATCATCCTATTCCTGACTGGCTTAATATCCAAACACCAAAAAAATAACCAGACTAACATTATACGATCTACTTTATTTTAAAAAACCAAATTACCATATTATCCTTACTTGATATCTTTTACCCAAAACTCAAAAAGCAATATACCTTAGGACATAAAAGTCTAAAAAAATTTTAAACAATTCATTAATTAGAATAGCATTCAAACACCAAAAATTTAATTAGACTATCTTTTTGTACCTTAGTCCTAACCTTGAGCTTGAGTTTGACCAAAAATTTAATTAGACTATCTTTTTGTACCTTAGTCCTAACCTTGAGCTTGAGTTTGACCTCGATCCTAAATCAAACGGAACCTTAAGGTTCAGTACAACTAATTAACTATCTCTAGAGTTCATAAGATCATGAAATGAAAATAGTGAATGCCAATTCAGTATAAAGCCATGAAGACTACACAGCGGCAGTTCCATAAAAAGCCAAAGCACAGAGACTTGTTTCTGTTGCAAGGGCATGATAGTCATAATTTGATTTAAATACAACTTTTAGTTGATCATCATACAACATCGTTTTCTAGACTCCTCAAATGAACTCATGTAGCCTAATATGATGGATTATATAAGAACAAAAATTCACACCAATGTTTGGACATCTTTGGCCATTAAGTTGATGTTTGACTTCTTCCTCACCAAAACACTGCACAATGGATTCCAAGCAGATAGTTACCTTGCACAACATATCATAAAGAGTAAAAATAACTAAAGAGAACTACATAGTACCAGACATACACATTAGGCAGATGGGATATAACCTCAAAAGCCTTCTATAATTCTATTTTATCACACTGACTCCATGAATCAAAATTCAAGCAGGCATATTCAACATAACATCAAGTACTAGTTTCCGGTGAATACAGAGACAATAGATTTATGGTCAGTCACGACTTTGAATTAAAATTTGAAGTCCTTGGTCAGATTAATGAACCAAATAATGAATGTGAATGGATGAAAACTCAAATCAAATACATCAATTTTCATCAGATAAAACTATGCTTCAGCAAAGTGCGTCTCAATAAGATACAAATCCTCCCCCAGTTGCTCAAAAAACAAAAAAAAAAAAAAAAAGAGATATACATCCAGCGTTTTTGTTGGTTAGACATTTGGAAGAAAGACATCTCACAAAACAATAATTGGAAACATATGCTACACAGTCTTCACACAAAAAGGTTCAAGAGAAACGATTTAACCAATTATTTAGAAGACATTGGCAAGTAATCCAGCATAACATGTGACAAAAGAGAGAAGAATTTAGTATTGATTTATGTGCATGCTTTACAGCTGCCTACCTTAAGGGCGTTGCAATCATGTTCTGAGTATCTGAAACAGCCAAACCAACATATTTGTGTCCAACATCCAACCCAAGCAACCAGCCCTGTTCATGAGAAGTGATCTTCAAAATCTTTTGAAACAGATCAACTGGCTTAACTAACTTCATCTGCATCTCAATCACCAAATTTATTCAAATTTGAACTGTAAAAAAGTATGTCCAACATCCAACCCAAGCAACCGGCCTTGTTCATGAGAAGTGATCTTCAAAATCTTTTGAAACAGATCAACTGGCTTAACTAACTTCATCTGCATCTCAATCACCAAATTTATTCAAATTTGAACCGTAAAAAATCAATGATATTGTGTGCCAACCTTGAGATTCCGAAAGGTATGAACTTCATTTGAAAATGTGAGTAAACAATCTTTAAGTACACAATTTCAACAACAAAAAATTCAACAAAGAGGGAAATTTCTACCCATAATGGTGGAATTTCAGTTTTCATATAAATGTACCTTATAGAAGCATATGAAATCAATTCATGATTTCTCCTTTAAACCAGCTATTCCTAGTGTCTCAAAAGAACTACTTAATATAAATGTGAAACGCAAAGAACATCCTCTTCAAGGATCAAGCTCAAACAATGTACTTCAAACACTTCAAAAATTTGAATGAGTAAGAATATTAAAGTGCTACGTCCACAAATCAAAGGAGCAAATTCAGATTCTTTCACAAGGCAAGGGGCTAGAGTTTCGACAGCATCAAGGCCAGGTGCTCGTCAGACACTGCCACCTCAGTGTGTGCGCAGACGGCCTCCGCCAACCGAGCTGCAACCTGATGCTTACACTAGAAGAAAGAAACAATATAAGAAAAACAAGCAAAACCGCGCCCTTAAGGAAAAATTCCAAACGAAAAAGCATCGGACATACATAGAGCTGTTCGCCCCGGTTGACGCCGTCGTAGAAGAAGGAGTAGCAGGCGCAGTAGTGCTCCGGGAAGCAGATATATTCCTCCTTTCTCTTCGACTCCCCCATCACCTAAAGCAACCTAATTAGGAATAAAAAACGGAGAAAAATACCAACAAAAACAAGATCGAGCAAAGCGAGTGAGAACCAGGAAGAGGGAACGGCCGCTGGGCGTGCCGGAGACCCTGCGGACGCCGCCCTGGTCAACGATCCGGACCGCGCGCTCGAAGTTCTTCCCGAACAGGAAGTGCAAGCTTCAAACAGGTCCTCCAATGAGAAAGAGAGATCTAGATTTCGAGAGAAAGGGAGAGACGAAGGAGACTCACATGGAGAGGTGGTCGTCGGAAACTAGAAATGTTAGGGTTTACGAAGCGGAGAGAAGAGTTAGGATTCCGATCAAATTTGAGACGGCAATTGAGGATAAGGGGAATAAGAAACAGAAGAAGGAGAGAAACCTGCGCGAGTGGATTTGATTTGGTCCCAGACAGCGTTGGCCACGGCAGCCGTGGCGGCGACGTCGGCCATGCCCTGCCACGGGGAGAGGAGAAGGCCTTAGTGATGCATACAAGATGATCGACGTTGGAGCTTCCAGAACATTTCGCTGGGTCCACAAACAGGGTTGGATCACGCCTCGGTAACTCACTACAAATTTCTTTAACAAAAAAAACACTTTATAATATTGGGCTTTTTACGAATATACCCTGAAATCTTAGTAATTCACTTATGACCCCTCACTCTTGATAATCACACATCACCCCCTCAAATCGTAAAACACTTTTCACTTTACAACCTCCGATTAAATTAAGAGCTTTTTACTTGCAAATTCCTAAGATTTTTTTTTCTTTATCAATTTTTTTTAAAATTTTAATATTTATCTACATTTTTTTTAAAAATTAATTACTGACCGCTCTTAATTATTATTTAATTAAAATTTTATCCAAAAATTTTAGTTATACCTTTATAATTTTATAATTTAATTTTTTAAAAAAATTTTATTTATTTTTTATGTGATTCTTTTACTCCTTCAAAAATTCTGTAATTTTGTAATTTAACTCCCGTCTCTTTCCATGCCCGGCGCGACCTCCACCCGGCGCTGCCCCACCCTGCGGGCGCATTGCCCTGCACAGCCCCTCGCCTGCGCCCAGCAGCTCGTGCACACAGCCTTACAGCCCCTCGCCTACAGCCCCGCGACCCGTGCTCACAGTCCCGCAGCTCGCGCACGCAGCCCCGGAGCCTCTCACCTGCAACCTCGCGACCCGCGCCCGTCACCCCGCGCTGCAACCCTGCAGAGCCCCGGGCCCCCTCACCGGTGCTGCACTGTACGGCCCCCTCGCTCGTGCCCTGCAATTCGCACACGCAGCCTCGTGACTGTAGCCCCGCGCGCTCACGCAGGCGAGGGGCGGTTCAAGGCGGCGCCGGCGCAGGGCGGGGGCGAGGGACTGTCGAGGCAGGGCTCTGAGAGCACAGGGCTACGTGCGCGGGTCGCAAGGCTGCAGGCAAGGGGCTGCGGGAAGCGAGTGAGAGGTTGCGCGAGGCGGCGCTGGCGTGGGGCGATGCGGCCGGGGCGTGAGGCGGCACGGGCAGAGGTCGCGTGCGGCGAGAAAAGAAGCAGAGGCTAAATTGTGAAGTTACAAATTTTGGAGGATTAGAAAATCACATAAATGATAAAGAAAATTTTTTTTAAAAATTAAATTATAAAATTACAAAGAATATAAATACAATTTTTAAATACAATTTTAATTAAATAATTATTATAGGATTATATGTAATTAAAATTAAAAAAATGTAAGTAGATACTAAAATAAAAAAAAATAATAATAAATAGAATAAATTTTACAAAAATGGATATAAAAAGTCTTTAAATTAACAAAAATATTGAAAAAACAAAAGCTTTGGTGATAACTTTTTCAAAAAAAATAAATATCGAGGAGAAAAGAGAAGGAATGAAAAACGGAGATATGAGACGATAAGGATGCATATCTGGGTCGAGTTGTATATCCCCAGAAAGGACTGGCGGCAGTGGCCACAGGAGGAGGAAGAGACTGCGATGCATAATTTGAATTACCTCAAAAAACCTAATTTGTTACAAATACAATTTAATCAAGTACATAAATTATCAGTCAAAAATCTGGATCATGCTACAAAGGTAGAAAAATTAATTGCATAATCCAGACGAGATTTTATTCAAGTTGTGTTAAATCAAACTTTCCAAATTAAGAAGGCGGTTACTGAAGACAACTTGAAGACTCAGGCGTCTGATTCAGGCCATCCCAAACGATGAGCAACAGTGAGACAATCAATGGAGATGAGCAACAATACGAAATCTACAGAACACTGTCATTTCTTTGTAGTTTGGGCTTCCATAACAGTTCCAACAAATGAATATATGCCTCTCACAGATCAACAGGATGAGCTGTTTAGTTCCTGGATTTCATCTATTTACACCAAAGAACTATCAACAGTACTCAACACCTTCAGCTTCTTGCAATTGCTATGTCCCTAAAACTTTTCTCTTCTCTAAGGCAGGTAAAGGCTTTGTGATGATATCCAGTGGGTGCAGCAAGTAATTATCATCAGCAGCAGTATCTGCATCATCCTAATAGTTCTCAAAGGATGAGCCCAGTATGTCAGATGCCAAGCAAAATATACACATCGGGCATTCCAAGGTCGAACAACAACACAGTGATGCATAAACACTTACATTTGGGGAGTTCGCTTCCATTTCTGCATATTCAAGACCTTTTCGTACAAATGTAACAAGAGCACTAGAGATTTGTTTATCTGTGACTCAATTCCAAACTTAAAAGCAGTGTGCCGAAACCCTGAAATAAATCATCATTAGTTATCTTTACGACCTGACATTATCCAATACATAATACAGAATCCGAAATAAACATGGGGCATCAGACAAAAGCAAATCAGACACTTGAAAGAAGTTACTGAATGCTGAATTCAGTAATTTTCTGTCATAACGAAAGCAAGTATTGTCCTGCTAACAACAAATAAATATGTAGCTATAGAAAGGTTAGATATGATATTCCAACATCAATTGGTCCAAGATATCATTGGACTAAATAAAATTTACTGTAAGAAATGACATATTCAAGGGAAAATGATTTGGAAAAAAAATACCAGTAGAGACTCACATTAATGATCCAACAAAAGCAAGAAATTTGAGAGAGAAAGCAATAATGAAACAAAGAGCCAGACGTTAAAAATCAACTTAAAAAATGGCAATAGCAACCATAATCTTAGGTAACAAAATGCGTAGGCATCTTTTTGGATACAACCATAAGTTTGTGTTCTTTATAGCAATCCCCATGAAAGATCCAAAACCAAGATCTCCACAGAAAAATCTATCTTGCATTCATGATTACAAAAGTTAAATGATCAAGCCAAAATAACACTCACCAGAGCAATAAATTTAACCCTTAAAACAAGAAGTCATAGCAAGAAAGCATGATCCAAAGCAATCAATAGAAATAATCAGAAAAGATTACACAGATAGGTATCTTTCCCTACTTATTTCCCTAGTAAGCACATAAAAACATGTTCAAAATGCCAACCAAATTCCCACCCCAAAATAACCAAAGACTTGGAAGACAACAATCACACCAGAAACCCTGCAGCATTGACAACAATCGGAGGCCAACAGAACATAAAAAGAGAGTAAATCAACAGCTCATTTAACAGAATGATAAATTTATCCCCAAAAGACAGGAAGCCATAGCAAGAAAGCTTGGACCAAAACAACCAAAGCAATCAATAGAAATAATTAGGAGGGACTGCACGAGATAGAGATTCTTTCCTTACTTGTTTTGCCAAAAGATGCATCAAGACAATAGTCTCAGCGAGAACAAAATCCTTCACCCCACACCCCAAAATAAAAAATGAAATGGAGCTAAAAATCTTGATAGAAACTAGTGCACTGATAATAACATAGACAGGGAGCAAATCAAAAGCTCATTCAACAAGCGACAAATTTACCGAAAAAATCATGAACAAAAATAACTGAAGCCATCAATAGAAATAATTAGGAAAGAACACACAAAAAGCCTGCACTATTGATAACACAGAATGCTAGCAAATCAAGACCTTGCTCCGCAGAACGATAAAAATAGCACAAGAAACAGGAAATCGCAGCAAAAAGAAATTCATGAACAAAAACAACTAAAAATAGGGAAAAAAACACACAAGATAGAGATTCGTTCCCTACTATTAAATTTAATACTACCTATTAGTAGATAAAGCAATGTTCAAGAATCGGGTACATTATTAGTCCAAATTTTTAATAGATAGAGCCTAGATTACAAATAAGATCGATTGAGATTAAATTTATCTCTAGTTATGTTTATGATTGAGTTATTCTGAATATGGCGAACTCCATCAAACAAATCATAGTCCCACAATCACTCTTTTTTCTCCATCCTCTTTATCTTTATATTTTCCAATATTGCAGGAGAAAAAATATATATATAAGCACGAAGCAAATCAATCCCGAAAAAGGAAGAAACAACGAGTTCTCGAACTGATTCCTGGAGGTATCGGTAGACGAGGCGAGTGACCAAGACGGAGGTGAGGTCGGGGAAGCGTCTGGCGGCCGCATCGGCGGCGGCGGCCATGGCTCCGGCCGTCCGGCGGCTCATCCGCTTATCAAATTATTGTGAAATATATCAAACTGGAAGTAGGGGTGTGTATTGGGTTAAAACCGAACCGAACCGAACCGAACCGAATCGAACTGGCCCAATCGAAATTTCCGAAATTTTCAAAAATCAAAATCCAACTGAATCGAACAGTAATAAAACCGAACCGAACCGAACTGAAATATTTCGGTTCGGTTCGGTTATAACCGAATTAGAACCGAATATTTTGCAAAGCCCGAGCCCAAGACCAATCCCACGCCCAAGCCCACGCTCAAGCCCAAGCCCACCTAGAGGCCGATGGAGCGGCCGAGGGAGGAGAGGAAGGCGGCGGCGGCAGTGTAGTTGAGGTCCGAGTGGGCAGTGGGGATGCGAAGGTACTGCTGGAAGAGCTAAAGAAGACGACCCGATGGCGGAAGTGGGTGATCTAGACGCTATTGCACCCGGTGCCGCTGCTCCTTTTCTCTTGGATTCATCTGTCCGAGTTCAGATCTGATCCAGGGAAAGCAACGCTGTAACGGCATCTTCTTCCCTTTCCGCGCTCCATCTTCGTCCAGATGTCCATCGGCAAGTTCAGATCTGAACCCAAACCGTTCCGGATTTCACCAGCGAAAGGAACCCTAGCACATTCCTGCCTGGTTCCTTTTATCTCCGATTCGCTCTCTCGGAAAAGGTCGTCGTCGTCGTCGTCGTCGAGGAAGGCAGCGGGAACCCAGAAAACTCCGTCGGTGAAACGGTCGTCGTTGTCGTCGTCGTCGGTGAAGCAGAGGGAAATAGGATTAAGAGAAGGGAATGAGATTAAGAGAAGGAAAAATTCGGTTTGATTTGGAGAGAAAGAGAGCAGCGAACCGAATAGCTCAAAACCGATTAGACCAAAACCAAAACCAAAATCAAAACCGCAGTATATAGGTATATATATAATTCGGTTCGGTTCGGTTCGGTTTTTACGGTTTTCGAAAATCAGAAACCGAAATCGAACCGAAATTTAATTTATTTTTTTTTAAAACCGAAACCGAACCGAGAACCGAATAACCCGAACCGAATTGATTATTCGGTTTCGGTCGGTCGGTTCAGTTCGGTTAAAACCGAATAGTGCACACCCCTAACTGGAAGGAAGCGTTTACTTCAATTAAAGAATTGATCAATTCCGAAAATTTAAAAAATAAGAGAATTAAAAAGATAAAAAAATTTAATATTTGGATAAATATTTTTATTTGAAATTGAGTAATACAGAATTCTTCAATTTCATAATTCTGTTAATTATTTTAAAAATATAATTGATAAATTTTATTAATTCAGAGAATTTCGGTGTTAAATTAAAGATGAAATTGGGGTATGGTAAAATATGTGAGCTTACCCCCATTTTCTAGTTAATTTTGAATATAATTTTTATATATTTATACAAATTTAAATAATCTTCCACTAATTAAATATTTTTATATATAAATAAAGAAATTAAGTTGGGCGTTACTAATTAAAATATTAGAGATGCACAAATATTCATGGTTTAAGGAAAAAAAATATTTTGAATTATAAAATGCGGTTTTCATTTTTATTTAGTTATATAAACTTAACTTAGATACTCTAAAAAATTATTTAGATAAAAATTAGAATGGTGAAATTATATTTTAATAATTAAAATTGTATAATGACAAAATTATGATAGTTTAAGAAAAAATATTTACGATTTAGGTATTAAAAAAAAACTAAAACTAGGATTTACTTTATATATATTTACAAAAATAATACATACAAGTGTTGAAAATCAATAAAAATAAAAAAGACTACGTATAATACGAAAATACTGACAATGCAAAGTAAATTATATTAAGATTAACATGATATTCATATAAATGCTTACAAATATAGAATTTCACATACATAAAAAGTCTAAAGTTTGATTGACACAAATAGTCAAATCTTATAAGATATTATAATAAAATTTATTTTCTTGTGATTATATTTTTTGTGGATTTGCAAGAATTCTTTTTCCTTTTTTTTCTTTATACTCATGAAGAGGTCGAGTTGCCTCCTTCAAATAAACATATAGTAATTATTTGAAAATTTATTCACTTGATTGCGATAATTTTGCCATGAATTATAAATATTTGGACATCTCCCACGAAAGACAATATAGTGACTAGGAGTGAGTTAAAAAAATAAAAAAATAGATATACCGAATTGTACTGGTTGAGAACTATATCGGAAAACCGATTCTCAAAGCAAATTGGTACAATTTTGGTTTTTAATTTTGATAAAATCAAAAATCAGATTTCGGTTCTCATTCTATATTTTATGAAAAATTGGTATATCAAAATAGTACCGATTATTAAAATATATATAATTATATACTTTTTAATAATCGGTATCATTATATATAATATAAAATTTTAAAAAATATTTTTTTATGTTATATGTTTATTAATATATTTAAAATTAAATCTTTATAGGATTATAATGAATAAAATAAGATTTTTGGGTAAATTATGTATTAGTGTATTTAAAATTAAATTTTTATAGGTTTTTAATGTAAAATAAAATATTTTAAAATAAATAATTTAAAAAATAGTATGCTGATTTTAGAACTGGTTTAGAACCAATTTAGAATTAAAACCGAAAAATGATTCTTAACTCAAATCGATATGGTCCAGATTTTTGATTTTTTAAGAATTAAAATCTAATTCCAGTTCTAAAACATGTAAAATCGATATAATAGATTGATTTTGCTCACCTCTAATAGTAACACATTCTAACAACACTTTATAAGTATCAGATAGTTCATACACAATATACACAATCTGTACAAAATGGTAATAAAAGACAACCTAATCAATTTAATGCAATATAGGCATTATGTACAATGAATAAATAATAATAACTATAATATAATATAACTTAGAGTGAGACTTATAATCATTCGTATATGGAGTTTCTTATATGTATAACTCAAATACACAAAAAATATGATATAAGAGATGAATAAATATACACTAATATACCCTTAAATGATATTAAACAAAAGAGAGGAAAATCAAATAAAAGAGAGCATACTTGATTTCTTATTAGCATCAGTAGTTAATGTCTCAAGTATATATATATATATATAGAAAATTACATACATAAACAACATACTTGTCATAAATAGAACATCAGTCATCAAAGTTTCAAGTATATCTAATAAAAAGCATAATAAATTTGTCTAACATGACAGAAAAATAACATAAGTAACAACATCAACGTATCAATATATACAACATGCAAGTATGACATAAAAGCATCAAAAGAGTACCCAACATTATCATGGAGAAACTTTTGTAACCATTCAACTCTAGGCTTATTGTCCATTTGCCAAACAAAGGCCTAATCATCATATTCATCGCCATGCAACTGCTTGTAGACACTTAAGAAAAAAATGAGTTAAATTGTTTTCCCTTGAGTTGTATTAAAGTTGAGTAGAGATTATTCTTTCTCGAATGCTATCCCACTGTTTTGATAGCAAATGAAACCTCACACACACCATCTAACAGCTATATCATCATTGGGTTCTTATGGGTATTCCCCTTTTGTTTATGTGCCTTTGAGCTATCACTTGTAGAAGTGGCTTGCCCCTTCCCTTTAAATTACCTTGTATCCTTGTTTCTTAACGAGGGTGCAGTAGACGTATTTTGAGAAGCACCAACACCTTCAAAGGCATTCTCATCTGCATTTTGTTGCGGGTCCATCTCCATCTCAATCTCCCTCCAAAATCATCGTAAAAGGATTTTACCATACTTCTAGTAATGCAATATAATTCAAAAATAATTAGCAACTCCTCGAACAACGGAATTGGCTTGTTCAAGAATTTAGTAGCATCTTTCACTTTTTACAAATTTGTATTTTAAAAAGACATAAAATTGCACCCCTTACATTCTTGAGGTCATCATTTTATCCAACTTCACTATAATCTCTTAACTTCCTAATAGTTACAGTCTGTTTCCTTAAGGTCCTGTATGACTTTTCACATTATCGGTGGTGAAATTATTATTAAACTGGGCATTAATAGCACTAACAGTAGTCACAAAAGCTTGTCACTTAAATTATTTATCTTGCTCAAACTTGCATGCACCCGGTCAATAAGAAACCTAATTAGGAACTCTAAGTACCTCTTCGACCACATCTTATGTGGTCTAGGGTTTCTTATTTTTTCCCGGCTTTGGATCTTTCAACATCTTTGTTTGTCTCCACAAAAGTGAGGCTCAAATTTTGGCTCATTGAGTTAGTCCTCAATTGCGAGTCTAGGTTCTTGATTCCGAAAAACTCTATCCCTTGTAAAAAAAATCAACAACAAGGTTAGTTATTATAGATATAGATAACTAAAGCAAGTAGTGACATATATCATAAATAATAATCAATGAAACAAGCATCCTTCTAACAAATTATGAATGCAAAACACATCAACAAAGTCAACATAGTCAACGATTTATATCCATAATAAAAGTTAAAAGAAAGACACATGTTCATACATGGAAGAATTCTAATGGTGAATATAATCCTCCCACATTTCACTAGCTATTTGGTCCCCCAACTAAATCCATTGATGATTCTCCTCACGTTGTTTCCTGAAGGTGGAACTAGTGCACAATAGTTCGTCAACTTCTTCGTCTGAATTATCTCCTTCTAGTTCTTTTGGTTTAAATTCCTTATTCAACATTACATCATTAGGATTAATTGTGAAGAACAAAACATACCAAAACTAAATCAACTTAGGTGATATATTGGAAGAATGAAGTCTTACTTAGTATCTTGAATCGATTCTTCAAAATTTTAAATGCACACTCTATTTTAGACCTAATAGATGTATATTTATAGTTGAATAATTCCTTCACATTTTGTGGTGGTCGTCTAGCTGGTTCTTCATATGATACTTTACATCTCTATATGATGCAATAAAGTTAGTCATTGTTATGTACCCCACATCCACAATATAATATTTACTTGTAATAAGAACAATAACAATCATAACAACATTCAATAATATTCTACATAATTCAAACTTAACAATAATATCTTTAATTTATTTTAGTCCACTAGGCGAAGGTCAACTAATAGCATCTTTTAAAATTATAAAGTTATTTGACGATCTTTCCCATCCAGCCAAGATGTATAGAAACTTAAGGTCGACACACTAACTGCAACTAACACATTTTGCATGACACCCTTATAACCATGAAAATGGGTGATAATGTTAACTAGAATCTTGGCATCAATGTGTGTTTCATCGATCAAACCAATACAGTCCTACATAATGCAAAATAAAAAATTCATCGACAAATCGTCAATTTGTATCGAAACCACTACATATATGAAAACATACATTAAACCACATATAGTAGTTAAGATTATTGGCTATGAGAGGATTTGTTGAGGGCATTGCCTGCAATATAAATTTATCTCTAATTTCATAAATAATTCTCAATTACTTGTTAAAATATCGACTTATAGTTTCACTAAACAATGAGAATACTATTTTCATACTCCTATTCTTTAAATGAAAGCTGACATAATGTAAAAATATTACAAGTTACTCCTCAATAATAACATGGCATGGTTCTTGCAAAAGATCTCAATCCCTCGACATACTGGCCAAGTTCAAAAACACAGAAAAGTCCATCCTCTAATAGTTTACGCAATTACTTGTCCTACCATACAAAATATTATGAATCATACATGTCCTAAGTGTCTCTTTATTAATAAGAGATTCTATATTCAAACGGACTCTTCTTCTTCTCCGTAAAATTCGAAACATTAGATAAATAACTACCAAAATAGTAAAATCATCGGCTTGGTTGATTAACATTTCTAATTACTTATTATCATCCATCTAATAATTAAAAATTCATTAGATAAGATGTAAAAATCAATAATACTCTTAAGTCAATGTAATGAAAAAATTTCTCATTTGCCAATATAATGAACTATACATATAAAAAATAACAAGGGATAACATATCACAACAAATAACATATCAAAAAACTTTAACTATTAACAACTACAATAATATACTATTCATAATCAAATGGCTTATCAATTCTTTTCTTGAAAATAACAAACATTATTATACTATAATAAAATATAATAAAAAATATTTCTTATTATATAATGAACTATACACAAAAAAAAAATAAGTAAAGGATAATATATCATAACAAATAGCATATTAAAAACTTCAGTTGTCAACAACTACAATAATATACTATTCATGATCAAATGACTCATCAATTCTTTTTTGAAAATAACAAGCATTATTATACTATAATAAAATATAATAAAAATATTTTTCATTGTATAATGAAGTATACACAAAAATAATAATAAGGGATAACATATCACAACAAACAACATATTAAAAAACTACAATTGTTAACAACTACAATAATATATACTATTCATGATCAAATGACTCATCAATTCTTTTTCTGAAAAACAGCAAGTATTATTACACTATAATAATATATGCATTCATTAACAACATGTTTATCATGAATTTGATAATACCTCTTTCATAAAATCAAGGTGCAAAAATCTACAATAAAGAAATTATGTGTATATCCCAGAATTGTTTTGCAAACAGCTAGAACCTAAGTTCTAAACAAAAAAAAGAGGTATAATCACATAAATGCTGAATAGTCACAAGCATAAAGACATTCCAATACTCTCCACCATGATATTATAATGTGGAATAGATTTCATGACCATCTTCTGAACCATATACATCAGCTAACATGTCAATACTTGTCGTACTAAAATACTTTGCAACATGTAATTTTTTATATCAGTTGGATCTTTTGATGAGTTACAATCATTCTAATGAACAATATCATATCTTTGTCTAAATAATAGATGTTATGATCTTTAACATGAGAATTTACTGCAACGAGATAATTACTTGTGGCACATGTTTAATAGACATGTAATTTTTTTTCAACTAAAAAACTCTTCTGTCAAGTACATAAGAAAAGCTAGTTGAAGCCTACATGAATTCAATAGCTATACAGAGAAGAATAACTATTGCAGAATATAGACATTACCACATCAAAATTTTTAGTCAAAAGCTTTTGCAATTCACGTGGCACAAACTCAAATAAAATCAAAAGCCACATAACATCACTTTAATTTTCCCAGATGAATAGAACCCTGATGTGATGAAGAAAATAATTGACCTAGTCATACATCAACACATAGTTCACTCCAAACCACTAATGTTATAGTCATAACAACTAAAACTGAAAAGCAAGCTGAAACTAAACTAAACTAATTATCCATGAATATTGACATGTTCTTACATCATATAAAATCCCTTTTACAAAATCTATCATATCAATGCCCATACTGAATATTTTTAGAAAACAACAATAAATACACATTAGAGTGAAGAAAAAGGGCTCAGACATCCTATTGCACTATTGTACCTTCCAAATGCTTAAAATCTTGGATTCATCATAACCTATATTATCCATGAATATTGGCATTTAAATCATATGAAAGCTCTTCTCATAATATCCATCATATGAAAATAACATCTTGTCCATACATTATAATTTCATAAAACAACAAGAAATACATATTAGAGTTAAGAAAGAGGGCTCAAACATGTTATAATATCGGGTGTGATAAATTAGTCCCACATCGGATATTGAATAGATAGAGTCCAATATATATAATGAAAAAGACTTATATCCTATGACCTTAAGTTTTTGGGATGGTATTTGGTGTTCGACTCGTTATATTATTCCGATTCGACAATTTTTCGACTCTCCCAACAAGTGATATCAAAGTTTGGTTCAAGATGTCTACTACAAAATTTGATGTAGAGAAATTCAATTAAAAGTAAGAATTTTTTATTTGACAAGTAAGAGTTCGTGTAATTCTTACTCAATAAGGATTGATAAACACATTGCAGGATGTCAAGTCTAAAGATGTTACCGAAAGTGTTTAAAAAAATTAGAAGGCTATTGCACATAATATAATTATACTCAGTCTCACCGATGATGTACTCTATCCATTTCTTGATAAAATATCACCTTCAGAGCTGTGAAAAAAGTTGGAGAAATAATATATAAGTAAGTCTATCTCAAATCGAGTTTACTTAAAACAGAAGTTTTTCAATTTTCGAATGAGAGAAAATACGAATATAGTTGATTATCTTAATGCTTTCAATAAACTAGTCTCTCAATTATTAAGTATTGATGTTAAAATTGAAGATGAAGATAAGGTAATTATTTTATTATTGTATTTACCGTCTTCTCTAGAGAATCTAAAGACTACTTTCATGTATAGAAAGGATTTAAAATTTGATGATATTTTTGTTGTCCTTTTATCCAATGAATATTTAAAAAAGATTGAAGGAGATGTGTTACACTCAGAAGCATTGATTACCAGAGGTCGTACCAAAGAAAGATCAATATAGGTCATTTTAGATCCAAATTCAAAGAAATAAATTACAGGTATTGTAAAAAGATAGCACATGTAATTAAAGAGTATTGGAAGCTTAAAGTAAAGAAAGAGACAAAATCTCGATCTAAAAAATAAGCCAAAGAACAAGTGTCAGTTGCTGAAAGAAGTTCTGATGATGATTATGGTAATGTTCTCTCTATTAGTTTAAATTTTGATCGTTACCATGATATTTAGATTCTTAATTCTGATTGTTCTTACCATATGTGTCCTAATAAGGATTGGTTTGAAGATTACAAATCTTATGATGGTGATTTAGTTTTGATGGGTAATAACAATCCATGCAAAACTGTTAGAATTGGAACAATTAAAATTAAAATATTTGATAATATTATTAGAACACTTACTGACATTAGATATATTCCTTATTTGAAAAAAGAATTTAATTTCTTTGGATGTTTTGGATTCTCCTGATTATAAGTATTCTACTGAAGGTGGAGTTCTTAAGGTTGTTAAAGGCTCATTGATAATGACGAAAGGCCTAAAGCATGAAAATTTGTATGAGTTATTACGAAAAATCGTTGAAGGTGAAACAATAATTTCTCAAGTTTTTTTGATATAACCCACTTATGACAAAGGTTTAACTAAGCTCAACAAAAGAAAATTACTAAAAGGACTCAACTCATGCAAATTAGATTTCTTCAAGCATTGTCTTTATGGTAAATAGTTCAAAGTAAAGTTTAACACCAGTACTCATTACACTAAAGGCTTCATTGATTATATTCATTATGATGTATGGTGCTCTCCTATTTGATCAAAATCTGGTGCTCATTATTTTTTCAGTTTTATTAATAATTTTTTTAGAAAAGTGTGAATTTATTTTTTGCACCACAAAGTTGAAGTATTTTCTATTTTTAAGTGGTGAAAAATTTCAGTTGAAAAAAGTACTGGCAGAAAAATCAAATACCTCAAAAGTGATAATGACGAAGAGTATAAATCAACAGAATTTTTCAAATTCTGTAAAAATGAAGGCATCGAACGTCATTTTACCATCTCAGAAAAATCTCAACAAAATGGTATAGCTGAAAGGATGAACAAAACATTATTGAAAAAAACACGTAGTATGCTCAGTCCAACTAATCTTGATAAAGATTTTTGGGCAGAAGCAGTCAATACAGCATATCTCATTATGAATCGCTCGCCTCAGATAGCCATTAATTACAAAACTCTTGAAGAAGTATAAACTGGTCAACCTGTAAATTATTTTTCTTTAAAGATTTTTGGTTACCCTGTTTATGTGCATATCATCAAAGATAAATTAGATGCATGTTTTAAAAAGTGTATTTTTCTCGGTTATGCCAAAGGTGTTAAAGGTTATTATTTGGGGGATTCTACTATTTTTAATATAATTATTGAAAGAGATGTAATATTTGATGAAAATGTTATGTTAAAATCTCTCAAGAAAGGTCTGAGTGATATAATACAAGTGGAGGTGGCGCATATATCTCCTTCAGAAGAAGATATTCAGGATATGCCAAACTCTCAAGAAAATTCTAAGAATTAAATTTCTGAGAAGACTCCATTTCGAAGATCTCAAAAAAACATAAAGCCACCCAAAAGGTATGGTTTTGAAGATATGATAGCTTTTGCTTTAGTTACTGACATTGGTAATTGTTCTTCCTATAAAAAAGTAGTACAAGATAAGAACTCTTCTCAGTAGCAAGTTGCTATGAATGAAGAGATGAATTCGCTTCAAAGAAATCATACTTGGGACTTAGTGAAATTACCAAAAGTTCAAGATGGCAAAATTGTTGATTACGTCGATTTAAATTATGCTGGAGACCTTGATCAACGATGATCCCTCACTGATTATCTTTTCACTCTTTGTAGTTGACCTATTAGTTGAAGATGTAACTTATAGTTAACTGTGACATTATCTATAATAAAATCCGAGTATATAACAACTACGGAAGCAATCAAAGAAACTTTATGGCTAAAAGGAATGGCAAGTGAAGTTGATTTTTTAAAATTTATTCTTCCTATTTTTTGTGACAATCAAATTTTCATACACCTTACGAAGAATCAAATATACCACACCAAATCAAAGCATATAGATGTCTAATTTTACTTTATCCGGGACATTATTGAAGACAGCAAGATTTCTTTACAAAAAATTCATATTTCAAGAAATCCTGTAAATATGTTGACGAAGGTGATTCCGATTGACAAGTTTAAATTCTGTTTGGACTTTATCAATGTTCAAGATCGTTGATCTTGCCCTATGAGGCAAGCCAAAAGCATCTATTGAAAATTCAAATTCAAAAAAAAAGAGAATTCGAGCCAATGTGGAGATTGTTAATTTAGTTGTGTCTCAAATCCGGATTTTTCCGAAAGTCTTAATTAGATTAGAATTTATATTAAGAAGTAATTTAGTGGACCTAATCCTTCTATGTATTTATCTTCTACTAGAATATTCGATTAGTAGAAGTCTTATTTGAGTCAGTCTTTTATTTTGACTTAAATTCAATTAGGTTACGTCTATAAATACCCTATTCATCTAAAGGTTTCTATGGAGTGAAATAGAGAAACATAGATCTAGACTCTCAAAACGTCTTGTGACAGCTAAACTACTTAATCTTTTATGAGAGTTGGTGATATTGGAGTTTCGTCTCTATTATTGTAATTTTCTTTTTCTTTCTCATCAATACAATATCCTCTGGATTACCTTCACCAGTGGAGTAGGTTGTAAACCAAATCACGTAAATTTCTTGTGTATTATTTTTCTTCTCTTTTATTCTTCTTTTACATCGTGAATTGTGGTGGATATCGATATTTAGCGCAATAAACTGGTATCAGAGCTTCAAGTTCGAAACTGTGTAAACTCTTAAAACCAAAATTACCGTAATAATGCAACTGAATTAAGTTACATGTTAGTCTCTCTTAAAAAAATTAAAAAAATAAAACAAAAATCCTTTAGTATGGGTCATACGGTGAAAGTGGTCGAGTAAAAAAGTTCTTGATTAAGAGTGTTAAAATTGATGTGGTCAAATTACACCTGAAGGGGGAGATTGTTATAATGTTAAGTATGATGAATTAGTCCCATATCGGATATTGGATAGATAGAGTCCAATATATATAATGAAAAAGGCTCATATTCTATAAGCTTAAGCTTTTGGGATGGTTTGGTATCCGACACGTTATATTATTTTGATTTGATACTCTTTTGACTCCCCCAACACAAACATCCTCATTGGCTCAAGACTTGAAGCACGGTTGTACTCGAGTATCTTTCAAATGCTTAAAGCCTTAGATACATCACAGTTCCTAAATATAATATCTAACAAAGCCGAATAAATGAAGTGTCAACTTATACTGAATCAAGACTTAGATTACTATCTTTCACAGCCCACATAATCTCCAAAAATTGATTGTGCCTTCACATATGTTTTATCTTAATTCTAACCAGGGTTACTAGTGTAACAAAATGGTCAAACCCACCAGTAACAAGTAAACAACAAGTAACATATTCACAATCACCTAACATGAAATAATGTTTACTATCATGCTCCAACTTTCAAGTAGCAAATTGAAATAATACACAACATCTGACAAATATCAATAAATCAAAACCGAAAACAAAACCAAAACTGGCCTGTAGACATAATTTAAGTCATTCCCTTTAAATCAAGGGTAATCAAACCGTATGAACCAATTCCAAAGCTTTCCAGCAATGAATCAATATCCACAATCAAACCAAAAGGCTAATCAAGGACATTTGTCAATATTTATAACTAAATTGACAACAATATAGCTCGAGGAAAGAGAGAGCAAGGTTACCTATGAGCCACATGTGAGGCCCGAGGTCGAAGAAGAGGGGAAAGAGTGGGGAGCAACGGCCAACACAGATCACGGCGGAGCAGTCGCAACCATGGATTCACCATATCACACCTAAGAAGGTGGTGAAAGTAGTAATTTTCTCAAGGAAGAAGGCCGAATAGAGAATTATGGAGAAGCAGTCATCGCCCTAAGATCATGAGATGTCAATTGAAGAAGGTGGAGAAGCGTGTGATCTTAGCTCAGGAGAAGGTTAAACCATGGAGGGGCAAAAACCGATCGAGAATCACCAAATCATAATGAAGAAGGTGGGGAAGACAATAATCTTATCGAAGGAACAGTCTGAACGAAGGATCACAGAGGAGAAATAGTTAGTGGAAGATTACTAGATCACAATCGTAGGGAAAGAAGAAGGTGGTGATCTTAGCGAGAAAGAAGACCGAAAGGGGAAAGCATGAGTCCATGTCGTAAAAGGCTGTAAAAAAAATCAATTCACGTGATATTGGGCCCCACCAAATATAATCCCAATTCACACTTTTTTTCTCTTTTAACCTGGAAAATAAATAGGGAATTGAGAATTATTGGAATTCTTTAATTCTAGCAATTCCAAGATTTTAAGGTATCACTAAACACCTAAATTATAGAACTGAACTCTCAATTTTAAGAATTCAACCAATTCACCTCCTACGAAATCCAACCAAGCACCTAATTTTTTCAATTTCCATTTTACCCTTACATAACATGCTAAAAATAAAAAAAAGCACAAAAAGAAAATTTTTCATTTTTCCAACCTAAAAAGTCAATCCTTATTTCATTTTAATTAATTTATTATCCTCAATAAGTCAAAATAGTTATAATTCTATTTTAGTTCCTTCCATTACTAAACAAGCTTTAAAGCGTCTTCCTCTAAACAATTTATTTTAAAACTTTTGACAAAAATCATTTGATAAATTTATGAAGAATCATTTGTTTTGTCACTATTAATAAATAATTAATTTTTTTATATTATAAATTTATAAAAATATTTTGATTAAAACATTTTTAAAAACATTTTAGTTTAATTTTATAAATTAAATTAATATAAAAATCAAATTATCCTCATTTAATTTTGGTTTGGAAAATTATTAAATTAATATAAAAATAATTTATTTTTTAAAGTTTTTTTGAAAAATCATTCATTGAGTATTATAAAATTGAGAATTCAAAATTCAGCTTTATCAACCAATTATTTGGTGATCCTGGACTGAAAATTTAAAAAAAAAATAAAATTAATTTATTTTTTATATTTTTTAGTAAAATTTAAATAAAATAAATTTTTTTTTATATATTTTTTAGTAAAAAAATAAAATTAAAAATATTTTAATTAAGGTGATCTTTTGATAAATTAACAGTATAAAATAAATATTTTTTTATTGATAGTAATAAATAATGTTTTAAGTTTTAGTTTCGGGATCGGTTTCGACACCCACCAAAACAAATCCATTTCTGTCATCTCGATTTTGATAAAATTATTTTTTAAATTTTTTTGACTAAATTTTGAATTTTAATTAAAAATTTATATATATTTTTAAAATTAAATAAATTTTTTTAATAAAAAATATAAAAATATGTAAGAAAAATAAAAATGAGTGCTCATAGAATTCAAACCCGAGTCTCTTGTGATGGGTTAAAGACTTAATCATAAAAAAAATAATTTATAATATAAATATAATACATAAATATAAATATTATATTTTTTTAATTTGAAATCAAAATTCAAGTAAAAATGTTTCGGGCTATGGCCGAAAACAGAACATTTAAACCAAAACTGAGAACCACAGTAATAAGGTAGATAATTTTTTAATAAATTCGTCATAAATTAAGTAATTTTTTATTAATTTTTTTATTTTAATATTTTTTCTTAACAATAATTGAGTAGGGATTCTATTAAAAAATAGGAAGGGGGCAGACCATCCACATGAGCAGTGGTTTCTTCCACCAAACAACACATTACACAACGCCCGATTAAAGTAGCGAGGATGCCATGGCATATAGAAGAAAATTAGCGATCCGACCACGTGGATGAAAGAGAGGCATCCGGAACTACGAACGATGAGGCGGCACGTGCTTTCGCAGTTCCAGTTGTTGAGCACATGTTTAACGTACTATGGCATTCACCGACCGCTCTCCGTATAGACCCGGTAATTATTTATTTTATATCATTAATTTATAAAAAAATTATTTCAATTAAATTATTTATAACAAATTATTTTAATTTAATTTTATAACTTTAAATATGATTTCGAGAAATCTTGAGTTCCATAATAATTAGTTATATGAGATTTAATGAGTATCTCGATTGAAATTAAAAAATCTTAAATATTTTTATTTATTATAAATAAAAAGGTATTTATAAAAATAAATGATTAATATTCAATTATTTTTATTTTTTTGATATATTTTTTTATTGTGATTGATTAAAGTATCGGAGTAAAAGCCGCTGATGAGTTTTTAACAAGTTTTTCATAATATTTTTATCTTATATATTTACCACCGATTGACCTGACAAATCAAAATCTAAAAAGAAAATCGAAATCAGTAGCGTCAATCAGACTACTTCAATAAAACCTGGCCTTAATTGCGTACAGCTCAAAATGCGAACTGAATGGTCGTCTTCTTCACAGATGTCCATGTGCTGGTTCAGCTGCACCCAACAAACGCCGGCTAACCTGCTGCCCAGAGGTGAAGGACGATGGCGTAGTTAACATAGCACGTGGCAATCATTCTCCGGACGGACAGCTGTTGTGCCACTTGCTCCGCCGTACCATTAGGCTGCCATAGATCCTAGCGCATCTCCTTGCGGGCGCATGCCCTCACCTCTCCTGTGGCAAATCCGCCATCTGCCAGTTCTGCAAATCAGTCTTCACACATTAGTAAAGAACTTAATTTCCAAAAAATATTAGCTTATATATACTATCATGCGCGTAATATTAGTTTATATATACAATTTCATAATTTTTAGCATTTTATACATGAAATTTTTTTTTCAAATATTCTGAAAAATATAAAATTAGATTGACATTTTATCATAAAGTCATTTTATACATGCGACTCCTTCGGCTGTTCAGTACAAGATCACTGTCAACAAGAGAATCAGATGATGAAGTTCATTTTGGGTCGCTACGGGGGCAAGCTACTAGGCTCGTTTGATGTTTGTTTAGGGTTAGGATCAGAGTAAAAAAAATTTTAGAGTTTTTTCTTTTAAAAAATTAATATTAATTATTTTATTATTATTATTGAATTAAATTATTTAAAAAATTAATTAATTATTCTAATTTTAAATTATTATAAGACTAATTTTAATAAAAAAAAAAATTAATTTATAAAAAATATTTTATTAGTTTTTTATCTTATCACATGATGCTTGCGAGGTCATGTCAACAGCTGGTGGCCACCGGCCCCACGCTAGTTACCTTAGCCATGGCAACTTTGTTTGTTGAAACTTTTTGATTCCCGTCAATTATTGCCGATTAACTAAAATTAAAGTAAGCATTTTGTGTCAGCATCAATCCATAATATTCTTTTAATGATTTGCGATTATCCTCCACTTGTTTATTTGACAATGATAGTGTTAAGAGATTTTTACTCATAATCCCTTTAAAAATTGGTTATTTGCACAAAGTAGTCAACTCTACGAACCGACAAGAAGGGGCCCCCGCCAGCTTTGCCTGTATATTGATTTATTCATGCTGTACGGTCGACCAATAATTGAGGCAACAAGAGAAATTTCGTAAGGGGCTATAATGCATAAAAACCACCATCCGAGTGTGAGAGCTGCATGCCTGCATATTTATGTTACGGGTTCCAACCTCGTAAACAATTTAATATCTATAAGCTGCGAGATTCTACTTCATATGCCTTCGAGGAATACGTTTGTTTTTGAAATTACTGAGTATATATTACCTATCAATAATATTTCTCTCTCAAAATTAATGACAGTTTAAATTAATTAATTTCAAATAAATGTAAAAAAAATTAGTAGGAAATAGTTTATATTATTGGAATTTGTGATTTGATTCGATCGAATGGTCTGCTTAGTGATAGGTTATTAGTTTTGTGGAACTTTTTGCGCATGACCCCTTAAGAGTTGGCTATTTACATAAATCTGAAGACATCTAACACAGCAACTCCAAGGTACAATATTTTAAAGGCATGTGTGAAAATATAATTTGAGCTTGCATGTGATCCTTTTTCTATAAAAAAATATCAGTGCGACAAATTTATTAATAATTAAAAACATACAAGTTTCTTTGTATAAAAAAATTTAATATTTATTTTATGAAATTACAGAAAATCTAATAATTTTAGGGTTAATTACCTACACCCAATAATTTCCTCTAATTACAACCCCCTAAATTTTCATAATTATTTATACCACCCCTTTTCAAAATATTTACCTACACCCCTTAATTGTCATTTAATTAAATTTTTTTTAAAAAAATTCGATTTTACCCTCCGTTATTTTTACAATTAAACACCTAAAAAATTATTATTTATTATTTAACTTTTGGATATTTACAAATAACACCCTGAAATTATTTCGATTTACAAAAAAGTCTTTCTCCTAAATCATTAACAAATAAACAAGTGACGATGGCGAGGGCGATGAGGGAAGCGAGCGTGCGGGCGCACGAGGCCGGCACGCGAGTGCGGACGCAGACGCCCAAGGTCGGCGCGCAGGAGCGGACGACCAAATTCGGTGCGCGGGCGCGAACGCCAACCGATGAGAGTCCGATTAGAGGTCTATTTGTAAAATTTAGTTTTAAAATAAATAAAATTTGAACTTATTTATAAATAAAAATTATCAAGGGGTTTATTTTTAAATATATAAATATTAAACTTCTAATTTAAAATTTTAAGCTTTAAAACGTTCAATGTCTTTCTTGTAAAATTTTATTTAAAATATACTTAAAAAAATTTTAGATTTATTTATAAATAAAAATATTAAAGGGGTATATTTGTAAATGTACAATATGAAACTTGTAATTTTAAATTTTAAGTTTTCAAACCATCAATGACTTATTCATAAAATTTGGTTTTAAAATAAATAAAATTTAGACTTATTTATAAATAAAAATATTCAATGGGTCTATTTTTAAATGTACAAATGTTAAATTTAAACCATGAAAAAAATACTAATTATATGCAAATCAAAATCAAAATAAAAAAAATTAATTATATGTAAATCAAAATTAAATGTTAAATTTGTAATTGAAAATTTTAATTATATTTAAATTGAAAAAAAAATCAAAATAAAAATATGTATAATATGTAATTCAATTCGGGCTAAATTTAAACTGAACAAATAAAATAGGTTTAAATTTTTGATTTTCGGTTTAAAATTTCAAATTACCAGTTTAATATTTATACATTTATAAATAGACTCCTAAAACATATTTTTTTTATAAATAAGCCCAAATTGTATTTTTTTTACATAAAATTTTATAAAGAAGATATTGAAGGCTTTAAAACTTAAAATTTAAAATTACAAGTTTCATATTTGTACATTTACAAAATAGACCCCCTGAATATTTTTTTATAAATAAGTCTAAATTGTAATCATTTTTAAAATTAAATTGTACAAAAAAGACATTGAAGGTTTTTAAACTTAAAATTTAAAATTATAATTTTAATATTTGTACATTTAAAAATACACCCTTAGAATATTTATATTTATCAATAAGTTCAAATTTTATTTATTTTAAAACTAAATTTTATGAATAAATTATTGAATGTTTGAAAACTTAAAATTTAAAATTACAAGTTTCATGTTTGTACATTTTCAAATAGATCACTTGAATATTTTTATTTATAAATAAGTCTAAATATTTTTATTATGTTTTAAATAAAATTTTACAAAAAAGACATTAAAGATTTCAAACTTAAAATTTACAATTACAAATTTAACATTTGTACATTTAAAAATAGACCTCTTGAATATTTTTATTTATAAATAAGTTTAAATTTTATTTATTTTATAACTAAATTTTACGAATAAATCATTGAAGGTTTGAAAACTTAAAATTTAAAATTACAAGTTTCATATTGTGCATTTACAAATAGACCCCTTCAATATTTTTATTTATAAATAAGTCTAAATTTTTTATCATATTTTAGATAACTTTTTATAAAAAAACATTGAAGGTTTTAAAACTTAAAATTTAAAATTACAAGTTTAATATTATACATTTAAAAATAGACCCCTTGAATATTTTTATTTATAAATAAGTCTAAATTTTATTTATTTTAAAATTAAATTTTACTAATAGACCACTCGCCGGCCGGCGTCCGCACTCGCACGCCAACCTCGGTTGTCCGCTCCCGCGCGGTGCAGCCCGTGCACTCGCCGCCCTCACCGCCACTCGTTTGTAAATATTTGGACTTTTTTATAAATAAAAATATTTCATAGGTTTATTTGTAAATGGTTTGGAAGAACGACTTTTGTAAATCAGAATAATTTCAGGGTGTTATTTGCAAATATCCGGGAGTTAAATAATAAATAATAAGTTTTTAGAGGTTTAATTGTAAAAATAACTCGAAATTTTTGGAGAAAATTTTGATTAAATAACTGGGGTGTAGGTAAATATTTTTAAAAAAGAGGTGATGTAGGTAATTATAGAAATTACGGGGGAACTTTCGTAATTAAATTTTTAGAGGTTTAATTATAAAAATAATTCGAAAATTTTGGAGAAAATATTGATTAAATAACAGAAGTGTAGGTAAATATTTTTTAAAAAGGGATGATGTAGGTAATTACATAAATTACGGACGAGTTGGTAATTAGCCCATAATTTTAAATAAATTTGAAATTATTATATGAAGAAATTTTTCCGTAAAAAATTTTTTGACACTAACTTCCGTGGGGTATTCAAATTTCAAACGGAATCTGAAGGGAGCGAGTAGTGAACACAAACAAAAACCTCTTTCCATCTTTCAAGAGCAGCAAGGGCAGGAGCAGCAGAACTGCAGAAGCAAGCAAGAGAGCAAAGACATGGAAGAGATCAACCTCTACTTCTTCGCCTCCATGGCCATCTTCTTATCTATTCTATTCCTCTCCAAAAAGCTCGCCCGATCAAAAAGTCTGGGGAATCTCCCTCCGGCGGGACCACGCTCGCTACCGGTCCTGGGCCATCTTCATCACCTCGAGGGGCTGCCCCACCAGTCCCTCGCCCGCATCGCCGCCCAGCATGGCCCCGTCCTGCTCCTCCGGTTCGGGTTCCGGCCAGTGCTCGTGGTCAGCTCCCCTGCCGCAGCCGAGGAGTGCTTCACCACCAACGACGTCATCTTCGCGAACCGCCCCGACCTTCTCAGCGGCCGATCCTTCTGCTACCGCAACACCACCCTTGACAGTTCTTCATACGGTGCTCATTGGCGCAACCTCCGTCGCATTGCGACGCTCGAGATCTTCTCGGCGAGCCGTGTTGCGGGGTTCACCTGGCTCCGCGCGCAGGAGATCAAGTACCTGCTCCGGGATCTCCTTCAGTCGCCGAGAAGAGAGGGAGAAGATGGATGGAGCAGAGTCGGTGAGAAAACCAAAAAAATATTTATTTTATATATCAAGAAAACCACCTATTTCATCATTTTATCGTCGGGAAACTTTCGATTTTTGTCAGAAAATCGGCTTTAATATTGATATATCAATTGAAAGTATAACATTAACAAAATTAGAGTTTAATTCAAACAAACTCAAAAATCGGCCAACTGCATAAAAACTCATAGATTTTGTTTATTCCAACAGAACTGAGGCCGGGGCTGACGGGGGTGACATTGAACGTGATGCTGACGCTGCTCGCGGGAAAGAGGTTCGCCGTTGACGAGGAGGAGGGAAGGAGGTTCAGGAGGATCATAGAGGAGGTATTCGCTATGAGCGGATCGGGTAGCACGGAGGATTTCTTGCCGTTCATGAGGTGGTGGGGGTTTGTCGGCGGCTTGAGGCGGAAGATTGCCAAAGTGGGAAAGGAGATGGACCAGTTGTTTCAGGACTTGCTCGAAGAGAGGAGTGAGGCGGAGGTGGAGGAGGAGGAGGAGAAGAAGAAGAAGCCGGTGATAGATTTGCTGCTGGAGTTGCAGAAGAACGAGCCGCAGCAGTACACCGATGTGCTCATCAAGGGTGTCATACTCGTAAGTGTCGGCAGATTATCACTTAATAATTTGCATTATTAGTTCTTTAAAATTTTGTAGGTAAATTATAGTTGACCTTCAATTTATTAGAATAGCCCCTCGACATTTGATAATTACATATACTTCGTCATGGCCGTGGTAATTTTTAGAAAACTATTAAATTAAAATCAGAATATATATATGTATATATGTATATGCCCGCTTCAAGTAGAGAGGCAGACTCAATTAGGACATGGCTCATACATTCCATTATAGTAAACCCAATAAAAAAGTGTAAATGGCCTGCTAATCCCATTTCTTCTCTTTAACCTTTGGGGTTAGCGAACCATGAACCAAATTTTGTTGGATTTCAAACTCACACAGTAGAAAATATAAATATAATTATTTAAATTAATATTTGACCAGGCTTAAGTATACATAAAAGTCGAAAGGGCTGTAAGGATTATCAAAAAAATAAAAAAATTAAAACGACAATAAACATTATATAATTAATAGTAATTGTCATTTTAATTAATTGGATTAATTAAACACAAGGCGAGAGACAACCATAGATTCATAACAATGACATAATCATAGGGATTTCATTTCACTATGAGGAGATAAACCCTTGCTTTTAAGTATTGTGGGTTATAATAGGAATTATTTATCTTTTTTTTATAACTCTTCAATTAATAAACTTTCTTGCAGTCGATAATATTGGCAGGAACAGATACTTCGGCCAGCACCCTTGAATGGGCAATGTCCCTTCTTCTGAACCACCCTGAAACGCTAAAGAAAGCAAGAAATGAGATCGACCTTCAAGTGGGCCACGATCGCCTGGTGACGGACTCAGACCTCCCAAATCTTCCTTACATCACCAACATAATCAAGGAGACTCTTCGTCTCTTTCCGGCGGCGCCCCTGCTCATTCCCCACGAATCATCTCAGGAATGCACCGTCGCCGGTTACAACATCCCACGCAGCACTATGTTGTTGGTCAATGTGTACGCCATTCACCGCGACCCTCTACTATGGCCTGATCCATTGAAGTTCAAGCCGGAGAGATTCGAAGAGGGCGGAAGAGAAGAGAAGGGTTTTGAGAACATGCCATTCGGGTCCGGGAGGAGATCATGCCCCGGGGAAGGATTGGCGTTGCGCCTTACCCGGTTGACTTTGGCGGCTTTGATCCAATCCTTCGAGTGGGGGCGGGCCGGGGAAGAGCTCGTGGACTTGACTGAAGGCGAGGGGCTTACGCTGCCCAAGGCAAACCCTCTGGAAGCTTTTTGCCGGCCGCGTGCAGCCATGCTTCACCTCCTTTCGCAAATTTGAGCACACTGTGCTAGTGTTGGACTTTGTTAGCATTCATGCATAATAAAATATAAAACGTTGTTTGCTGGTTCAAAAGTAAACGAAAATTTGAAATAAGTAAAAAACTTTTGACTCAGTTTTAGAAAAAAATAAAAATAGTTTGTTTATAATTTTTTATTGAAGAAAAAAATATTTTTAAAATATAATTATTAATATATTTTTTTAATTATATTATTATATTGAGATTATTTTAATTTTCAGATATATTTAAATATCCAATGATTTTTATGATGAATTTTTGAAGAAAATAATCCTATATCTACTGTTTGTGTTATTATAATAAATATTATGGATGGTTCATTTTGCCATATATTGATAGCGGTTGATTCACCGCCAGCTTGTTTTGATTAATTTCTTGAGATTTATATATGTTGAACCGGTTTATACCATAATTTGTGAAATAAAAAATTATAATAAACTATCAAAAGTCTTCTATAAGGTCGTTAAAATGTTCAAGTTAGCCATTGATTCAAAAGAGAAAAAAATATATAATATTTTTTATAAAATGTCAGTTGGTGATCACCTTCTTTTATATTTAGTTGTAACCTTCGATTTATTTAATTTCCGCTGTAATTCTTGTCATGATATTAACTTTTCGAAGACTTTACAGATCTATTTTTTTTTCAGAATAAATATGGATCCCGATCAACTATGAAATATTTCCCGATTTTTTTTTCTTTTAATCTCGGTAGATGACATTGGTTGAACTTGATGACTCTTTCAGGAGTCCATCTGATTGATAAGGCCTCGTTTGGTTGGGGGTCAAAGTCAAGATTAAGATCAAAATTAGTGAACTACTTTTGTAAACTAATATTTTTTATCAAAATTAAGACTTCAATAATTTAAAGCTCAAAAAACTATTTAATTTTTTATAATAATATAAAATAATAAATATTAATTTTTAAAAAAAAAATTTTGAAATGAGCTAATGATCCTAATTATGATTTCAAACAAACGGGAGTAGATGTTCACCAAACCTTAGTAGCCTGATGGAGAAATTCGGATTCAGCATCGGGTCAATTCCGGCTCAGTGAAACGATTATCCGTCGGTTGCCCTCCTCGAGGGGCCTGATATACCAACACCGTCGCTTCCAGCGATTTGCCTATAGACATCTCATGTACGATTTTCGCGCGAGAGGAATGCGCCTTTGAAGGGGGATTCAAATAGGAAGGACATGCATACAAGCACAGAGTAGTCCGAGAACAAGTAGTTGGGTACATGTGCACGAGCTAGAACAAAATACAAGTATAATTGTAGCAAATAAACATTATCAAGCATCCTGAGAGCTGCAATTTATCATATGAGCTACAGTGATTCAAGTTTTCTTTTTTTTTTTTTTGGTATAAATTCTTGTTTGTAGTGTTCCAGTCTGTTCATGCCGCATAAAAACATAAAAATAAAAATATAATTTACATCTCGCGTTGACATCATCAATTTGTTTATTTGCTTGCGTCGTGGGAGCTCCATTGATAGCTTCACCGACTGTCGGCGAGCTGTTGATGATGAATGCAAATACTTTACATCCCGTTGGTTTCGGTATCAAAATTAAAATTAGAATGACACCTTAAGAGTTATAGGTTATTAGTTAATGGTCTGCTTAGCGATAGGTTATTAGTTTTGTGGGACTTTTTGCGCATGACCCCTTAAGAGTTGGCTATTTACATAAATCTGAAGACATTTAACACATCAACTCCAAGGTACACTGTTGATGAATGCAAATATTTTAAAGCCATGTGTGAATACTTAATATAATTTGACCTTAAAAAACCTCTTTTATATTTGGAGAAATTATATGCGACTCTATGTAATTAGTCTTAATTATCTACAATATCGGCTGTGATTGTTATTTAATTAAATTTTTTTTCAAAAAAGTCTGATTTTACTTTCGGTTATTTTTACAATTAAACTCCTTAAAACTTATTATTTATTATTTAACACTCCCAAATTCAGATTTTTGCAAATAACAATCCGAAATTATTTCGATTTATAGAAAAATTTCCGAAATAATTGCGACAGCGGCGAGGGTGGCGGTGCTGGCGGCGCGTGGGCGGTGACGCTGGAGGCCGATGCACGGGAGCGGACGGCAAAGGCCGACGAGCGAGCACGGAAGCCGGAGGCTGAGGCCGGCGCGTCGGCGCACCGGCACGTGGGTGCGAACGGCCTCAGCACGCGACACGAAGGCTGAGGCCGGTGTGCCCGCTCGTCGGACTCCGCCATCCGCTCCCACGTGCCAACCTCGGGTCTCCGCTCCTGCCGTCGGCCTCCATCGTCGTCATAATAATTTCGGAGATTTTTTTATAAATCGGAATAATTTTGGTGTGTTCTTGACAAAAATCCGAATTTCGGAGATTTTTCTTAGATCGGAATAATTTGAGGGTGTTATTCGTAAAAATCGGAATTTCGGGGTGTTAAATAATAAATAATAAGTTTTAATGATTTAATTATAAAAATAATTGAGGGTAAAATTGAAATTTTTTTAAAAAATTTTGATTAAATAACAAATAAATATTAAAAAAAAGAGAAGAGTATAAATAATTCTAAAAATTTTAAAAATTATAAATAATTAGGACTAATTACCGTACGTAATTCCCCCATATTTCAAGAGCTGCCAGGGCAGGAGCAGCAGAACTGCAGAAGCAAGCAAGAGAGCAAAGACATGGAAGAGTTCAACCTCTACTTCTTCGCCTCCATGGCCATCTTCTTATCTATTCTATTCCTCTCCAAAAAGCTCGCCGGATCAAAAAGTTTGGGGAATCTCCCTCCGGCGGGACCACGCTCGCTACCGGTCCTGGGCCACCTTCATCACCTCGAGGGGCTGCCCCACCAGTCCCTCGCCCGCATCGCCGCCCAGCATGGCCCCGTCCTGCTCCTCCGGTTCGGGTTCCGGCCAGTGCTCGTGGTCAGCTCCCCGGCCGCAGCCGAGGAGTGCTTCACCACCAACGACGTCATCTTCGCGAACCGCCCCGAGCTTCTCACCGACCGATACTTCTCCTACCGCAACACCACCCTTGACAGTTCTTCATACGGTGCTCATTGGCGAAACCTCCGTCGCATTGCGACGCTCGAGATCTTCTCGGCGAGCCGTGTTGCGGGGTTCACCTGGCTCCGCGCGCAGGAGATCAAGTACCTGCTCCGGGATCTCCTTCAGTCGCCGAGAAGAGAGGGAGAAGATGGATGGAGCAGAGTCGGTGAGAAAACCAAAAAAATATTTATTTTATACATCAAGAAAACCACCTATTTCATCATTTTATCGTCGGGAAACTTTCGGTTTTTGTCATAAAATCGGCTCTAATATCGATCTATCAATTGAAAGTATAACACTAACAAAATTAGAGTTTAATTCAAACAAACTCAAAAATCGGCCAACTGCATAAAATCTCATCAATTTTGTTTATTCCAACAGAACTGAGGCCGGGGCTGACGGGGGTGACAATGAACGTGATGCTGACGCTGCTCGCGGGAAAGAGGTTCGCCGTTGACGAGGAGGAGGGCAGGAGGTTCAGGAGGATCATAGAGGAGGTATTCGCTATGAGCGGATCGGGTTGCACGGAGGATTTCTTGCCGTTCATGAGGTGGTGGGGGTTTGTGGGCGGCGCGAGGCGGAAGATGGCCAAACTGGGGAAGGAGATGGACCAGTTGTTTCAGGACTTGCTCGAAGAGAGGAGGAGTGGGGCGCAGGTGGAGGAGGAGGAGGAGAAGAAGAAGAAGCCGGTGATAGATTTGCTGCTGGAGTTGCAGAAGAACGAGCCGGAGCAGTACACCGATGTGCTCATCAAGGGTGCCATACTCGTAAGTGTCGGGCAGATTATCACTTAATAATTTGCATTATTAGTTCTTTAAAATTTTGTAGGTAAATTATAGTTGACCTTCAATATATTAGAATAGCCCCTCGACATTTGATAATTACATATACTTCGTCATGGCCGTGGTAATTTTTAGAAAACTATTAAATTAAAATCAGAATATATATATATATGCCCGCTTCAAATAGAGAGGCAGACTCAATCAGGACATGGCTCATACATTCCATTATAGTAAACCCAATAAAAAAGTGTAAATGGCCTGCTAATCCCATTTCTTCTCTTTAACCTTTGGGGTTAGCGAACCATGAACCAAATTTTGTTGGATTTCAAACTCACACAGTAGAAAATATAAATATAATTATTTAAATTAATATTTGACCAAGCTTAAGTATACATAAAAGTCGAAAGGGCTGTATGGATTATCAAAAAAATAAAAAAATTAAAACGACTATAAACATTATATAATTAATAGTAACTGTCATTTTAATTAATTGGGTTAATTAAACACAAGGCGAGAGACAACCATAGATTCATAACAATGGCATAATCATAGGGATTTCATTTCACTATGAGGAGATAAACCCTTGCTTTTAAGTATTGTGGGTTATAATAGGAATTATTTATCTTTTTTTTATAACTCTTCAATTAATAAACTTTCTTGCAGTCGATAATATTCGCAGGAACAGATACTTCGGCCGGCACCCTTGAATGGGCAATGTCCCTTCTTCTGAACCACCCAGAAATACTAAAGAAAGCAAGAAATGAGATCGACCTTCAAGTGGGCCACGATCGCCTGGTGACGGACTCAGACCTCCCAAATCTTCCTTACATCACCAACATAATCAAGGAGACTCTTCGTCTCTTTCCGGCGGCGCCCCTGCTCATTCCCCACGAATCATCTCAGGAATGCACCGTCGCCGGTTACGACATCCCACGCAGCACTATGTTGTTGGTCAATGTGTACGCCATTCACCGCGACCCTCTACTATGGCCTGATCCATTGAAGTTCAAGCCGGAGAGATTCGAAGAGGGCGGAAGAGAAGGGAAGGGTTTTGAGAACATGCCATTCTGGTCCGGGAGGAGATCATGCCCCGGGGAAGGATTGGCGATGCGCCTTACCCGGTTGACTTTGGCGGCTTTGATCCAATCCTTCGAGTGGGGGCGGGTCGGGGAAGAGCTCGTGGACTTGACTGAAGGCGAGGGGCTTACGCTGCCCAAGGCAAACCCTCTGGAAGTCTTTTGCCGGCCGCGTGCAGCCATGCTTCACCTCCTTTCGCAGATTTGAGCATTACCTGTACTAGTGTTGGACTTTGTTAGCATTCTTGCATAATAAAATATAAAAGGTTGTTTGCTGCTTTAAAAGTAAACAAAAATTTGAAATAAGTAAAATTTTTTTAATTTTTGACCCAATTTTAGAAATAAATAAAAATAGTTAATCTATAATTTTTATTGAAAATTGTGAGTGGTAGGTGCCACCACAAGGAGATCATGTAACGGATCTCATGATCTAAGAGGCAAGGGAGTGCCTCCAACGTATATGTACATGGGCAGCACACATACGAGCGAACAACCAGCTGTGATGGTCGGGTGCCACTACGAGGAACATCATGTGTGGGAACGCATGATCAAACGAGGCGACGAACTGCCTCGAACATATGTGTGCGCGGGCAGCACACATAGCAGCAAGTGACGGTCACGACATGTTTGAATGGAGACCCAAACAGCCCAAACCGTCCTGCAGACCGAGCAGCAGGACAAGATGGCTAAAGGGAGCTACAGAAAGCAGCAGTTGAACTGCAGGAAGCAGTTGCTGAACTGCAGGGCAGCAGTCGAAACTGCAGGAAGCAGTTGAGGAACTGCAAGGCAGCGGTTGAAACTGCAGGGAGAATATTGTGGAACATGTTCTCCATGATCTCCAACAGTTGTTCACAGCCAAATATGTGTACTATAAATAGACTAGGGGGTCTATTGAGTTGGACACATACAGGTAGAGAGACTTGTAATGTCACTCCGTGTTAAGAGTTGTATTTCCTTTTATGTGAGCAATAAAAGGTTGGCAAGATTGTTGTACTTCTCTTCTCCTCTATACTCTTGTGGGCTTGTGCGAGTTTGGCGGGCTGAGGTGGGCGAACCTTGGCGCCATCACAGGCAAAATTTCAGGGTAGAAATTCGCCGGTGTGACAAGTGGTATCAGAGCCAGGTTTGGTGAGAAACCGGTTCAGCGAAAGCCAAGATCAACAAAAGCCATGGTCACGCAAGTAGAACTTCGGGATCGGTTGATTCGCATCGAGGAGATGCTGGGAAATCCTCCAACCGAAGATGCGGGCAGCATATGGGCACGGTTGGCTTGGCAAGAGAGCCAGAATGCTGCTCTCAAGAAGGCCCTTGCAAGTGAGGTGAAGGATGCGGAGGAAAGGTATGCTGCGATCATGGACTCCATGAGATCAAGTCTAAAGTCCTTGGAGCAGGACTTGATGGTGGTGAAGTGAGCGGTGGCTAACTCCATTGTTGAAGGCGGAGCTCCTTCAAAGGTAAGAGTTCCGGAGCCCCATTCCTTTAATGGCTGCAGGAATGCAAAAGAGTTGGAGAACTTCTTATGGGATATGGAGCAGTACTTCAAGACTGCTCACATTCCGGAACGGGAGAAAGTCAACATCACCAGCATGTACTTGAGTGGAGATGCCAAATTATGGTGGCGTACCAGAGCATCGGAGAATGCTCAAGCTGGGAGAGTTCAGCTGGAGGATTGGGAGATCCTCAAGAAGGAACTAAAGGAGCAGTTCCTTCCGTGCAACACATGGTGGATTGCGCGGGAATCCCTGAAGAAGCTGCGTCATTCGGGGACCATAAGGGAGTATGTGAGGGAATTCAGCTCCCTCATGCTCGACATCAACAACATGTCCGAGGAGAATAAGTTGTATAACTTTCTTTCTGGCTTGCAGCAATGGGCTCAAGCTGAACTCCGACGGCAAGGAGTGAAGGATCTTTCTTCGGCCATTGCTTCTGCGGAAGGTTTGGTGGATTTCAAGCTGACGACAACCACCAAAACGGCCATGGAAGGAAGGAAGATGGGGCGTGCACATAAGGATGGCAAGAAGCCCGAGGGAAAGGGCAAGAAGGTTGCGGAACCAAGCCAGTCCAAACTACAGCCCACCAACAGAGAGCAGGGCTGTTTCATATGTAATGGTCCTCATCGGGCAAGGGAGTGTCCAAGGAGGGAAAAGCTATCTGCTCTAACTCTCAGGGAATCTGAGGACGAAGGACGTGGTGCGGCCATACCACGCATGAATCCATTGCAGCTACTCAACTCAATGACGGCAGAAAGGCAACCGTCTTGCAAAGGGTTGATGTATGCATCGGTACTACTAAATGGGAGGCCTGTTTTGGCTATGCTGGACACAGGAGCGACCAGCAACTTCTTTTCCCATAAATTGGTAAGTGAATTTGGTTTGCAGGTGCAACCAAGTTCATGGAAAGTGAAGGCGGTAAACTCTGGGCCAACTCCGATTCATGGAATGGCCAGCGCAACCCTCAAAGTTGGAGCTTGGGAGGGAGAGAACAATGTGACAGTCTCGGCGCTCGATGAGTTTGAGTTTATCCTGGGGATAGACTTCTTTGTCCAAGCTAAGGCTAGCTTGGCGCCTCACCTATCAGGTATACTGATTTTTGCGGAGGAATCACCATGCTTTATACAGGCAACGTATGGAGGGAAAACTGCAGCAGCGGGTATGCAGTCTCTCCAACAGCTAAAAGCTGGTCTCAAGAGGGGCGAGACCACATATGTTGTAGCACTGATCGAGATACAACCGAATCAGGTCGTGGAGGTACTTGATGTTGTTGCAACTATCCTGGTGGATTACGCGGACGTGATGCCACCAAAACTGCCCAATGAACTTCCCCCTCGGAGGGTAGTTGACCACAAGATCGAGCTGGAGCCAGGTGCGAAGCCTCCTGCTCAGGCCCCTTATCGATTGGCGAATGCGGGGCTTCTGGAGCTGAGGAAGCAGCTCAATGATCTGTTGGAGGCGGGACTGATCCAACCGTCGAAAGCCTCGTATGGTGCCCCGGTGTTGTTTCAGCGGAAACAAGATGGTTCACTTCGGATGTGTGTGGACTATCGGGCACTAAACAAGGTGACCATCAAGAACAAGTACCCAGTGCCAAATGCAGGTGACTTGTTTGATCGATTGGCCAAGGCAACATACTTCATCAAGTTGGGCTTGCGATCAGGGTATTGGCAAGTCCGGATTGCTGAGGGAGATGAGTCAAAAACGACATGTGTCACGAGGTATGGCTCATTTGAGTTTCTAGTCATGCCTTTTGGATTGACAAATGCTCCAGCAACCTTTTGTAACTTGATGAATGAAGTATTGTATGAGTTCTTGGATTGATTTGTGGTGGTGTACTTGGATGACATTGTCATCTACTCGGAGACATTGGCGGACCACGTCGACCACCTCAGAAAGGTATTCTCTCGGCTTAGAGAATACAAGCTCTTCGTCAAGAAGGAGAAGTGCGAGTTCTGTCGAAAGGAAATCAGGTTCCTTGGGCACAGGGTGAGCAAGGGACAGATACAAATGGATGAGAGGAAGATTCGGGCAATCATCGATTGGGCGGCCCCAACAAAGGTATCGGATCTTCGTTCTTTCCTCGGTTTGGCTAACTACTATAGAAGATTCATTCAGGGTTATTCAAGGAAAGTGAATCCCCTGACTGACTTGCTGAGGAAGGATCGAAAATGGGCATGGACGGACTCATGCCAAGCGGCGTTTGACCAGTTGAAGGCAGCAGTGTCAACAGAATCGGTGCTTCCATTGCCTGACTTCGAGCTTCCATTCGAGGTACATATGGATGCTTCAGATCGTGCTCTTGGGGGAGTCCTTATTCAGGAAGGACACCCAGTGGCGTTTGAAAGCCGCAAGCTTAAGGATGCGGAGCAACGCTACACCACACATGAAAAGGAAATGACAGCAGTGGTGCACTGCTTGGACACCTGGAGGCATTATCTCTTGGGAACGAAGTTCAGGGTTGTAACGGATAATGTTGCAAACACCTACTTCAAAACCCAAAATAAATTGACCCCCAAACAAGCTCGGTGGCAGGAGTTCTTGGCTGAGTTTGATTTCATGTGGGAGCACAAGCCTGGACGACAGAACCAAGTAGCGGATGCACTGAGCAGAAAGGAAGTGCGATACTACGTAACTGCGCTGTCCACAGTGCAGTCAACCCTGCTAGAGAGGGTTAAAGAACAAGCCGACGCGGACCCAGAATACGTCCAACTCAGGGGAGAGGTACGTAAAGGGGTAATTAAGCGTTATTGGCTTGAAAATAACTTGTTGTATGCTAGAGGCAACAGGTTATACATCCCAAAGGCGGGAGGGCTGAGGCGTGAGCTGCTGCGAGAGACTCAAGATCCTCAATGGGCAGGACATCCTGGAGGGCAAAGGATGATGGCACTCTTGTCCAGGTCATACTATTGGCCAAAAATGGGGGAAGACGTCGAGATGTACGTAAAGACTTGTCTTGTGTGCCAGCTTGACAAGACAGAGAGGAAGAAACAAGCAGGGCTGCTACAACCCCTGCCTATTCCGGAGAAGCCGTGGCAGTCCATTTCCATGGACTTTGTTTCGGGCTTTCCCAAAGTAGATGGGATGAGCTCAGTGCTGGTCGTCGTCGATCGATTCTCGAAGTATGCGGTGTTCATACCAACACCACACGCATGTCCAGCAGAGGTAGCAGCTGGGCTGTTCTTCAAGAATGTGGTGAAGCACTTCGGTGTCCCGAAAGACATCGTGAGTGATCGAGATGCTCGATTCACGGGCAGGTTCTGGATAGCACTCTTCAACTCGATGGATTCAGAGTTGAAGTTCTCTACGGCTAATCACCCGCAGACGGATGGCCAAACGGAGCGCATCAATGCCTTGGTGGAGGAATACTTAAGGCATTATGTGACGGCCAGCTAGCAGAATTGGTTGGAGCTGTTGGACACAGCCCAATTTTGTTATAACATCCATAGGTCGTCGGCTATAGGAATGAGTCCTGCAGAGCTTGTCATGGGACAGCAGCCTCTCACTCCTTTCGAGTTGGCTCAATCGACGGACCAAGGAAAGTGCCCTGCTGCATATCGCTTCGCCAAGGAGAAGGAGGAGCTGATAGAACAAGCTCGAGACAGCTTGCGCAAGGCAGCAAAACGCATGAAGAGGCATGCGAATGAACGAAGGTGTTCATTGGAGTTCCAGGTTGGAGATATGGTGTTGCTGAAGCTCACTCCACAGATATGGAAGAAAATCAGTAGTAAAACCATACATCGAGGGTTGGTACCAAGATATGACGGCTCCTTCGAGGTGATGAAGAGAGTCGAGCAGGTTGCTTACCGGTTGAAGCTACCCGACAGGCTGAAGGTACACCCAACATTCTATGTAAGTTTTCTCAAACCTTTCAACAGGGACTTTCTTGGAGATAGACAGCAAGTAAAGAGAGCTCCACCAGTAGTTCGGAAGTAGTTCGACAAGGAGGTCGAGAAGATCCTTACACACCGGACTATGGGGCAAAGCAAGAAGAATCGACGGACTGATTTTCTTGTGAAGTGAAAAGGCGGTAGCGAGGCCGATGCTACGTGGGAGCGGGACTCTACACTATGGCAATTTGAGAAACAAATTAAGGAATACATGGACTCTACTCCGACGAGGACGTCGGACTCTCTTGGTGGGGGAGGTTTGTCACACCCGTTGTGAGTGGTAGGTGCCACCACAACGAGATCATGTAACGGATCTCATGATCTCAGAGGCAAGGGAGTGCCTCCAACGTATATGTGCATGGGCAGCACACATACGAGCTAACAACCAGCTGTGGTGGTCGGTGCCACTACGAGGAACATTATGTGTGGGAACGCATGATCAAACGAGGCGACGGACTACCTCGAACATATGTGTGCGTGGGCAGCACACATAGCAGCAAGTGACGGTCACGACATGTTTGGATGGAGACCCAAACAGCCCAAACCGTCCTGCAGACCGAGCAGCTGGACAAGATGGCTAAAGGGAGCTGCAGAAAGCAGCAGTTGAACTGCAGAAAGCAGTTGCTGAACTGCTGGGCAGCAGTTGAACTGCAGAGCAGCAGTTGAACTGCAGGAAGCAGTTGCTGAACTGCAGGGCAGCAGGTGAACTACAGGGCAGCAGTCCAAACTGCAAAAAACAGTTGAGGAACTGCAAGGTAGCGGTTGAAACTGCAGGGAGAATATTATGGAACATGTTCTCCATGATCTCCAGCAGTTGTTCACAGCCAAATATGTGTACTATAAATAGACCAGGGGGTCTATTGAGTTGGACACACACAGGTAGAGAGACTTGTAGTGTCACTCCGTGTTAAGAGTTGTATTTCCTTTTATGTGAGTAATAAAAGGTTGACAAGATTGTTATACTTCTCTTCTCCTTTATACTCTTGTGGGCTTATGTGAGTTTGGCGGGCTGAGATGGGTGAACCTTGGCGCCATCACGGGCAAAATTTCGGGTAGAAATTCGCCGGTGTGACAACACCGCCCTCGACGGCTTGCCATACGGCGCTCGCTGGCGCAACCTTCGCCGCATCGCGACGCTCCAGATCTTCTCGGCGAGCCGCGTTGCAGAGCTCGCCTGGCTCCGAGCGTTGGAGGTCAGGCTCTTGCTTCGGGATCTCCTTCGGCCGCCGGAAAGAGATGGAGAAGGAGATTGGAGAAGAGTTGGTGAGAACAAAAAAATCCTAAAAAAAGCACCTCAATTATCCATTTATTTGCAGAAAAGCATATTAATCCTAACAAAGTCGAGAATTGTATTAATTTTTGTTCGGAGTCTAGTTTCGACCTGAAACTGATTTGAGTTGTCTCATCTTTGTGGATTTATCTCAACAGAAATGGGGCCGGCGCTGACAGGTGTGCGTTCAACGTGATGCTGATGCTGCTCGCGGGAAAGAGATTCGATGTCGACAACGACGAGGGGAGGAGATTCAGACGGATCATAGAGCAGGTGTTCTTTCTGAGCGGGTCATCGTGCATAGAGGACTTTTTCCCATTCATGAGGTGGTAGGGGTTGGTCCATGGCGCCAGGCGGAGGATTGTGAAACTGGGGAAGGAGACGGAGCAGTTGTTTCAGGGTTTGGTCGAGGAGAGGATGAGGATCGTCAAAGGTGGCCTGAGTGAGGCCAAGGTGGAGGAGGAGGAGGAAAAGAAGAACAAGCCGGTGATAGATTTGCTGCTGGAGTTGCAGAAGAAGGAGCCGGAGTACTACACCGATGTGCTCATCGAGGGTTTCATACTCGTAAGTGCCGCCAGATTATCAAGTAATCATACTTTTTAGGAAGGGAGCGTTCGTTTGAAATAATCTTAGGTTCAAAGTTTTTTAATCACAGCGACCGAAAAATAACTAAATTATATATAATTTTCCGATCTTTTTATAATTATATATAATTTTTTAAAAATTTTCAGAGAATATTCATATCCCTAATTAAGGGGGCTATTTTTTAAAAAATATATATGTTTAATATATTTTCCGATAACTATAACTAAATGATCAAAATAATTTTTATAATTATTATAAAATTTAGTTATAAATATAATGATTTTTAAAAATTTAGGGTAAAATTTGATAGAGTTGTTTTAGCTACACAATAATTTAGACTTAAAACTTCAAATCTAAAACATCTAATCAGAAAATAAAAAATTTTAAAAATAATAACAATACAAAAGGTTGAAGATTCAAATAATAAGATAAATATGAAGTTTTAACTACAAATTTTTGAAGAAATTTGGGAAGAAATTTGTAGGTGGATTGAAGAATTAAAACCCTAAATTTTTTGCTACTTCAAGTTTTGTTGATTTGTTTTCTATTTCATGTGTGGTCTACTTCATACCAAAAACTCATTCTGAAACTAAAAAAAGAATATAAATTAAGAAGTAAAATTAATATTTTATCATTAACTCAAATATGATATAACTTTTTCAAATCAATTAAATCCAAAAAATCTAAATTTTTTTAAAAAAAATTAAAAAACTATTATATGTAATTATGAAAAGGTAAAGAATCATGCATAATTTAGTTATTTTTTGAAGGTTAAATGTAAAAATCTATATTTTTTAATCAAATTAATTAATATTAATTTTAATTAAAATTAAATTGAAAATTATTTTACAATGAAATTATTTTGTTTTTAATTTTAAATCAAATAACTTCTAAATTTCTGATAATTAAATACATGAAAAATTTGCTAATCCAGTTGTCTAGGCTTATGGAAAGATTATTTTTTTTGTCCTTAATGTCACCATCTTTGTATTTATGAAATTCATGCATTGTTGGCCATCAGTGTCATCAGTTGTTCAAATATGTTGTTCTCTATTATTAGTGTCATTGTCATCTCTTTTAATGTAGGGAAACCACATCTTTTTTACAGTAAAATTAGAAATCCAGTTCAAGTTAAATTTCAACTCCAATTATAATCCGTTAGAATTAATACATGTACAATCTGAATGTCCTATCTTCTAAAATATTCACCCAAATCCAGCAAATAATTATCCGTTGGAAAACTGAGATCAATTTCTACAAGTTTCTTATTTATTATTTTGGATAATTCGGATTCTATATTAGTCAAAATTTGGATTATTTATCAGTCCGAGTCAATAACAGTCCTAGCCCAATAAAGAATAGAGTTTAGATATTTTATTTAAGATTTGTTAAGTAGAATTCTTAGTGGAGTCTAAGTTCTATTTTGGTCTACATCAAGTAGGATTCTAAGTTTATTATTAAAGGACTATAATATTATCTTATTTTGGGTTTATTTTCTTCCATCTTCCTTGCGGATTCAAGGATATATTGTAGTGAAAAGACGATGATTTTCTCTCTACCCCGGTGCCTCCTTTCTCCCGTTGTATCAAGTGGATCTATCATGGTGGTGAGAAGACAATAATATTCTTTCTATCCCTCATGCCCTCTCCTACTGTATCAAGAGGATCTATCATTGTGAGAAGACGGTGATCAACTCCCTATTTCTCGTGCTCTCTCCTACTGCATCAAGTGGTATCAGAGCGATGTTATTTCTGAACTCAACCCCATTGATTGTAGTTAGTGGTGACAACTCCATAAATGGTGATATAGGAGATTATCAAATTTGATATTTGATCAAACAAAATTTTCTTGCTTCCATCACTAGGAAGTATGAAGTTTTGAAACATATTGAAACTAAAAACCAAGTTCATCAATTAATCGTGGAAGAGTCTCGCGGTCTGATGTTTTGAAGATCAATATACGAAGCTATTCAGAAAAATCAAAACCTTAGTAAGGTGAATATTTCATACTTTCATGGTTATGAGAATTTATTTATTTAGATGGATAAAGTTGAGATATTATTTAAACTTATGGAGTTTTTTCAAGAGAAAAAGGTAAAAATTATTGAATACAAGCTTGATGGTTATGTTTCATCTTGGTGGGAGCAAATTCAAATTCAAAGAATATGTGAAGGCAAACCAAAAATCTACCGATGTCTGAAGATACTTAAACTATTCAATATAAAGTTCTCAAAAGGGTATCAAAATCAAGTAAGACAAATCTCTTATCCAAGGGCTTCTGGCATTGAAATCAATAGAAACAACCATACGGTATTAATTCCACATCTCAGTAACTTTTCTCCAGTATTGAATTATTAAGTCGAAGAAGAGGTTGTAGATCGTAATGAAGACAAACAAACAAGTGAAGAATTTTTTGAGGGCCCCAAAGATTTTTTTTTTGATGAGTTAGAAGATCATACAAAGGTAGCTTTGAATGTTGCAGAAAATTTTTAAAAGACTATCGATGAGAATCCATATGAATTAGTTGATAATCTTGAAGATTGTAAGAAAAAGTTTTCTATTTATGAAAATATTGATCGTGCTACTCAAGATTATTCTTTGAATTCATCAAAAGTCAACTCTCTTGAACAACTGGAAAAAAATTATTATATGAGTTTTCACTATGCAAGATTTAAAATTTACAATGATATATTTAGATTATTATAGTAATTGTTAACAAACGTATGAAGAATATTTTCATTTCATGACAACAAATCATAAGTTGGTGTGTATAAAAATTTTATTTCAAATAAGGTCGAAGGAAACCCTGCAAAAGTCAAAGTGGTTGTACCAAAAAAAAAGGAGATCAAAGTACTAAAAACATTACTCGAAGAAGTCTTATTGATTTACATCATCAAGTTTTATCCTGGAAAGAGTTCAAGAGGAGTACAACTGCAACAATGGAGACTCCAATATTTGATTTGAGAACAAGACTTTTACAAGTGAAGGGGTCTGATGTAGAACAATTACATCTTTTTTACAATAAAATTAGATATCTAATTCAAGTTGAATTCCAACTTCAATTATGATCCGTTAGAATTGGTACAGTTATAGTCTAAAGGCCATATCTCCTAAGATATTCATCCAAATTCAACAAATAACTATCCGTTAAAAAGCTGAGATTAATTTTTTATAAATTTCTTATTTACTATTCTAGATAATTTGGATTCTATATTTGTCAAAATTAGAATTTATTTATTAATCTGAGTCAATAACAGTCCTAGTCCAATAAGAAATAAGATTTAGATATTTTTATTTAAGATATATTAAGTAGAATTCTTAGTGGAGTTTAAGTCCTATTTTGGTCCATATCAAGTAGGACTCTAGGTTTATTATTAGAAGGCTATATATACAGCCCAAAGTTATAATAAAGAAAAAAAAAATTCTATCAATAATATTTTCTTATTTTAGATTTGTTCCCTTCCATCTTTCTTATGGAATCAAGGATCTATCATGGTGAGAAGACAATGATCTTCTTTCTCTCCTCGTTCCTTCTCCTGCTGTATCATCTTTATTATTTTCTTCTTCATTTTCTCCGATAACAAACCTTGTTACCTTTGTTGCCATTATCGTCTCTCTTTCGTCTTCTTCTACTTTTCCATTCTAGTAGGGCGGTCATTGACTATGAACCATTGGTACCATCCACCCACCCCTCCATCATCATCATCATCATCATCATCATCATCATCATCATATTCTTTTTCTTTTTTATGGTCTTATATTTCTTCTTTTACTTCTCTCATTTTATCCCATCCGAGCACTGTCATGATCCCCAACCATATGAATGTCATCTTCTTCTCCCTCACCATTGTCACCTTCTTATTTTTCTTCTTTTACTTAGAAAAAGAAATAAACGCTAGGTTTTATACCTTATTGTGAGTGGGGATAAGGTAAAATATTAAAGTAGATCAAATGAAGGTCAAGATGGTCAATTTACCAGGTATTTTTGGTTAAACATGATCACCAAAGTTAAAAGAATATCCTTGGGAATATGCACCGGATCAATAGTTAAATAGATTGACAGATTGATATGTAAGAAGCAAAGACATTTAGGGCTTATATGTAATTATTGGGAATATGAACATTTGCATGTAATTAGCTGGGATTTTATGGACTTACATGTAATTAATCCATTTATTTATGGTCACATTGTAGTTGAACTTCAACTAATTACAAATAGGGCCTTGTCATTTGAATAATTGCATGCAGGTTCTTACGGTTAACTCTCGAAAACTATTTTTAACTCCCGAATCAATTATGTTGCACACGCTAATAATGGCAGGAACAGATACTTCAGCGGTCACTACAGAATGGGCGATGTCTCTTCTACTCAACCACCCAGAAATACTAACGAAAGCCAGAGACGGGATTGAACTACGAGTGAGGTATGAACGCCTGGTGACCGACTCGGATCTCTCAATCTTCCTTACGTGACGAACATCATCAAAGAGACTCTCCGTCTGTTCCCTGCCGCCCCTCCCCTCCTTGCCTACGAGTCCTCCCACGACTGCACTGTTGCAGGCTGCGACATTCCACGTGGCACATGTTATTGGTCATTGTCTATGCCGTGCAGCGGGATTCTCATCTATGGCATGATCCATTGGAGTTCAAGCTGGACAGGTTTGAAGAGGTCGGTCGGGATGGAAGAGAACTCGTGAACATGCCGTTTGGATTCGGGAGAAGACGGTGTCCAAGGTAGGGATTGGCTATGCACCTCATGGGGTTGACTCTTGCTACTCTGATACAGTGCTTCGAGTGGCAGCCAGTCGGGGAGAAGCCCGTGGACTTGACCGAAGGGGAGGGGCTTACCATGCCCAAGACCAGGCCATTGGAAGCCTTGTGCCGGCCGCCCCCGGCCATACTACATCTGCTTTCCATTTGAGCATTTCCTTGAGTCATGTTTCAGTTATTATAGCAGAATTTTGTGGCATTTACACATGAAGCACAAGCTTTTATCGGCAAAGATGAGCACTCCGGCTACCGACTACAAGATGTTCATTAAAACATTTGCAGCTTGAGATTGTCTGCAAGGCCGGAACTGTAGCATTCTGTCGACTGACTACAAAAAGCTTATTATGAAAAATCAAAAGACAGATAAACAATTAAAATATGACTTGAAGAGAACCAAAACAAAAGCGGAGAAAGGAGGGAAATGCCTCCTAAAATTGAGCGACCCCAAACGTATCTGTCATATTGGCTAGGTGATCAGCAGCCACTGGCAAGTAGCGGGGTACATATATTACCAAATCATCATAGTAGGAGTGCACTTGAAGAAGTCAACGGGTTGACTCAACTACGTCCTCAAGCTCAGGCTAAAACGATGTCGACTGCTGAGCTGCAGTCTGATCGCAGCTATTCCCGTGGTCCTGTCTTTTTCAGCCATGTTGACTCCGGCCTTCCTTGCGAGCAGCTCTCTTTTTAGTTTCTACACAGCTGGGCTCACGCGAACTGAATAGTCGCCTGCTTCAAAAATGTCAATGTGCTGGTGCAGCAGCACCCAACCAATCCCAGGTATCTGCCGTCGAGAGATTATACGGTCGACGAATAGTCGAGCAGAAATAGAAATGCTTAAGGGTAGCTAACGCATAAAGACCACCTTCTGACTATAAGAGCTCCGTAAAGGCCAACCCTCAAAAACGACCCTTACGGTCCGCACTAGCACAACCCCCGCCGCATCGCAACCCTCGAGATCTTATCGGCGAACCATATTGAGGCGCTTGCCTGGCTCCCCGTGCTGGAGGTCAAATACCTGCTCCGGGATCTTCTCCGGTGGCGCAGAAGAGAGAGAGAGGTCGAATGGAGGAGAGTTGGGGAGAAAATATTCTTTATTTTATTTGCAAAAAAGAACTACTTGTTTTATTTTTATTTTTTTATTTTGGGAAACCAATTATTCTCAATATTCGAAAAAATTACCCTCATTAATCAATAATCATAATGGATTTATTTGCAAAAAAATCCATCCAAACTCAGATTTTTCAATTCGGCACGTTTGAAAAATAAAGACTAAGATGATATTTACTTTTTAGTTTCGAAAATCAAGCAAATTTGTTACTTGCGAGTTGAACTTGTTAATCTGAAAATTCAGTATTCTTCCCGTCAAAAAGCAAAACTAAAATGTTGGATAAATTGTGATGATGCAATTAAAGAACAACATATCGTGCTTCCTTTAATTATCAGCCAAAAAATTCTGATAAAAACTACTTTCCCAGATTTGAGCATACAATCGTATAATCGCGCCCGGCCATCCTTCATCTGGTTTCCCAGATTTGAGCATTGCTTCAACTCATGTCTGAGCTCATACATTCAAACGAACGATTACCCTTCACTCTCATGTTACTTGCTTATCCGCGAGCTAAACCGAACGTTAGCGCTCTCAGGCTCTCAGCTTCGAGAAAAGGGGTAATTACAAATTATTTAAAAGAAAGGAGAATAAACTAATTCGCGAACTTCTTGCGGAGCAATTTGATACCAGACGCAATTATGCACATGGACCATGTCACGTTGCTTTCCAATTATATCGGGGCATATTATATTCGCAAATTTACATAGATTTCCAGCATCTACATATTCTACTTCCTCTATCCTGTTTCTTTCTCTCGGCCGTCAACAACAAAGTCTCTGGATCCACCCAAAAGGGAGGGAAAAAACAGAAAAAAAATAACTAGGGTTTGGCGACCGAAGAGGAGGAAGGCAACCACAGATCAGCGCTATTGCTCCTTGCCACGTTCTCCGCTCAGCACAGCGGCACAAGGCACAGCCCCAGGCTCCCCAAATCCCCTCCTCCTCCTTCTTCCTATATCTTTTAGTTTTTAAACAAACACAAACAGGATTAGTTCAAAACTACAATTTGATGATTTTGCAGGGTTGCAAATGCAAAAAAACACATATGAGATTTACATGGCAGGTAACAGAAGGTGAGAGGTACGGCGAGCTGAGTACCTCCTGCCAAAAAACGAAGACAGCATTTGAGACCGAGAAGACACTCAGAATCCAGTTTAGAAGGACAAAGGCAGGCACTTGAAGCTGGCGGTGCAGGAACTTGATGTTTTAATAATTTAAATTAATGCTTTAATAATTTAATAATTTATAAATTAATATTTTTTTTTTTATCAAAATTAATGTTTTAATAATTTAAAATTTAAAAAATTATTTAATTTAATAATAATATAAAATAAATAATATTAATTTTATAAATAAAAAAAATAATTTTGAAATAGAATAATTTTTATTCTAATCTCAAAACTAAACGGGTCTTTGTATCTCACGACCTTGCTCTCTGCGTGCCTCGAACCAAATCCTCTCCCCACCGACCCTGACTGGATCCGGACTTTTTTGTCCGCGGGGTAATATCTATATTTATATGGATTAAAATAAAAATATAAACAATCTTTTATATAGTTTTTTTCTCCGATTAAGTTTGACTAAGATTTTTTAGTAAATTATATTTAAAATTTTTAAAATAAGTTCAAAATATTTCAAAAATTCAATAATTGCAATAAAAAAACTTAATATCGAGTTAGATTTAATTTAAAAATATTTATTTCACATCTGGCACATACTTCGGAAATGTACTTATTACGGCTTAGTAGATTTAATTAGTTCATCATGTCTGATATACATAATTATTAATGACTTCGATAGGTGTGGCCAGTAGAAACTAATAATTTTTCTTTAATCTTGGGAATCAACTTTCTTTTTTTTTTTTTTGTTTTTATTGATCTTTAGAATATACATAGAGATCAGATAAAAGATAATTAAAAGAAAAGAGTGCTTTTTAACTGAAATATTTTTTTATTTGACCAATATGATATTATTTTGACCTCGATTTTAACCTTCCTATTACTCACTTTTTAGATGTAATTTTTAAATATAAAATTGAAATTATTTTTGTATTGAAAATTTTCATTTGGATCCTTCACCATAATTTTATTTGTCACGTAGCATGTGCCATGATGTAGTTTTCAAAAATTCTATTTGTTAGGTTATAAATAGAAATAAGAAACAAAATAAAGACTTGATTTATAAATTTTGCAAAGAAATCCTGAACAAATAGTATAAGAGAATTTAGCAATTACCTACATAAAAGTATTCAATTGACCATTTATATCTTGATTTTTTTTTATTTCAATTTTTTACTTGGGCCAAATTTTGTGATTGCCGGGATAATTTTTAAATTAAATAAAATTATAAAAGGGTTTTCAATATAAATTATTGAGCAACCATTAGTTAGAACAAATCTGGAAGATCTTTTCAATGAAACCATAACTAAAAGAATTTTTAGTAAGTAACCATCTTTTTAACAAGTAACCATGTGTCTCTATTGTGAATTTATAAAAAATTACTTACTTTATCAGTGCTAGTAAAAAATCATTTCTCTTATACTGTACATTTATAAAAAATTATTTTAATTAAAATATTCAAAAACTTATATTTTAATTCGATTTTATTAATTAAAATTGATATTAAAAAAATCAAATTATTCATATTTAGTTTTAACTTGAACAACTATTAAAATAATTTAAAAATTAAATTAAATTATTTTATTTTTTATGAAAGGTCGATTGTCTAATTTTATGAAATTAAGGATTTATAACCCAGTTTTGTCATATCGATTATCTAATAATTGTAAATCAATTGTCCAAAATATAACCAAATGAGAATAATTTAATCTTTTATGTTAATTTAATTGATAAATTAAAATTAATATGAAATATTTTTAAAAATATTTTAATCAAAATAATTTTTCACTTGTTTATAATATAAGACGAGTAATTTTGTACTAATAGTAATAAGATAAATAATTTTTATAAATTCATAATAAGACAAGTGGTTTATTGCTAAAATCTCTAACTATATATATATATATATATAGTGGGTATAAACTTCTATTGATAAGATTTTTAATCTTAATCCTTTCAAAATTTAAACCATTAGATTCATCTAAAATTAATCCGTATTTAGGGTAAATTTAAGACGTAAGATTTAAAATTTAAAATTTTAGTCTTAATTCTACTAGGCTTTAAATCCTAAACCTTAAATCTTAAATCATAAAGGATATATAATATATTAATTTCTTTATAAATCTAATAGTTTAAAACCTCATAATTATTTACTAAGTTATTGGAAGAGAATTTTCTATATATAATGTACATAAAACAGGTTTTGTATAACAAAAATTACAGGCTATCTAAAAACATTTTAAGAATAAATTATTTTATAACCTAATTTGTTCGGAGTTTTGGGGCAAAATCGATTTTTGCGGTTGTAAAACAGTAAAAAAATAAAAAGCAAAGGGGTTTTTTGCAAAATCAGTAGGGCAGCTGTCCCCGCGAGTCTCCATGTTGATCCTGCCCGCACATCTCTACTTTCCCGGCTACAACGCCCATACGCCCGATTTCCATGCGTCCTCTCTCCGATTTCCACGCGTGCCGGGGACGGAGGCCGAGGCCGGCGCGCCCGCACGCGGGCGCGGGCGAGGACGGCCACGGCCGAGGCCGTTCCGCCCCCGCGTGCCGGGGACGGAGGCCAAGGCCGGCGCGCCCACACGCGGAGGCCGAGGCCGAGGCCGTTCCGCCCCCGCGTGCCGGGGACGGACGGCCTTGGCCTTGGCCGTCCGCGCCCGCGTGCCGGCGCGCCGGCCTCGGCCTCCGTCCCCGGCACGCGGGGGCGGAACGGCCTCGGCGTCCGTCTCCGCTCCCGCGTGCGGAGGCCGTCCGCGGCGGCGTGCCGGCAGGCCGTCCGGCGCGCCGTCGGGCCTCCGGCGAGGGGTGTATTTGTAAAAATTAGTTTTAAAAAAAATTTAGAGTTATTTTTTAAAAAAAATTTAATGGTCTATTTTTTAATTTATAAATATTAAATTTATAATTATAAATATAAAAAACACTAATGTCTTTTTTGTAAAATTTTATTTAAAATATGATTAAAAATATAGACTTATTTATAAAAAAAATATTGAAGGGGTCTATTTGTAAATGTACAACATGAAACTTGTAATTTTAAATTTTAAACTTTGAAACCTTCGATGACTTCTTTGTAAAATTTATTTATAAAATAAATAAAATTTGAACGTATTTATAAAGAAAAATATTAAAGGTGGTCTATTTTTAAATGTAAAAATATAAAAATTAGTTTTAAAAAAATTTTACAGTTATTTTAAAAAAAAATTTGAGGGTCTATTTTTTAATTTATAAATATTAAATTGGTAATTATAAATATAAAAACACTAATGTCTTTTTTGTAAAATTTTATTTAAAATATGATTAAAAATATAGACTTATTTATAAAAAAAATATTGAAGGGGTCTATTTGTAAATGTACAACATGAAACTTGTATTTTTAAATTTTAAGCTTTGAAACCTTTTGATGACTTATTTGTAAAATTTATTTATAAAATAAATAAATTTTGGACGTATTTATAAAAAAAAATATTAAATGTGGTCTATTCTTAAATGTAAAAAAAGTAAAAATTAGTTTAAAAAAAATTTTACAGTTATTTTTTAAAAAAAAATTTAAGGGTCTATTCTTTAATTTATAAATATTAAATTTGTAATTATAAATATAAAAAACACTAATGTCTTTTTTGTAAAATTTTATTTAAAATATGATTAAAAATATAGACTTATTTATAAAAAAAATATTGAAGGGGTCTATTTGTAAATATACAATATGAAACTTGTAATTTTAAATTTTAAGCTTTGAAACCTTCGATGACTTATTTGTAAAATTTATTTATAAAATAAATAAAATTTGGACGTATTTATAAAGAAAAATATTGAAGGTAGTCTATTTTTAAATGTACAAAATAATAAACTTGTAATTTGAAATTTGAAATTTTTAAACTTTCACTGTATTTCGCAAGGCAACGAGCGGACAGCGACGGCAAGCCGGCAGGGCAGCGACGGCAACAGCTGCAGCAGCTGCGCAGGGACCGACGGCGGCAGCGGCAGAGCACAGCGGCGGCGGCGACGCAGATGCGTTTAGGGCTACAGGAAGAAGAGGGTTATATAAGAAAGTTCTGGACTTTTTTGTAATTCGGAATAATTTCGGAGAGTTATTTGCAAAAATCAAAATTTCGGGGACTTTTCTGTAAATTTGAATAATTTCGGGGTGTTATTTGCAAAAATCCGCGCCCGCGCCCGGGGAAGCAGGCGGAGGCCGGGGCGCCGGCGAGCCGGCGGCGGGAGCGGAGGCGGACGCCGAGGCCGTTCCGCCCCCGCGTGCCGGGGACGGAGGCCGAGGCCGGCGCGCCGGCACGCGGGCGCGGACGGCCAAGGCCAAGGCCGTCCGTCCCCGGCACGCGGGCGCGCCGGCCTCTGCCTCCGTCCCCGGCACGCGGGGGCGGAACGGCCTCGGCCTCGGCCTCCGCGTGCGGGCGCGCCGGCCTTGGCCTCCGTCCCCGGCACGCGGGGGCGGAACGGCCTCGGCCGTGGCCGTCCTCGCCCGCGCCCGCATGCGGGCGCGCCGGCTTCGGCCTCCGTCCCCGGCACGCGGGGGCGGAACGGCCTCGGCCGTGGCCGTCCGCGCCCGCGTTTCGGCGCGCCGGCGCCCCGGCCTCCGCCTCCGCTCCCGCGGCCGGCCTGCCGGCCTCCTCCGTTCCCGCCCGAGCGACGGTGTGTTATTTGCAAAAATCCAAATTTCGGAGATTTTTCTGTATATCGAAATAATTTCCGGGGGTTTATTTATAAAAATTCGAATTTGGAGGATGTTTTTGTAAATCTGAGTTCTTTCGGGGTGTTATTTGTAAAATTCCGAAATCCGGGGGTTAACTATAAAAAAAATAAGTTTTTAAGGGTGTATGTATAAAAATAACGAGGGTAAAATCGAAATTTTTTGATAAAATTTTGATTAAATAACAATCAGGCCGTGGGTAAATACTTGCGAATTTGAGGATTGAGAATAATTACGGAAATTACGGGACTTAATCGTAATTAAAATTAATTAGGGGTCACATGTAATTATCCCTATATTTTATTATGCAAGAATGCTAACAAAGTCCAACACTAGTACAGGTAATGCTCAAATCTGCGAAAGGAGGTGAAGCATGGCTGCACGCGGCCGGCAAAAGACTTCCAGAGTGTTTGCCTTGGGCAGCGTAAGCCCCTCGCCTTCAGTCAAGTCCACGAGCTCTTCCCCGACCCGCCCCCACTCGAAGGATTGGATCAAAGCCGCCAAAGTCAACCGGGTAAGGCGCATCGCCAATCCTTCCCCGGGGCATGATCTCCTCCCGGACCCGAATGGCATGTTCTCAAAACCCTTCCCTTCTCTTCCGCCCTCTTCGAATCTCTCCGGCTTGAACTTCAATGGATCAGGCCATAGTAGAGGGTCGCGGTGAATGGCGTACACATTGACCAACAACATAGTGCTGCGTGGGATGTCGTAACCGGCGACGGTGCATTCCTGAGATGATTCGTGGGGAATGAGCAGGGGCGCCGCCGGAAAGAGACGAAGAGTCTCCTTGATTATGTTGGTGATGTAAGGAAGATTTGGGAGGTCTGAGTCCGTCACCAGGCGATCGTGGCCCACTTGAAGGTCGATCTCATTTCTTGCTTTCTTTAGTATTTCTGGGTGGTTCAGAAGAAGGGACATTGCCCATTCAAGGGTGCCGGCCGAAGTATCTGTTCCTGCGAATATTATCGACTGCAAAAAAGTTTATTAATTGAAGAGTTATAAAAAAAAGATAAATAATTCCTATTATAACCCACAATACTTAAAGCAAGGGTTTATCTCCTCATAGTGAAATAAAATCCCTATGATTATGCCATTGTTATGAATCTATGGTTGTCTCTCGCCTTGTGTTTAATTAACCCAATTAATTAAAATGACAGTTACTATTAATTATATAATGTTTATAGTCGTTTTAATTTTTTTATTTTTTTGATAATCCATACAGCCCTTTCGACTTTTATGTATACTTAAGCCTGGTCAAATATTAATTTAAATAATTATATTTATATTTTCTACTGTGTGAGTTTGAAATCCAACAAAATTTGGTTCATGGTTCGCTAACCCCAAAGGTTAAAGAGAAGAAATGGGATTAGCAGGCCATTTACACTTTTTTATTGGGTTTACTATAATGGAATGTATGAGCCATGTCCTGATTGAGTCTGCCTCTCTATTTGAAGCGGGCATATATATATATATTCTGATTTTAATTTAATAGTTTTCTAAAAATTACCACGGCCATGACGAAGTATATGTAATTATCAAATGTCGAGGGGCTATTCTAATAAATTGAAGGTCAACTATAATTTACCTACAAAATTTTAAAGAACTAATAATGCAAATTATTAAGTGATAATCTGCCCGACACTTACGAGTATGACACCCTTGATGAGCACATCGGTGTACTGCTCCGGCTCGTTCTTCTGCAACTCCAGCAGCAAATCTATCACCGGCTTCTTCTTCTCCTCCTCCTCCTCCTCCTCCACCTGCGCCCCACTCCTCCTCTCTTCGAGCAAGTCCTGAAACAACTGGTCCATCTCCTTCCCCAGTTTGGCCATCTTCCGCCTCGCGCCGCCCACAAACCCCCACCACCTCATGAACGGCAAGAAATCCTCCGTGCAACCCGATCCGCTCATAGCGAATACCTCCTCTATGATCCTCCTGAACCTCCTGCCCTCCTCCTCGTCAACGGCGAACCTCTTTCCCGCGAGCATCGTCAGCATCACGTTCAATGTCACCCCCGTCAGCCCCGGCCTCAGTTCTGTTGGAATAAACAAAATTTATGAGATTTTATGCAGTTGGCCGATTTTTGAGTTTGTTTGAATTAAACTCTAATTTTGTTAGTGTTATACTTTCAATTGATAGATCAATATTAGAGCCGATTTTATGACAAAAACCGAAAGTTTCCCGACGATAAAATGATGAAATAGGTGGTTTTCTTGATGTATAAAATAAATATTTTTTTGGTTTTCTCACCGACTCTGCTCCATCCATCTTCTCCCTCTCTTCTCGGCGACTGAAGGAGATCCCGGAGCAGGTACTTGATCTCCTGCGCGCGGAGCCAGGTGAACCCCGCAACACGGCTCGCCGAGAAGATCTCGAGCGTCGCAATGCGACGGAGGTTTCGCCAATGAGCACCGTATGAAGAACTGTCAAGGGTGGTGTTGCGGTAGGAGAAGTATCGGTCGGTGAGAAGCTCGGGGCGGTTCGCGAAGATGACGTCGTTGGTGGTGAAGCACTCCTCGGCTGCGGCCGGGGAGCTGACCACGAGCACTGGCCGGAACCCGAACCGGAGGAGCAGGACGGGGCCATGCTGGGCGGCGATGCGGGCGAGGGACTGGTGGGGCAGCCCCTCGAGGTGATGAAGGTGGCCCAGGACCGGTAGCGAGCGTGGTCCCGCCGGAGGGAGATTCCCCAAACTTTTTGATCCGGCGAGCTTTTTGGAGAGGAATAGAATAGATAAGAAGATGGCCATGGAGGCGAAGAAGTAGAGGTTGAACTCTTCCATGTCTTTGCTCTCTTGCTTGCTTCTGCAGTTCTGCTGCTCCTGCCCTGGCAGCTCTTGAAATATGGGGGAATTACGTACGGTAATTAGTCCTAATTATTTATAATTTTTAAAATTTTTAGAATTATTTATACTCTTCTCTTTTTTTTAATATTTATTTGTTATTTAATCAAAATTTTTTAAAAAAATTTCAATTTTACCCTCAATTATTTTTATAATTAAATCATTAAAACTTATTATTTATTATTTAACACCCCGAAATTCCGATTTTTACGAATAACACCCTCAAATTATTCCGATCTAAGAAAAATCTCCGAAATTCGGATTTTTGTCAAGAACACACCAAAATTATTCCGATTTATAAAAAAATCTCCGAAATTATTATGACGACGATGGAGGCCGACGGCAGGAGCGGAGACCCGAGGTTGGCACGTGGGAGCGGATGGCGGAGTCCGACGAGCGGGCACACCGGCCTCAGCCTTCGTGTCGCGTGCTGAGGCCGTTCGCACCCACGTGCCGGTGCGCCGACGCGCCGGCCTCAGCCTCCGGCTTCCGTGCTCGCTCGCCGGCCTTTGCCGTCCGCTCCCGTGCATCGGCCTCCAGCGTCACCGCCCACGCGCCGCCAGCACCGCCACCCTCGCCGCTGTCGCAATTATTTCGGAAATTTTTCTATAAATCGAAATAATTTCGGATTGTTATTTGCAAAAATCTGAATTTGGGAGTGTTAAATAATAAATAATAAGTTTTAAGGAGTTTAATTGTAAAAATAACCGAAAGTAAAATCAGACTTTTTTGAAAAAAAATTTAATTAAATAACAATCACAGCCGATATTGTAGATAATTAAGACTAATTACATAGAGTCGCATATAATTTCTCCAAATATAAAAGAGGTTTTTTAAGGTCAAATTATATTAAGTATTCACACATGGCTTTAAAATATTTGCATTCATCAACAGTGTACCTTGGAGTTGATGTGTTAAATGTCTTCAGATTTATGTAAATAGCCAACTCTTAAGGGGTCATGCGCAAAAAGTCCCACAAAACTAATAACCTATCACTAAGCAGACCATTAACTAATAACCTATAACTCTTAAGGGGCCATTCTAATTTTAATTTTGATACCGAAACCAACGGGATGTAAAGTATTTGCATTCATCATCAACAGCTTGCCGACAGTCGGTGAAGCTATCAATGGAGCTCCCACGACGCAAGCAAATAAACAAATTGATGATGTCAACGCGAGATGTAAATTATATTTTTATTTTTATGTTTTTATGCGGCATGAACAGACTGGAACACTACAAACAAGAATTTATACCAAAAAAAAAAAAAAAAAAACTTGAATCACTGTAGCTCATATGATAAATTGCAGCTCTCAGGATGCTTGATAATGTTTATTTGCTACAATTATACTTGTATTTTGTTCTAGCTCGTGCACATGTACCCAACTACTTGTTCTCGGACGACTCTGTGCTTGTATGCATGTCCTTCCTATTTGAATCCCCCTTCAAAGGCGCATTCCTCTCGCGCGAAAATCGTACATGAGATGTTCATAGGCAAATCGCTGGAAGCGACGGTGTTGGTATATCAGGCCCCTCGAGGATAATCGTTTCACTGAGCCGGAATTGACCCGATGCTGAATCCGAATTTCTCCATCAGGCTACTAAGGTTTGGTGAACATCTACTCCCGTTTGTTTGAAATCATAATTTGGATCATCAGCTCATTTCAAAAATTTTTTTAAAAAAATTAATATTTATTATTTTATATTATTATAAAAAATTAAATAGTTTTTTGAGCTTTAAATTATTGAAGTCTTAATTTTGATAAAAAATATTAGTTTACAAAAGTAGTTCACTAATTTTGATCTTAATCTTGACTTTGACCCCCAACCAAACGAGGCCTTATCAATCAGATGGACTCCTGAAAGAGTCATCAAGTTCAACCAATGTCATCTACCGAGATTAAAAGAAAAAAAAATCGGGAAATATTTCATAGTTGATCGGGATCCATATTTATTCTGAAAAAAAAATAGATCTGTAAAGTCTTCGAAAAGTTAATATCATGACAAGAATTACAGCGGAAATTAAATAAATCGAAGGTTACAACTAAATATAAAAGAAGGTGATCACCAACTGACATTTTATAAAAAATATTATATATTTTTTTCTCTTTTGAATCAATGGCTAACTTGAACATTTTAACGACCTTATAGAAGACTTTTGATAGTTTATTATAATTTTTTATTTCACAAATTATGGTATAAACCGGTTCAACATATATAAATCTCAAGAAATTAATCAAAACAAGCTGGCGGTGAATCAACCGCTATCAATATATGGCAAAATGAACCATCCATAATATTTATTATAATAACACAAACAGTAGATATAGGATTATTTTCTTCAAAAATTCATCATAAAAATCATTGGATATTTAAATATATCTGAAAATTAAAATAATCTCAATATAATAATATAATTAAAAAAATATATTAATAATTATATTTTAAAAATATTTTTTTCTTCAATAAAAAATTATAAACAAACTATTTTTATTTTTTTCTAAAACTGAGTCAAAAGTTTTTTACTTATTTCAAATTTTCGTTTACTTTTGAACCAGCAAACAACGTTTTATATTTTATTATGCATGAATGCTAACAAAGTCCAACACTAGCACAGTGTGCTCAAATTTGCGAAAGGAGGTGAAGCATGGCTGCACGCGGCCGGCAAAAAGCTTCCAGAGGGTTTGCCTTGGGCAGCGTAAGCCCCTCGCCTTCAGTCAAGTCCACGAGCTCTTCCCCGGCCCGCCCCCACTCGAAGGATTGGATCAAAGCCGCCAAAGTCAACCGGGTAAGGCGCAACGCCAATCCTTCCCCGGGGCATGATCTCCTCCCGGACCCGAATGGCATGTTCTCAAAACCCTTCTCTTCTCTTCCGCCCTCTTCGAATCTCTCCGGCTTGAACTTCAATGGATCAGGCCATAGTAGAGGGTCGCGGTGAATGGCGTACACATTGACCAACAACATAGTGCTGCGTGGGATGTTGTAACCGGCGACGGTGCATTCCTGAGATGATTCGTGGGGAATGAGCAGGGGCGCCGCCGGAAAGAGACGAAGAGTCTCCTTGATTATGTTGGTGATGTAAGGAAGATTTGGGAGGTCTGAGTCCGTCACCAGGCGATCGTGGCCCACTTGAAGGTCGATCTCATTTCTTGCTTTCTTTAGCGTTTCAGGGTGGTTCAGAAGAAGGGACATTGCCCATTCAAGGGTGCTGGCCGAAGTATCTGTTCCTGCCAATATTATCGACTGCAAGAAAGTTTATTAATTGAAGAGTTATAAAAAAAAGATAAATAATTCCTATTATAACCCACAATACTTAAAAGCAAGGGTTTATCTCCTCATAGTGAAATGAAATCCCTATGATTATGTCATTGTTATGAATCTATGGTTGTCTCTCGCCTTGTGTTTAATTAATCCAATTAATTAAAATGACAATTACTATTAATTATATAATGTTTATTGTCGTTTTAATTTTTTTATTTTTTTGATAATCCTTACAGCCCTTTCGACTTTTATGTATACTTAAGCCTGGTCAAATATTAATTTAAATAATTATATTTATATTTTCTACTGTGTGAGTTTGAAATCCAACAAAATTTGGTTCATGGTTCGCTAACCCCAAAGGTTAAAGAGAAGAAATGGGATTAGCAGGCCATTTACACTTTTTTATTGGGTTTACTATAATGGAATGTATGAGCCATGTCCTAATTGAGTCTGCCTCTCTACTTGAAGCGGGCATATACATATATACATATATATATTCTGATTTTAATTTAATAGTTTTCTAAAAATTACCACGGCCATGACGAAGTATATGTAATTATCAAATGTCGAGGGGCTATTCTAATAAATTGAAGGTCAACTATAATTTACCTACAAAATTTTAAAGAACTAATAATGCAAATTATTAAGTGATAATCTGCCGACACTTACGAGTATGACACCCTTGATGAGCACATCGGTGTACTGCTGCGGCTCGTTCTTCTGCAACTCCAGCAGCAAATCTATCACCGGCTTCTTCTTCTTCTCCTCCTCCTCCTCCACCTCCGCCTCACTCCTCCTCTCTTCGAGCAAGTCCTGAAACAACTGGTCCATCTCCTTTCCCACTTTGGCAATCTTCCGCCTCAAGCCGCCGACAAACCCCCACCACCTCATGAACGGCAAGAAATCCTCCGTGCTACCCGATCCGCTCATAGCGAATACCTCCTCTATGATCCTCCTGAACCTCCTTCCCTCCTCCTCGTCAACGGCGAACCTCTTTCCCGCGAGCAGCGTCAGCATCACGTTCAATGTCACCCCCGTCAGCCCCGGCCTCAGTTCTGTTGGAATAAACAAAATCTATGAGTTTTTATGCAGTTGGCCGATTTTTGAGTTTGTTTGAATTAAACTCTAATTTTGTTAATGTTATACTTTCAATTGATATATCAATATTAAAGCCGATTTTCTGACAAAAATCGAAAGTTTCCCGACAATAAAATGATGAAATAGGTGGTTTTCTTGATATATAAAATAAATATTTTTTTGGTTTTCTCACCGACTCTGCTCCATCCATCTTCTCCCTCTCTTCTCGGCGACTGAAGGAGATCCCGGAGCAGGTACTTGATCTCCTGCGCGCGGAGCCAGGTGAACCCCGCAACACGGCTCGCCGAGAAGATCTCGAGCGTCGCAATGCGACGGAGGTTGCGCCAATGAGCACCGTATGAAGAACTGTCAAGGGTGGTGTTGCGGTAGCAGAAGGATCGGCCGCTGAGAAGGTCGGGGCGGTTCGCGAAGATGACGTCGTTGGTGGTGAAGCACTCCTCGGCTGCGGCCGGGGAGCTGACCACGAGCACTGGCCGGAACCCGAACCGGAGGAGCAGGACGGGGCCATGCTGGGCGGCGATGCGGGCGAGGGACTGGTGGGGCAGCCCCTCGAGGTGATGAAGATGGCCCAGGACCGGTAGCGAGCGTGGTCCCGCCGGAGGGAGATTCCCCAGACTTTTTGATCGGGCGAGCTTTTTGGAGAGGAATAGAATAGATAAGAAGATGGCCATGGAGGCGAAGAAGTAGAGGTTGATCTCTTCCATGTCTTTGCTCTCTTGCTTGCTTCTGCAGTTCTGCTGCTCCTGCCCTTGCTGCTCTTGAAAGATGGAAAGAGGTTTTTGTTTGTGTTCACTACTCGCTCCCTTCAGATTCCGTTTGAAATTTGAATATCCCACGGAAGTTAGTGTCAAAAAATTTTTTACGGAAAAATTTCTTCATATAATAATTTCAAATTTATTTAAAATTATGGGCTAATTACCAACTCCTCCGTAATTTATGTAATTACCTCCATCATCTCTTTTTTAAAAATATTTACCTACACTTCTGTTATTTAATCAATATTTTCTCCAAAATTTTCGAGTTATTTTTATAATTAAACCCCTAAAAATTTAATTACGAAAGTTCCCCCGTAATTTATATAATTACCTACATCACCTCTTTTTAAAAAATATTTGCCTACACCCCAGTTATTTAATCAAAATTTTCTCCAAAAATTTCGAGTTATTTTTACAATTAAACCTCTAAAAACTTATTATTTATTATTTAACTCCCGGATATTTGCAAATAACACCCTGAAATTATTCTGATTTACAAAAGTCGTTCTTCCAAACCATTTACAAATAAACCTATGAAATATTTTTATTTATAAAAAAGTCCAAATATTTACAAACGAGTGGCGGTGAGGGCGGCGAGTGCACGGGCTGCACCGCGCTGGAGCGGACAACCGAGGTTGGCGTGCGAGTGCGGACGCCGGCCGGCGAGTGGTCTATTAGTAAAATTTAATTTTAAAATAAATAAAATTTAGACTTATTTATAAATAAAAATATTCAAGGGGTCTATTTTTAAATGTATAATATTAAACTTGTAATTTTAAATTTTAAGTTTTAAAACCTTCAATGTTTTTTTATAAAAAGTTATCTAAAATATGATAAAAAATTTAGACTTATTTATAAATAAAAATATTGAAGGGGTCTATTTGTAAATGCACAATATGAAACTTGTAATTTTAAATTTTAAGTTTTCAAACCTTCAATGATTTATTCGTAAAATTTAGTTATAAAATAAATAAAATTTAGACTTATTTATAAATAAAAATATTCAAGAGGTCTATTTTTAAATGTACAAATGTTAAATTTGTAATTGTAAATTTTAAGTTTGAAATCTTTAATGTCTTTTTTGTAAAATTTTATTTAAAACATAATAAAAATATTTAGACTTATTTATAAATAAAAATATTCAAGTGATCTATTTGAAAATGTACAAACATAAAACTTGTAATTTTAAATTTTAAGTTTTCAAACATTCAATAATTTATTCGTAAAATTTAGTTTTAAAATAAATAAAATTTGAACTTATTGATAAATATAAATATTCTAAGGGTATATTTTTAAATGTATAAATATTAAAATTGAAGTACCTGAAGATGGAAGATGGCTCCGTCACGGTCCTCACAGCCCCAGCGGGCCAGCCTTGGTCTATTCCACCGCAGAGAGGATGGCAGATTCAAACATCGCCAATTCAAACTTCAACATTACCTGAGAGATAGAAGCCAAACCGGAGTACTCTTACTTGGTCCGGCTGAATTTCTGCGACGTTGTGAGCAAGAACCTCAATGAGCTCTACTTCAATTTCCACATCAACGAGCTTGCAGCCATTCCCCACCTCGAAATCTCGTCGCTGACCTTAGGCCTCACAGTAGCCTACTACAAGGAATTTGTCGTTGATGCCTCCCTCGTCATCAACAATAAAATTTCCATCCAGGTTGGCCCGGATAGTGGGCTGTACTCTGGGTCAACTAAAGCAATCGTCAATGGCCTGGAAGTCATGAAGATGAGCAATTCCGCCAGCAACCTGGATGACGGATCATCTCAAGAAGATAAAAGTACGAAGAGCATGTTGCAGACGATTTTAGCGGCGGTCGGGCTTGTACTTGCAGGGATGGCGCTGATGTTGTTGGGCTTGCGCTTATGGTGGTGGAAGGAGCAGCCCCCTGAATGGGAAAAGAACAGCTTCTCCTCTTGGCTCGTCCCACTTCAAGGCAGTCACTCCGGAAATCAGTGTGTCCCACAAAAGCAAGAACAGCCACTCAACCTTCTTCGCTTCCAGTGCTCGTGCCTTGGCCGATATTTCAGCTTTGCCGAGATATAGCAAGCCACACACAATTCCAACGAGAAGTCAGTGATCGAAGTAGATGGATTCGGGAAGGTGTATCTGGCGGTGCTCGAAGATGGAAAAAAGCTTGCTGTGAAGCGGGGGAATGCATCATCCGAGCGGGAGATAAATGAGTTACAGACAGAAATACAGATGCTGTCAAAGCTCCGGCACCGCCACCTTGTGTCTCTAATGGGATGCTGTGATGAGAACTCAGAGATGATCCTTGCATATGAGTACATGTCAAGGGGAGCTATGAGAGACCATCTTTATGGCTCCGCCAGCCTTCCGCCACATTCATGGAAGCAAAGGCTGGAGGTGTGCATTGGTGCTGCAAGAGGCCTGCATTACCTCCATACAGGCGCAGCCCAGGGAATAATCCGCCGGGATGTGAAGACCACCAACATACTGCTCGACGACAACCTTGTTGCCAAAGTCGCTGACTTCGGATTATCGAAGGCCGCCCCTTCCATTGACCAGACTTTTGTCAGCACCGCTGTCAAGGGAAGCTTTGGCAACCGGGACACGTGTATTCCTTCGGTGTTGTGCTCCTTGAGGTCCTATATGCAAGGCCCGCCCTCAATATCTCGCTGCCAAGGGAGCAGGTGAACCTGGCCGAGTGGGCAATGCAGTGTTACCGGAGAGGGGAGTAACGAGGATATCATTGATCCACATCTCACTGGTACTCTTAATAGTTAATACAGCTTCACTCGAGAAGTATGTGGAGGTTGCTGAGAAGTGCCTGGCTGATTATGGAGTAGATCGGCCATCCATGAGTGATGTGCAGTGGAACCGTGAATACGCTCTGCAGCTCCGGGAATCCTCCATGTCTCAGCCCACTGATGATTATTCTGATAACAGTACTAAAAAATTTTTGCCTAGTGATGATTCTTCTGATAACAGTACTAAAAAGAATTTGCCTGGGAGTCCACTCCCAGCCGCCAACAGGAACATGGGCAACACAACCTCCAGTGAGGACGCGGGATGCAACGTAGCTGCTACACAATTGTTTGAGGGGAGATGACACTACTGGTAAAGAACCAACTGGAAAACTGATGCTGCAATATACATTGACTCCATGGAGAAGCCACAAACCACAAAAGTTCCACAAAAGGATTCCACGTGCTTGAAGATTAAATTTTATTAGTTGAGTTGATGTCATTCTTTGGTTGGTCTTTTTATTAATTTTCAGGATTAGTTTTTGTTTAGGGTAGATACTTAAAGATGTTCAATATTGCTTTCTCCTGCTTCTTGTTGGCCTAGAAAATTACTCTAGCATTCTTGGAACTTGCCTTCTCAGGTTCGAAGAATATTGGCTTCACATTATTGAAAAACTGGAAAACAAAATATCAACAAAGTGAGAACTGTGCTATTAGAAACATAGTATCATTCAAAACCATAACAAAAAACAAGGTCCGGACCATATTAACACTTCTTATTCTATAGTAATCAGTTTGCTACCTCTGCTGTTGTTTATTCTTGTTTTGCAATTGATACAAATTGTTATCAATTGTATCATTATTCCTTGCTTTTACAAGGTTATGAATGGTAAATCCCTGTTGCTTCAAAAAAAAAAAAAATAGTAATCAATTTGCTACCTCATAAGATTCTCTGAGAGCCTCTAGTAAAAGTGATTAGGCTTCCATTTTTTCCCATATTTAATTAGGGCAATGTACTGAACGGTTCAGTTGCATTAAGTGCAGTTTAGCAGCATCTGGAGCTTATAAGCTGTAGTACAGTTTGTTAACCTGTTATACGATTAGGAAACTAAAGAGATCAACTAGCTTTCACCTTCTTCCTATCAGAAATACACTACGATACAGCAGATCATTAGTACAATAAAACATTAAAGTCAAAAAATATGGCTTAAATCACACAACCAGAACTGTGCGCTACCTTCTGTAGAGGTACTTGGACAAAGGAAAATTTATGCTCCTTGCAACCTGTGGATGATTAATGACATAGCAATTATCAAGCAGTTAATAACTACCAGACCAGAGTGTACTAATACCTTTTTACGAATAACTTTTGATGAAACAGTTAGGCTTACCTTCAATGCCATATCTTCATCAATCGTAGAACGAAATCTAGTTGAACCTTCTAACTGACAGCTTCCACTTCTGATTATGAAATTAGCATTGCAAAGGGTAGAGAGTTGCAGCAGAACATCAGACATCAGCCCAATTTTATCTCCTTCAATTGTCATCATCCCATCACCAAGCTGCTCCTCATCAAATTCCCCTTCCCCCACGGATGTAATACACTGAAATATAGCCAACAACCTCTCCAATGGAAATGTTCCAGGTCCTTTCGTAAGCATGTTCTCTGCCATAATATCATTTTTATCCATGGACAAAAGAGAACTCCTGCAGACAGATGAGCAACGATAGAAGAAATTGAGAGCCAATAGATAAGATGTATCAGGCCAAAACAGAATAACTAAAGTAATGGTTCATAGTACTTTCTCTTGCGCTTCCGATTATCAGAGCCACCAGTTGAGTCAAATAGGGCCGCATCAAGGGTAGCAGGGTTCCGCGACGCAAGGAAAGCAGACACAAGAAGGTACTTAGCAGAGACTGACATATGAAAATCTAGGTTATTGGAAGCATCCTTCCCACTATATCTCCTAACATTCCCCTTCTTACTAGTACTTCCTTCCTTGCTAGCTTGAAGAGATGCATAAGAAGGAACCTCAAACGTCTCATTCAAAGCAGCAGTCAAATGTGGCTGAATGTAATTGAACAACCTTCTCTTCATCCCCTCGTCAGGAACCACACTCAAATCACTCAGAGGTTCACAATACTTCCGAAACAATGGCCTCAATGCAATTGACAATTCATCTACTCGCCTTGTAATTCTGTAAAACGGCTTCAGCACAACACTGTTCAACAACAACAGAAACAAACAGTTCAATCAACTTCATCCAACAAACAAGTTCAAAGAACCAACTTTTAGACACAAAACAAGCAGATTTACCTAAGAAAGCTAGAGTAAATATTCGGGTTTGCTTGATGATTCAGCATTAGTATATTGTAAAGGTCATCCACATTGTAATCAGGGAAGTAGACATGATTTGGCTCCAAGGATCCGGTGCAAGAGTAATAAGCATCAGGAGGAGCATTGCTGATATAAATCAAACCCACTTCCGGCATCCCCAGAACACAATGCAATCGAAACAACAGTGACAAAACACAACCATTCTTATCCCAAGATCGAATGGCTTCCACATTATCCAACACCAAATAAATCCTCTCCTCTTTCCAATCCTTTTTTATGACATCGATCGCATGGAGCAGCGCATCTCTGAGCAGAATGACAAAATCGGAATTCCTATGGCACTTCATGGCGCTCAAATATCCATTTTCCGCGCTCCTCTCATGAAGCAGCAACTGATCTAAAATCAGATCGAAGAGGACGCGGGGCGAATGGCAAGCGCGGCATCCGACGTAGACGAAGGCCCGGCGCAAGTGGCGGAAGACTTGGAGTACGCTGGCGGTTTTCCCTGTGGCGGCGCCGCCGTAGATCAAAATGGGGAGGGAGTTCGCCGGACCAATTAGGCGGAGGAGGTCGAGGATCTGCGGCCGGCGGCCGGGGAGGGCGGCGAGGAGGCCGTCGAGGGGGGTGGGATCGGCGGGGGAGAAGAATTTGGTGGAGATCGGAGGGGGATTTTGGGGCTTTGGCGGGGATTGGATGGCGGTGGATCTGGTGATTCTCTTGGGAGTTGTTTCTGGAGATGTAGGCATGGGATCGCCATCTCTGGCCATGTTCGGTGTTCTGACTATAGATCGAAAGAGAAAAAAAGGAAGACGGAGGTAAGTTGCCGGCGACTGGCGGCGAGGGAGAGTTTCCGCCTGCGGTCGCTGGGAAGTAGGGGTTTTCGGTCGTCCTTCGGCGCTAGAGGAGGGAAACTTTGGGGGGAGTTTTTTTTTTTTTTCGCTTTTGCGTGAGACGGCAGAAGGGGCTATTTGCATGTAACACCTTGCTCTACAATCTTCCATACTTTTCATTTTAACTCCTGTCATTTTAATATTTGCAACAGTACCCTCAAAATCTTTCATTTTTTTGACTTTTCTCTATGTGGAATTTACACTATTTATATATTTATATATATGTATAACGAGAGGAAAGAGAAACAATAATAACATGAAATTTTAATGAAATCCCAAAAAATAAAAAATATATTAAAATATGCATATCGCGTTTCTTTTTTTAATATTGAATTTTTCATGTACTTCAGCTATTTTTTTGCTTACTTTTTTAATTCAAATCTAATTTAGTATTAGGAAAATAAATAAGAGCCTGAAAAAATTGGATGTTATTGGATGAAAGAATGTTATTTGCACTCTTTCATGGTAATTTTTTTCGCATAATTTTTTTTTTGATAACGAAAGACTTTCGCCAAGGTTTTAAGTTCTGATTTTAAAATTAATTTTGACAACTATTTAAATTGATATATTTGGATCATTTTGGTTATTTTAGTTTTGATCAAATCACATTTTTTTACTTTTATTTTAAATTTAAAATTATTATAAAAATTAAAAAAGTGTAAAAAAATATTTTTTTAAAGTAAAAAGTTACTCAAAATAAATATCATAGCTAGGATTTCAACACAAGATAATATGATTCGAAATTAAAACTTTAATTATTATATTAAAAATAAATTATAATATAAATATTAAAAAATTAAAATTAAAATATTTTGAGTTGACCAAAAATTGAACACAACTTAGAATCTTAATTTAGATTGACAAAAAAAATATAGTACAAATTTTCTGACTCAATTGAAGAAGAGTTTTCCTCATGATTTGAAGTTTCGGTTGAAGTATGTCAAAAATATGTTATTTCTATTTATATATTATATTTTTATTATAAATTAGAATTAGCCTAAAGATTAAAGTTTTGACTTGAAGCAAGGTGATATGAGTTGCATTCTTGGCCTTTATAATTTTTCCTTTTATATTTCAAGTAATTTTTTACCAAAAAAATTGATTTAATAATATATATATATATATATATATACTATTTTTTATTTTTAAAAATGTATTTAATATTTTTTAATTTAAAATCAAATTTTAGTTAAAAATTACAAATTAAAAATCATTTGATCAAAATTGAAATAGACCAAAATTATCAACTATTTTTTTATTTTTATAAATTCGTTTAATATTTTTAAATTTAAAATTAAATTTTAGTTAAAAAAAAAATGTTTGATTAAAATTGAAATAAATGGAAACAATTGAAACAAAATCGAGACAACCAAAATATATTAATTTCAATGGATGATATTTAAAACCAGGATTTGAAATTATGGTTAAAACGTTTCTATTTGGGTCGAGATCAAAACTTTTGGGCCTTTCCTCGTTTTAATTTTAGGGTTTCGCTAATGAAGGATGTTTGTTGCTTTGCGGATCGGCCGCACTGAGGCAAAGCACAGAGCCATCGATGGGCTTCTTAGAGGCAACGTAGGATGACGACAAGAGTCTGATCGCGGTGCTACCTCGGAGCAACGTGTCAGTTCTTATGCAGCTGCATTTTTCAAAATGGGAATAATTTCAACTAAAATAACCGAAATTTATTTGAGTGTGAAAATTATTTTCAAAATTAAAATTTAAAATCTCGGTTTTCCTGCACTTCGGAGTTGGCATATGGCTTGTTTATCACGTGTCAGCCCCGGAGCCGCCCCCACCAGACTCGACCAAATTTCGTGTTACTCGAAAACAAGCCCGATCTCATTTCCCTCCACGTCACGTGCTTCTGCGCGCATAAAAAAATAGAAGAAGCCAAACCCAACAAGAAACACATCCAGAGAAAGGCATCCAATGACAATTTAGTACCTCTTCTGAATCCTAAATTCCCCAACAAAGCCACCGGACCTCACTCCTCCTCCTCATCCACTACCACCGAATCGACGCAGATGATCGTCTCCGCGCTGCTCACCTCCGTAGGCATCAACCTCGCCCTCTGCGTCCTCTTCTTCGCCCTCTACTCCGTCCTCCGCCAGCAGCCCGCCAACCTTGAGGTCTACAAGCCCCGCCTCGTCGCCGCTGGGAGGGCCCGCGGCCCCGGCGAGGCGTCCTTCTCCGTCGAGGACCTCCTCCCCTCCCCCGGATGGGTCCGCCGCGCTTGGCTTCCCTCCGAGGACGACCTCCTCGCTTCCTCCGGTCTCGACGCCGTCGTCTTCATGCGCATCTTCATCTTCAGGTGTTGTTGTCCTTTCCTTTGTTCTAGGTTTTCGTTCGATTCGGTTCGATCTTCGTTGGTTTTTATTGTATTTGTGTTTCTGATGCAGTTTGAGGGTTTTTCTGGTGGCGGGGTTCGTCGGGGTGGTCATCCTTGTGCCGGTTAACTATCTCGGTGACCAGCTTGATTTCATTGACTTCTCCGACTTGCCGAATAAGTCTTTGGATTTGTTTAGCATTTCGAATGTAAATGACGGATCCAATAGGTGATTATCACGTACTCGATTTTTGTTTCCATTTTTTTGTTCACATGTCGTTTATTTTGTATAGCTTCGACTTTAGAATGTCTTTCTCGGTTTGGAGAACAAAAAACAGTTTACGTTGCTCAAATTTGCTAATCCTGAAGTCTGGAGCTGCGCGTTTGGGCTCAGTTTGCTATCTGGCCATCTTCCAAGTAGATTATACTATTCCATTGAATTTGGTTTTGTGTATTGTGTCTTGATGCTTTGTGAAAGTTTCTGATCTTCTGGTTTTAGCAATCAGAGTTTCGTAATCTTGATGGTTTTTGCATACATTTGCTTCGTAAAGGGTGATGAACTTCATCTTATATAGAAACTCATTGGCCGAATTGTGATTGCAGGCTGTGGGTTCATTTCACTGCTGCATATCTTATCACTGGAGTTGTTTGCTATCTTCTGTATAATGTAAGTCAATGTGTTTTTATGTGAAATAACTTTTGGAGGTAGATTATCATAATTTTTGGATTTCCAGGTCACTACACATTAAATTCTGACTAAGTCGTGGTGTTTAATTATTGTTTCATGTAACAAAAACATTACTAATGAGTATTTTTTTTCTATTTAATCTTTTTAATCCACAGTTACATGACATTACATGAGACTGACCAGGTCAATATTTGTAAGAACTGGAAATAAGTCCTCACTTACTCTTGCAGGAGTACAAACACATTTCTTCTAAGAGGCTTGCTTACTATAATGCATCCAGACCACAGCCTCATCATTTTACAATACTTGTTCGTGGTATCCCTTCTGTTGCTGGGAGTAGCTTCAGCGATATGGTTGAGAGTTTTTTCACCGAATACCATCCATCAACTTACTTGTCGAATGTTGTGATTCGTCGAACGGACAAGCTTCGAGGTCTTATCGTAAGAATTATCACAAAGTTGAATTTTCTTTATTTCTCTTTTGAGATCAACCATTCCAGATGTCTGAATGTTTCTGTTTAGTTATATGGAGTTCTGCGTACTAGTGATAAGAGTGAAAAATTTGTTCGGTTGCAAATGAAATAACATTTGCCAATTATTTTATGTCCAGGCTGATGCTGAGAATCTATATAGACGTGTTACACATCTAAAGTCAAGATCTCATGCTTCTCGTACCTCTAGTGATCGTGATTTTCTAGGATTGTTTAAACAGAATGGTGACCTTGTAAGGCAGTATTCGAAGAAGCTAGAAGATCTGCAAGAGAATGTGAGGATAGAGCAGTCAAATGTTTCTTCAACAACTGTGGTACATCTTCTGTTTTTGTGCCAATAGGAATAATGTGCTTACAGTGTCACACATATGTTTCTTTTCTATGCTTGATTTGCATTACATTCCCAATACTTGGATGATTAGCTTGTCTTTTCTTCATGCTTTTACATCTATAGATCAGAAGACCGATCATTCTTGGTATCATTTTGATGTAGAACTGCTTTCTGATTTTGCATCTCATTCTTTAGGACGTTCCTGCTGCTTTTGTTTGCTTCAAATCTCGGTATGCTGCTGCGACTGTTCTTCACATTCAACAATCTGTCAATCCCATACAGTGGATTACGGAGCAAGCTCCAGAACCAGATGACGTCTATTGGCCATTCTTTTCTTCATCATTCACGCAAAGATGGATTTCCAAGTTTGTTGTTATCATTGCTTCTTTTATCCTGACAGTCATCTTTTTGCTTCCTGTTGCATTTGTTCAAGGACTTACCAATTTAGAACAGTTGGAGACCATGTTCCCATTTCTGAAGGGCATTCTGGAAATGTAAGTCGCTGTCAACTCATTCTTAAGATGCTTACCATATCCTATCCAGATATTAACATCTCTTTTTCTTAAAATCAATTGACTGTTTACTTGAAGAGATCTCTGCAAATTATAGCCTGTCCCTTAAGTGTAAATAGTTGCAGGCAGTTGTTCCTTGCATTTGCTTCTTCATGTTTTTTTCACATAACATGGTAGACCACCCATGTACTCCTGGAGAGAGCTGACATTCCTAAATGAAAGGCAACTCCACTGTTTTTTATTATTTGTTTTTTATATCTATAATTCTGTTAGTGCCACTGTGTGAAATGTGTCTCCACCTCCTGCAATATGTACTGATCAATGAACTGTCTACCTGCAGAACTGTCGTAAATCAAGTTATTACAGGATATCTACCCAGTGTTATTCTTCACTTGTTTCTATCTATCATACCTCCAATCATGAAGCTCTTTTCCACCATGCAAGGCTATATATCTCAGAGTGAGATTGAGAGAAGTGCCTGTAGTAAAATGCTTTGGTTTATCATATGGAATGCTTTCTTTGCAAATGTGTTAGTTGGATCAGTTTCAAGTCGATTGCAGATTTTTGTTGATCCCAAGTATATACCTTCGAGGCTTGCCATTCTTGTGCCTGCACAGGTGATTTTTATTCTTTGTTAGATGACATCTTTTATTTTTAAGAACTCTATAGTTTGATTTGATTAAGCATCAACATTGGTTCAGGTCGTGCTTTAGCTGGTATCAGACTTCACAACCTTGCTTATAAAAGGCAACTCACCTGAGAAGTAACAAGTTGGCCTTTTTGTCATGCAGGCTTCCTTTTTCATTGCATATGTAGTGACCTCGTGGACTAGTTTGTCATCAGAGCTCACTCGTGTGATGACTCTTATCTGTAATTTCATGGGTAGACATTGTTTAAAATGTCTGGATGCTGAGTTCCAAACACCTTCTATGCCATACCACAGTGAAATTCCTAGGATTCTTCTGTTTGTGCTTATTGGATTCGCTTATTTTCTACTAGCTCCGTTGATTCTGCCATTCATAATTGTTTTCTTCTGTATTGGATACATTGTTTACCGCAATCAGGTGAGTGAACTCTATTTATGTTGTTATTGTATTTTTAAAGTATTCTGTTTTAGTTTTCTTCCACTTTTCAATGTGAACCTACATTATGTATCTACTCTTCATAGAAGGATAGTAACTTGTTCACAAAATAAAATAAAATAAAATAAAATAAAAAATTGCAAGAAGGCAGTTTTACTAGTCAAATGGTAACTTTGGTTGATTTTTATAATTATGTTAAACAGAGAGCATAGTGTGCTCAACACTTTAATATTTTATAGGACCTTATGGCTATGGCCTTATATGCAGCTACTGAATGTATATCAGCCAAAGTATGAAACTGGTGGGAGATTTTGGCCTATTGTCCACAACTCTACTATATTTTCTCTGATCCTTATGCAAGCAGTTGCATTTGGGATATTTGGACTCAAGAAACTACCTCTTGCATCAAGCTTGATTTTGCCACTTCCAGTGCTCACACTTCTATTCAATGAGTATTGTCGGAAGCGTTTCCTACCCATTTTTTATACTTTCTCTGCCGAGGTATTTATTGTTCTGTTTGTTCTGTTGATGATTTTGTATTCAAGCAAATTTCTGGCATTACCATTTAGGGACTTGATTGTGCCTTTGAAATGGTCAATATTGACCCTAGAATATGGCTTTTGAATTTCAGCATTATCTGATGTACTCTATCATTTTATTTGCAGACAATGATAAAGAAAGATAGGGAGGATCAGAGAGACCCATCATTCATGGATGAGTTTCTGGACACAGTGGTCAATGCATATCATGATCCAGCCCTTATACCTATAAACCGCTCAGTGAGCACGCACGAAAGAATCTCCCCCCTACTCTCTTAACCTGAAGCATGAGATAGTAAGCGACTTCCCTGGGGAATGTTTTCTGACCATGGAAACAAGTGGTGTGTAAAGGTGCGTAATTGGGCTAATATTTTCCATCTTCATACAACTGAAACTAGCTGTTCTATTAATGTGTTTTTTCCATTATTATGGTACTTCTCACAGGGATACTAACATGTATTCATCAGCTTGTGTCAAGTTGCTTGTGGCGTCTTGCGTTCCAAATGGTGTTCATAGTGTTGTTATAGCTGCATGTAAATGATCAATTTTTTCATCATCAAATAACTGAAAATACATGGGCTTCCCTTGTTTGTATTTGGAGTGTGGAGCGTGAAAGCCTGGTTGTGACTATCTCTGTATTATATGTAGTATGCTGCATTTCTGACCAAGGCATGAATATTTGGGAGTCCATTTTTGTTACCTTGTTAAATGCTGCTCCCACATTTGATGAGCTCTCTTTGCTGAGCAAGGGACAATAATGCTGTTTGAGGTCCCAACAAGCCATTGTCTGGCTATCACGCAACTAGGACTCTAAACAATTTGTTTTTTAGAAAATGACCTCTCCCATTGAGAAGACACGTGGAGCCCAGTTTGGGGCTTTGCACGATTAGTGCTTTATTTGGTTTCTGCTTGTTTGTTGGTATTGACACATCAATATTGCATATTAGACCCTGCTAGATCATTACATGATGGCCATGATGCCATTAAAATTTCTTTTGTATACTTTTGGTGAATCCTGGGGTAAGTTTTCACATCTGTGCGTTCTCTGTCTTTAAGTCTGAACCTTGTTACACTCGTGGCCTTCGAAACCTTCTGTTTTGGTCATAAGAGGCAGTGGTTTGACCTCCATTACACTCGAGCATATACACAATGAAGCAAGTGCAAAAGAAAAGTAGTGAATCTAATATAACTGTAGTCAATTCTGTGCAGATACAGCAAACAAGAAGAATAGTAGACAATATAGCATATACAGGTCCAATGCACAAAACATAAGACATGAGATAACCATCACAGTCTGATCTTATTACGCTTGACACCAAATTATTATTGCTAGGTTATTGCATGCTTCCAAGTACTTGGGAGTCAAAATAGAAGCTAAAGGAGTTTGCATGCTAAAAACACCTTCCTGTGTCAGTCAGTGGCATCAATTGCAGATTAAGATCTCATTGGAAATTTATGCATTAGATGCATGAACACATTCACATGATACGAGATTGATTGAGACCTTAGTATGCATGACTCGTGTTTCGTTATGGATCTTCTGTATTGGAAAAAGGAACTCTATTATGTTTCACACTAAACCCAAGACCAAGGGCTCAATTGGGTTGAGATGATCGCGAAAAAATTACAATTAGCTAGTTGGGTGAAATGGTAAAGAACTCAAAACTTTGACAAAGAGTATGATAATAAAATATGATGACGAAAAGAGTACAATAAGAAAAATATGATGACAGCACAGCAATTGTCACCGAGAAGGTGTTCGGTGCAATTGTCATCAGGATTTAGTGGTGCTAAATATCGGTAGATGAAACTAATAGTCGGGCAAAAAAATAGAGCAATTAATTATTAGCAGATCGTGTTTCACGGATCTACAATAATTTTTTTTTTCGGCGATATTAGGCTTGTGCTTTTATTTTATTTATATTTTGTGGGTTTATTTATGCTAATGACTAAAAAAATCCTATCGAGTCAGTTTGAGTCGGTTTGAATCAGCAACCTTGCAGCACTTTCGAATCTGAGTTGCTCACACCAAATCAAATGGTTTTTTTTTCCCTTATTTTTTCCGTGTTACTCTATATATAATTAATGAATTTTAGATTTTTATAACCTCAAATTATTTGGACCTTCCTCTCCTTTTTCTTGCGGGTCGAATTTGTTGTTGTGTGGGATTTTTTGCATTTATAACCTGGAATATTGGAAAATTACACGTGCCCGTGTTGAATTTGCTTGTTTGCTTGTAAATCCTTTGATGTACTTGTCTATCACTAATATTGTGTCAAAAATGATGTTTGAACTCTTAATATCAAAAAAAGTGTTAAAAAATGGTGATACACAGGCTTGGGTGTACAATGGTTATGTTTTGTTGCTGATATAATGCAAAGAGTTGAACTAATTAACATATACTAATTAATTTTAACTAGCTAAAGATCTGTCTGTTAGTTAAAGAGTTTCTCAAGTTCTCTCTTTATGTACAACATTGTATTTTTTGTATCTACACTTATTTTTTTAAAAAAATTCATCATTATTTTTATACATTTCGGTTAAACACAATGTTTTACCAAACGGACCCTGCCATTGTTACAGTTTTTTTTTTTTCCCCTACAGTGAACATAATAAACATTTTTGTTTAAGCGTCAACAAAGAAGGTTCCATATGTTTCAATAACATCAAACCCAAAATAAGGCCAAAAGGAAACGATCAACTAATAAGGTCCCCGTTTAACCTCTCGGATCCAAATATAAGTGCTCCGTCTCATTCATGCACATCAAATGAACAGAGTGAAAAGCGATAGTGGAAGATGGTCACCAAGAGAAAGAACAACCCGACCACTACCGACCACTCCGGGTGGGACGAGGTAGCCGCGGCAGCAGCTGCAGCGGCACTAGGTGCCGCCCTACAAGCCCGGAAGCTGTTTGTAGGGGTCCGGCAACGGCCGTCGGGGCCGTGGGTGGCGGAGATCAAGGACACACCATACACAAGATAAGGGTGTGGCTGGGCACCTTCGATACAGCAGAGGACGCTGCCAGGGCCTATGATGAGGCTGCATGCCTCCTCCGTGGCGCGAACACGCGGACCAACTTCTGTCCATCCTCCCCGTCACAGCAGCCAGCCAAGCCTGCGCTGCCTTCGAGGATGACCAACCTGCTGCTCTTGAGACTGAGAGCCAATGCAAACCAACAGCAGCCAAGAGGAACTAAGATTACAACGTCATCAACTAAGGCAGCAACAGCAGCTGTTGCAGCAAGAAGAAGGAACTTTAGTTGAGGATTATGGAATAGATTTCGGTGAGTTTTTGGACAACTGCAATCTTGGAAGTTATAACAATGGAGAAGATAATGCAGATTTCCACTCAGCGTTTGGGATGCGGAGCCAGAGATGGTGAAGAGGGTAAAGCATGGGAGCGGGAGCTGTGAGAAGGAAGGAGAAGAAGGCAAGGGCCTTGAGGCCAATGGGAAGGACTTGATGCAGCGCAGTGGTGTTCCACAGTTGATTAGTGATGAGGGAGAGCTGGCGCTCTGGAGCTCTCTTGATCTTCCTCCAATTAGTTTCTTTTCTTAGATTCAAGTTTCTGGGTTCTTTGAACCCTGTGTTTTGTTCATATGAAGCCGATTGATTGGGCTAATATGTGCGTGATTTCAGTAAGGTAACGATTCTGATGTAAAGAAGTGGATGAATTACTATCCATTTTATACTAGAAACTGATATGCAAACTTCCCCTCTCGAGTATTGTGTTATCTAGTTATTTCAGGTTTGCTTCTTATATAAGTTTTTCTTGAATTCAGCAAGAAAAATCCAAGAAAACCCCATCTTTAGAGAAATAAAATCATTCAATTGGGAGATTGATATGAATTTTATAATGTTTTGAATATGTACCGAGGATAAAAATAATATTAATGGTGTCTTTCGAAATTAACTCTTTTCTTTGCGTGCTTTTTTTTTTTCTTCCTTCTTTCAAAGGTAATGATAATATAATAAACAAATCCTCACAACCACCTTCAAAGATTTAAATTGTTTGGCAGCAAAAATAAGCTACTCAATGAGAAATGTGTTTCCTGATTCCGGATTCATGAAAAACAAAAGCACAAAGAAAGGTGACTTGGAGCATAAAACATAGATAATAGAGTTTCTCGTAAGTCAAAAGTATTGAGATCATTCCAAGTCAAAAAAATCGAGTAAACAAATTAATTAAACAACAAATAAGCTGTCCAGAACAAAAGATGCACAACAATGAACACCAAACTGACAATACTCCCATTTCAAATCATGTCACCGCAAAATTTCTTGAGAAACATGTGAAAAATTAGGGTGCAAATCTGGACTTTGGTTAGGTTCTGATGGCTAAGGCATCCACAATAAATTTTCAGAATTACAAAGAAACAAGTGGACTACCGAGTGCATACCAAGCAATCACAGTTCATACATAATTAAGCTATCTAGTTTGATCTGCCTTCCAAACTCTTTATCACTCTCAAACCAGTAAGAACTGATCTATGTATCACTCTTTGTTGATCCAAGTATCTGACAATCTTGAGACAGAAATGCAATATCTTTCGAACAAGATGGGCAATCACCGTCTCCGCATTCCTCTTCCACCACGCCCTCTGAAGGCAGGCCCACCACGGCCCCTCCCAGCCATTGCGCTTGCAGCAGCTTCACCTTGTGCACTCTCCGACTGACATTTATTTGCAACCAACAGTCAAGTGGATGGTGATCGGAACTCAAATTATACAGGTGCAGCGAAGTAGCAGAGACTATATGAGATCTCTTACCTTTGGATTTTTCACTGTTTCATCAACACTCAGAATAAGACAAGCAGCTTCAGTTGCAGCATTAATAGCATTAATCTACATTTTATGTTAAAAATCCTCATCAAAAGCACGTTCCAACTGAGAAGAACAATAGGCAAGTAACAAGTACCAAAACATCTACCTTAACAACTGAAGGTTCCCATACAAAGTTCGCAAAGGAATCGGCAATTCCACCTGTGTTAATGTCTACACCATAATTTGCTCCTGTCCCTGTAGTAAAAAGTGTATGAGTAAAGGAATACTTCCACAGACCAACTCAAGAAATAGGATGAACCTAACCAAGTGCATGCTTCTGTCTGAGTTTGTTCAACACATCAGTTGCATCAAAACCAGCATTGTCACAAAGTTGCCTAGGAATAATCTGCATCAACACAAAGTCATAAGAATGGAAAGGAAGTGAACCAAGGGCAGGGTAATCACAATAGGCCAATTCATATGGCAGGCAAAAGGATGCTGAGTATTGCCAATTTGCTAGCTTAATATGCAATTAAGCTTTCTTGTGAAATATGATCACAAAGTTGATTACAGACAGTAGATTCAAGAACAACTAAGGATTGAATGAACAAAAAATCCAATTCTCAGAAGTAGACAATAGGAATGACAAAAGACCCAGTCAGTTCATAAGCATGAAAGTTGCAAATAAGAATTGATGAATATAAAGAAACAAAATCTTCCAAGCAATTAACTGTGTACCTCAAGGGCTTTTGCGTACGAGTTAATAAACAGTTGTGATTTTCCGGCTATGGACCGTGCATGCATTCTCAAGAACCGACTTATTTCCATCTGCCATAAACATAAAAGGATTATGTTCCACAAAAGCAAGTCCAATAAGTAGCATTATGAGCAAAACTCACATCTATAGCGCCACCACCAGGCACAACAGTTGAGTTCTTCAAAGCTCTTCTAACAATCATAATAGCATCGTGCAAGCTCCTTTCAGCTTCTTCAATGAACTGCAAACGTATGCTTGATTAATAATCAAGCAAAAAACTAATTTCAGACTTGAAGAATGACGTATATTCACAAACCTGATCTGCCCCACCACGGAGGACGATAGTTGCAGTCTGACCAGAGGGGCAACCACTAAAAATATTGAACCGTTCATTTCCTACTTGTTTTTCCTCAAACACTTCACAAGATCCAAGAACCTTTTTCACAAAACAAACCACAAAAAAGTGAGAAGGAAATAAACTCAATACTCTAGAAAATATTGTATGCAAGTTTTAACATTTTCGGTATTGAATGCCAAATTGATTGAGCTTGGAATAAACACTGCTGCAAATACTACATGCCACAAAGTTGCAAAAAATAGCACATACTAATCAGAAGTAATTCTGAATGGGTAATTGAGACAGGACCCAAAATCACAAAGTAAGCCCAATCAAAACTAGCACTGATCCAAAAATATACTCTTCAGACCTGTCCTAATACAAAACAAAAAAATTTGACTGAGTTTGGAAATGCAAAAGCAGTCTGCTGCAGATAATACATGCTACAAAGTTACCAAAAATAGCACATACTAATCACAAGTAATTCTGAGTAGTAATTGAGCCAGGGCCCAGAACCCCACAGTAAGCCTAATGTATTGCTAGAGATTATCTGAAAGCATACTATTCGAACCTATCCTAATACAAAAGAAAAAGGAATCAAGTAGAAGAGATGTGAAACCTCATCGACAATATTGTTGACTGAAGTCTGCACAGTTCCACCTGTTGCAGCAGCAACACGTTGCAGATCCTCTTCTGTTACACGGCCAGCACAAAAAATGTCCCGATCTGCAAAATACTGAACCAAAATGCCCGTGGATAACGGCCATCAGTCATGACTATAATAGAATTGCAGAAAGGGAAGCAAGGAATCAAAGAAACCTGTGTTCCAAGGTCACCAATCGCCAAACGCGAAAGAACAATTTTTGCTCCACTTTTCACACACTTATCCAACTTATCATAGATGATATTCCACTCAGCATCAACAACTGATTGATACTGTAGAGGATCTGACAATCTGCACAACACACAAAGTGATATGAGAACAATTCGGTACCACAACACAGGAAAACAAGTGACCTGCCACCAGGATACCTGATTTCTGCATTTTCTTTTTCTGATTTGAGTTCCAGCTCAATGTTCAATAAAAGAATCTTCGGACTCAAAAACTTCTTTGGTTGCTGCTCAAATCCAGCATAAGAAAATGTCTTTTTGAAAGCAACACCATTAACAAGAAATGAATCTCGCATGTTACCACCAGGGACCTGCAGGAAAGACTAAAACATCAGATTTTGAAATACGAATTGTAGATTTTGCCTATCTCCTGTAAATGGCTATATTTCCATAAGAAAATACTCATTTTAAATGTTAACCAAATTAGAATTAGGTGCTTGTTTGGTCCATTTGAATATTATGCACAATTGGTGGAAGGATCAACATTATGAGTGAGAATGCACAGCATAAAGACTTCATTTCGACCAAGAACATGACCAGTGGCTGTGTATGCAGATTGAAACATTTTCAAACACCAATTTCTGCAAAACACTACCATTCCTTACAAGACTCACTTACCTTTTTTATCCCAATTAAGTTTAGTCTATCATCATTTCCTATAGCCATGACAGCATCCACAACCATTGATGCAAAAAACTCCTTTTCACCTCCAATCAGCTTAGAAGAAAGTGTTGTGGCAGCACATTTAGCTAACAGCATTTTCTTTTCCTCCAAACTTTTGCCCTCAATGCTCACAGCAAGTTCTTTAATTTTCTCAATTGCCTGTTGATGAAAGTCAGACAGTATCTGAGCTGATCAAGTAGATAATCCCCCTCAATTGCAGATGTTACGTAAGACTGAAAAGTACTAACCAGATAGCATGCTGTCCTGAAACTCCTAATGAGATTTTGCGGATGGACTCCATCCTCTATGAAAGGTTTTGCCTCCTTTAAGAACTCAGCTGCAAGAAGTACGACTGTAGTGGTTCCATCACCAACCTGTATCAAATCATGAAATCAGCTACATGCCTTGGGTATATATAAACACACCAGCGCTTTGTAATCCTAAGACACTAAACAAAAGTGCTTGGCATATTCCTCATAAAACTTACCACGAAATGAACATTCAAGCTCAATTTACAGCTGGAGGAACAAATAAAATAGAACACTACATCTTCTTTTTTCATTCGTCCTGACTCAGTAGTGGTCTATGTTCTCTAACTATGCAGCTAATAGCTTTCTCACAGACATTCGAGATTACAACATCAAAAAGACTATATAGATGCAAACACGCCCAATAGACACTTAAATAGGCAAACTTTCGTAGAAACATTTTGGATCAATAGGAGTACAAGCGCAAGGAAATGATCAAACTTTTTTCTAAAAATAGATTGCGTTTAAAATTCACAAGGCCAAATTCAAAATCTAATAGTTAATTTTACAAGCTACAAATCACTAGACTTCAAAATTTCGAGTTTTCACGGAACAAAACCCTAAATCTCAGGTCAGGAACACATACCTCAGAATCCTGGGACTTGGCGATGTCAACGAGGATCTTTGCGGCAGGGTGGACGATGTCGAGGAGCTTCATGATCGTGGCGCCATCGTTGGAGATGGTGGTGTTGCCCTTATCGTCGTGTATGAGCTTGTCCATCCCGCGCGGCCCCAGCGTCGTCCTCACGGTGTCCGCCACCGCCGTGCACGCGTTGATGTTGCTCACAACCTGCGCCTTCCCCTGTGACGTGTCCGTCCCTTCCTTTAGCAGTATGATCTGCGGTTGCTGCGAGATCGAACAACCACCGCGGATCGAACCTGACGTTAGTCTAGAATTCATCGCAGCCATGGTCGGATGAAGGAGAAAAGGAGGTGCTTACCAGCATGGCCGCCATTGGAGCAGGAGAGAAGTCTAGGGCTAGGGTTTGGGGAGTGTTCCAGAAGTAGTGAGGATGGAAAGCGGGGGAAATGGAAGCAGGAAGTGACTGGTGAGGACGGCCGGCGTGCGTGGCACGTGCTATTCTCCTTCTCACATTGAAGTGAAGCGGGTTCGGATCTGATTATTCCGAGTAGGATATCCGACAACCCAGTAGAGAATTACAAAAAGCGAAATAAGCGAAAAAATAATGAGAGAAAAAAATTTTTCCTTTGGATATTTTTCTTTTTGTGGTATTCCTTTCCTAAGAGACTGTTTAGATTGGGAAAAAAAAATTAAATCCTGAAATTTTGATTTTTAATATGCTAGATTTTATTGTCCTGAAAATTATGAATTTTGATGTGTATTTCTTTTGATGAAAATCCTGAATTTGCAGCACAAAATTTTTTAAAAAAAATCAATCGAAAATTATTCAAGAGTTTGATTTCTAGTTAATTTGACCGAAAATTAGAATCACCCATTTGAGAATTCAAAAAATTAGCGAATATATCAGCTAAATTATTTTGGTGTATATGTGTAATACTCTAATAAAAAAAAATTGTAGAAATTTCAGAGCATGGAAAATTCAACTAATTGCTGTAGATATGTTACCCATTTAGGTCCATGGGCCTTTTTGATGGGCCTATTAGCCCATTTATTGGTGAGTCCACTGGCCCAATACAAAGCGCACTTACCTGTCGTTTGGGAAAATTAGAGGAGCAATCACATTTTTCCCATTTTTGGGTTTGTGGCGAAGGTGCGCCCTAAAATTATTTCCCATTTTTTCAATATTTTAAAAAAGTATTGTTGTACCGAGATATTGATGGAGTCAGGATCACAACTGATATGATTAGATTGACTCTTTAAAATATAAACTTGTCGGACCGACTTTTATCATAATCTGCATGTAAAATATAAAAAAATAAAAAAATAAATTTTTTTTTGAAAAATAGTGATATAATAACCGTATTTTGGTCATCTTTATTTTTTTATATATAATTTCAATCTTCGAGTTTTTATTATCGATTTCCGCCTCAAATCTCGTATTTTTGTTAATCAGCTCTTAAGCTCAATTTTTCTTCAAATGAGTTTTGCCACAATTTTTGCAGTTCTGTGAAATTTTCTTGGGCTTTTCATGCCCTAGCGAAGTTTGCTCTGATTTCCCCACTATTTGGCGAAGCTTACATCAAAGCCTATTTACTTGAAGAGATTGAACCGAATATATATATATTTATATATATATATTTATATCCAATTAAAATATTTAAGGTATCATATGATTTAAGATCAAGGTCAAACTTAAATTCAAAATTTAAATTAAAATATAAAAAGATAATCTGATCAAATATTTGGTGTTTAAATGTTAACTTGACTAATAAATGGTTTAAATTTTTAAGGTATTTTTATATCCTTGAGTATATTATTTATTTAATTTAAATGAATAAATATGAGGGTAATATGATAATTTACTTTTTAAAATAATGTAAAGATAATCTAATTATTTTTTTTTGATGTTTGAATGATAGACTAATCAGAATAGAATGATTCTGATTTTGATCCCGATTTAGTATTCTTTTATGTCGAAAACAACAATAGAATTTTATATGCAAGATTGATTATCATAACTATATGGTTAATATTTATATTAGCCATGTTAATCAGAATCATATCGTATTTACTATCATAATCCAAATATGTCGTACACGTTCAATGTAACGAATGTTTTTTGTGTTTTAACCAATGTTTGCTGTTTCGGTATCGGTTTCAATTTCGGGACCTAGCGAAACTGATACGTTTCAGCCGTTTCGATCATTTCAGTTTTAGTTTCGGCCATTTCGGTTTTGGCCAAAAGATTTTTTTTAAATTATTAATTAGGTGTTGACCAAAGTTTGACTATATTTTGACTGTACTTTGACTTCAAATTAAAAATACAATAAAATATTAAAAAAAATTTGGAAAATTTTGAAAAATTAGGAATGAATTTATACTTAATTTTATCATAATATTAAATATTATTTTAGTTAATTAATATTAATTTTGATAGTTAGTCACTGATATAATCTATTTTTAATATATATTAGTATATTAAAAAAATATATAAGAAATAATATGAATATGATTAAAAGTTAAAAATTAACATAAGCACATTTAACTTTTTATGAAAATGTATTTCACATATACATAATTTATAAATTCTAAGATAATATAACTAATCATCATAATCATCATCAGTTGAGTTTGGAACATCTGGGTGTGAAATTACAAATTCAGTACGTGGATGATCCGGACGAGCATTTGTAGGTATATAAGTTAGAACAATTAGCTATGCGCGATCTTGTGGCAACGGTTCTGAAGTATAACCATACATCGAAGGTCCAAAATGAAAATTATATTTTGACTAAAATTTAACTTTATTTCAATTTTTTAACTTCAAATTAAAAAATTATAATATGTTTAACATTTTTTAAAAATAATGAATAATTACGTGAATAATATTATGTACGTAAACAGTATCTGACAGAAACCGATAAGGACGTCGAAATGGCGATAGCGTTGGCCCCAGTGTGAGGCCAGTCTTATATTGCGGGAGTACGGGTCAGGTCGGTGAGAGCACAAGATAGGCGAGAGAGCGGCGGTAGATTAGCGAGTGAGTGCGCAGGGCCCTTAGGCTCGGACACGAAGCCGACGCGAGGTCCTCCCCACGCCCCTCCCCCCCCCAACCCCAAAACCAAAATCCCGCACGAGCTCGGCGAGCTCCTGCTTGCTCGTCTGCGCTCGAGCCTGGCGAGCTCCCACTCCTGCACACTCCCGCCCGCGAGCTCAACAGCGCGCGCTCCTGCCTGCGTTCGTTGGCGAAGATGAACAGTAATGAACAGTAAACCCTAGCTGATCTGATATATGCGGTTTCGTTGCGGTTCCGGCCGAAACTGCAAACCTTAATTTTAACATGTTATTTTCATAGATGAAAATGGATAAAAAAATTTTAGCAAAAAACAACTTGTGGTATGACGAATTTATAAAAAATTATTTACCTTATCAGTAGTAGTAAAATTTATTCATTTTATATTATAAATTAAAAATTATTTTAATTAAAATGTTTAAAATATTTTATTTTAATTTGATAATTAAATTATAAAAAATTTAAATTATTTTTATTTGATTTTAATTCGGAGAGCTGGTTTAGTAAAATTAAAATTAAAATTTTATAATATAGAATATCTAATTTTTCATAAAAAAAGGATAAAGTGAGTGATTTTTTATTAATTTAATAACTATTTAAAGTAAGATCAAAAAATAATTTATTTTTTTATATTAATTTAATTTATTAAACTAAATTAAAATAATTTTTTAAAAAATTATTTTACTATTTTTTACTAATTTATAATATAAAATAAAATTTTAACAATAATGATAATTAAATCTTTTTTCATGAAATTATAATAAAGCAGACAATTTTTGGCCAAAAATTTTATAATAAATTAATGCAATCTTTCGATGAAATTTCGGTAAGATATCTCAATGGAAAGAAATGTCACGTGGGTTGGGGCTGCCATGGGCCCGGTGATGAGCTACATGCCACCTTGCCATGCTGCCCTTTGAACCAAATCATACCCCTCCAATTTAATTTCTCTGATTTGATGCCACTCCCCTTGTCTACGACTGGCTACGTATCGTGTACATATCGCCTACCGAGATCAAGTTCGTTTTTTTTTTTTTTTTGCCAAAAAAACTCACTTCGTATGAGATTTAAAAATAAAATTGCTTGTTTTAATAGCAAATAGTCACTTGTGCTATAAAAAAATTACACAAAATCACCTCCCTCGTAATTAAATTTGCATTAGACCATCTCTCGTCAGAGAAATTTTTTTTAAAAATTAAAAGTAAATATTATGAGTATATTCTACAAGGTGCAATCAATTTATATACCAGGAAAATGACCAAATAATCTTAAAATTAATTGTCTTTTTTAATCGGTGTTTTCCGTATAGAAAAGTGGTTTTTTTTGCCACGTATACTCAACAAAATACCATTAAGAAAAATCTTAATACTAATCTAACTAAGAAGCATCACAATCAAAAAAATTGAAGGAGGGCTTTAGTTGTTGATCAAACGCAACCACCTCGTCATACAGAAATCCAATGACACTCCTCCCTTGTCCAAAATCCACAGCATATAAAATTGTGAGAAGTAAACAACAACAGCAAACCCTCCTTCCTCTTCGCACAGTACACACATCCCTCGTGGTGAGATAAGCTCCACAGAGACTTCACCGTGGAAATGAAGCCCACCAAGATCATGAGAATATCAGTTCATGCCTTTTTGCAGAGCTACAACTCCTTTGCCTCCGTCGCCGCGCTTCTTGTCTTCCCTGTTTCGATCTCCGTTCTCCTCTCTCAGGCGCTTACCTCCTCCTCGTCCTCCTCCTTGCCTTTCATCCTCTCCTTCAATAACCGAATTCGATCGTTATTCGATGCCGCCGGATTCCCCACTTCCTCTCAGTTCTTCGCTCTTCTGAACCTCAAGCTATCACAAACCATCTTCTCCTTTGTCGTCGCGTTTCCTTCATCCGTCACTTTCCTCGCTCTTGCTAAGGCATCGGTGATTCAAACCATTCATGAGTATCCTCTTCACAAAATGGCTCCTCCTCCGCTCTCTTCTTCCGCTCGCCTTTATTGCGCCGTGCTTGCTACTTACCTTGTTAATTCCTTCATCATCTTCTCCGCCAACGCCGCCGTCTTCTCTCTGCTATTCGTTGCATTAAATCTTGCAGATTTGCTTGGTCTGTCTTCCTCATACAGCTATATTCTTGCTCTCTCTGCCTTTGGCGCAATCATTTATTCGGTCGTTCTGGCTAGCACCTTGGTGGTCTGCAACTTGGCAACCATAGTCTCCGCAGTGGAGAATTCCGGTGGATTTCTGGCGGTCCTGAAGGCGTGCTTGCTTATGCGCGGAAGATCATCGACTGCTGTGACCCTGGCTTTTCCTGCCAACCTCTGCATGGCGGGCGTGGAAGCTCTTTTTCAGTACAGAGTGGTGAAGCCCTACCTTATGCACAAGGGACACCATCTTGCTTTTGTTGGGGAAGGATTCACAATCATTTACATGTACTCAATCCTCATTGTTCTTGATGTCATTATGGGCTACATTTTCTACAAAAGCTGCAAGCTCCGGGATCGGTCCAATTCAGATGGTTATGATCATCAAACGGAGCTGGAGCCAGATGATTAGGCCAACCTTCAAGTCTGAATTTGAATCTAATATGCTTCAGCAATAGCTCAGAGCTTGCGTCCCTCTCATCTTGAAGAGAGCGAGTCCTTTAGACATAACAGAGCTGTATATTCTATCTAGTTCAGGAAAAAAATGTACAGCATTTCTCTAAAGCAAGAAGAATAATGGAGAAATATGCAAGAATTCTCCAACTTTCCTCTCGATCATTAATTTCTTATTTTGAATGTGGTCGGTTCAATTGTGTATTGGAAACTAATCTGAGTGGTAGATTGGATCATACTCTTGCAATGGGTTTGTTCATTCTTAAAGCTTCAGTGAGATACGTGAATACCAAAGTGTATTTGGAGAAGCAAAGCAACAAGCACATGCTGCGAGTGATGTTGTAGAGTGCACAACAAAATCAATGTGTCTTATCCTTAAAAATAAGAATGAGTGAAGAAAAAAGTAAAACTCGAAGAAGATACTTAAAAGTCGTGCAATTGGCAACAGTGAGTTTAATCTTTTAGATTACTCGTACTAGTTGCAGGTGAATGCAATACGGCACAGAGAACTTTCCTTCAGAATTGTGCATATGAAACTGTTGGAGAAATTACCACTTTGCTTTTGAACCGTACTTTCAGATGTAAATGAAAGAAATCGGAACATTCAGAAACCCGCGGAACGTTCCCGATGACATTGCGCTTTTGCCGAGATTTGGAACTGTTTGGCCTTATTGATGCTGAAGCTGCTATCAGTTACTCTTTCAACTTCATTGTTACCCGTTCTGCAATGCTCGATGCGTGGTCAAATGCTCATTTATACAGCTGAGACATTTCAATGCCATCGTTTTGCCCACGGTACTCGAGACATTTGTTTCTAGATATCAGTTTAGAATTCTAACGTGGGAAGCCACAAACTTGTGCAACTGCAGATAACACTGACCACAATTGCCTCGGTGGGGCAGATAACCATGAAATGCCACAACAAAACACTTTCTTCTTGCATAGAAAGATTCAACAAATTGCTGAAAATATTTTGCTAATCACGCGAAAATCTCCCACAAGATATCTAACTTTGAATTGGAATGCATCATCAAGATAATCATGATATCACACGTTAGTGCAGCAAAAAAAATCTAAGTCAAGGCAAAGTCCATTTCAGAGCACTTAAACGCCAATAAATAGATCTCACTCGGTTCATGAATTTAGTAGGAAATAAGCGAGGAAAAAGGGAGAAAAAAAGTAAAAGCTTGGGGTTACTTTGGGTTTTGGAGCAATCCAGGCCGTTGATATTGTGATTGACGGCGATAATGATGCCTGTCTCCGATGATATGATTTTGGATTAAAAAAATAAGTATTGCTGGTGATTTATATCCAGTGAAAAAGATTTTCCAACGCTTTTACAGAAATGGAAGATTTTTCGACGACAATTTAGGTCAAAAACAGGACATTTCGAAGTCAAAGTCTACGATTCCAGTGCTGAAAAGTGCGATCCAGTTTGTGCACGTGCACGTGTTAAGCGGGACAGCCTGCCACGTGATTTGCATGCCCCACATTTTTACGTCAACCAAAGTAAGCATCTAGCGCATGCTGAGTACTCTCCTCAAAATAGATGTTTATGGTTCACTAAGTACAACTGTTGAATCACTTCATTCTGGAATAGATGAAATCCTCATACTATATTTCTCCTTTTGAAATTTTTTTTATTATGTTTTATTAAAAAATTCCAATTTGAATCAATAATGATCATCTCTCATCTAAATGTTGAATAAAATAAACATCTTAGGAGCCTAATCATAATTAGAAATTCAATAAACTAGGTTGTTTTTACTTGTGTTTCATTTTAATTAAAGGCGATTGTGTCTTATCGAGACATGGATTAAAAAATAGGTTATGTAGAAGTCCGATAATTAGTAACTAGCCATTCGAGGAATTCAAGTATAACGCTAACATACTTTTTATTACTAAAATATATTTAGTATAATGACTTTCGAATGGACTAATGAAGTTTATACTAGAAGATATTTTAGTTAATTGAATGAATATTTTCTTTAGTACAATAAAAAATTTATTAAACACGGCAATTTCAGAGGCATTACTGCAAACAATTTTAGGAATTCTTTTTTTTTTTTTTTTTTGGTTTCAGCTTATACGTAATTTTGCGCTTTGGTGTCCACCCTAATTTTTTCCCTCCTACTTAAAATTGCATGACCGCCATTATATATACATGATAAATAATTTTTTTAAAAGCTCATATTATATTTTAATTTATTGTTCGTGTGCCATTGTCTCAATCACCACCTGGTCTTTTTTTTTTTTTTTTTTCCGACTCAAATTTTCATCATGAAATTACCCATTTGAAGCGCCTTCTAACCTTAAATAATATCGACACGTGCTTTAATTACGAAAATTAAAGCTTTCGAAAGAGATGTAAATTTATCGTAGATTCAAAAGACAAAAACAGTATAATTAAATGCATAAATATTGAAGTATATTTGCATTTTCATATTATTTAGGGTAACCTTAAATCCTTTCGAAGATACCGTTCGATAATTTTATGTATTTAATTGTAATTTTTTGTCATTTGAATGTTTTGTCCCAATAAGTTTAATTATCTTTGGAAAACTTCCATTTTCATAGTTGAAGGTGTCATCGCGTATAACGATGTTGTTTGAGATTAGAAGGTGCTTTAAATGGGTTTGATAAAGGTAAAGACAAATGAACAAGTTTTATGATGAAAAATTGAGTTGAAAGAGAAGAAGATGCACAAAACAGAGGACGGAGGATAGCGAGAAAGATGGGAACAAACAAATTCGAGATTTTATACGATAGTGTCGTGTGAATGGAGTGGTTAGCCAAATAAATGAACCGATGAATTATCAGAAATGATAATTGAAAAATCCGCTGGTTTGATAAAAAAAAGTTAAACAATTTTCAGGAGTCGAGAAGAAATTATTTGTAATTAAATATGGGGTACACATTATTTTTATTAACGCGTAGGGGCAAATTTGTATATCTAACTTTTGCAAGGGGATATATTCAATTACTCATTTTTTTTGGTATATACATGAAAAAACCCTCAAAACAAAAAAAAGGAAGAAATCACATATGTTATCACAAATTTCTAGAAAAAAAACTTTTTTTTAATCACTATTAATAAAAAAAAAAACTTGAATTATACATACAATTTATTGACAATCATATCCTACCCAATTATTTTTTTAATTTATTTTTTATTTTAATTAATGTAAAAGACTATTATACCCCTATTTTTTAAATTTTAGTTAAAAATTTATTGTTTCTAATTGCTTTTATTAGATAAGAGAATTTCAAGCACACAAATATTGTATTATCTCTAATTTCACTAGTTGGCAATGGGAAATATTATTCGAAATTTTTTATGCTCAGAAAAAACAGAAAATTGAGAAAAAAAAATATTACACTTAACTAAAATATAGGGGGTATGACGATATTTTTATATTAATTTAATTATTACAAGATAAATAAAAAACTTATGAATTAAAAAAATAATTATTTATAATTTTTAACCATAATATTAAATTTTTTTTGTTAATAATAACACAGGAGATAACTTATCGTAAATTGGCGATAAAATAGGTGCTTCGACTAAAATCTAAACAAAAAATGTGAACTTAACATCCTTAATGACTCATTATTACCAACTACGAAGGGTTGCACATCCTCTGTACCAAAAAAACAAAATACATATCCCGAGGATGACGGGCGGCGGGATCGGAGAAGAATAGCGTGGCGTTCCTTTCTGGCGAAGGAAAGCGCGGCGATCGGGCGCGGTTCAGTCGCCCGAGTGGTCCGCACGCTGACGTCAGGGGTGGATCTCGCTGTGTTTTCCTAGGGAAATTTATAAGACGAACAAGCTCGAAAAGGCGACGAGAAGATACCAGAGGAGCAGGAGATCTCTCGTCTCGTCTCGTTGGTGCTGGTTCTGATGCAATGCAGCTCGGCGTTCGATGCTCAGGTCTGTGTTTCGCTTTTGATTCGAAAATTTTGAGGTTTTTGCTTCGATTTTGTGTTGGTTTTCGTCGATCGCGGATGTTTTGGGGGATTTTTGGTCCAATTGGCACCTGGAGATCGACATTTAGTTGGAAAGTGCAAATCTCGCTGTTTTTTGCTGTTCCCGGTCAAAATCTTTTTCCGTTTTTCAGTAAGTGAAGTAATTTCTCTTGCTATGAATGGTGGGAAAGGAAAATTTTTTATTTTTCGAATCTGTCAGTTGACATGGAATCGTACGATCCGTGCTTTTCCAGCTGGTTGCAATTTTTTGTAAATTTTTGAGAAATTCTTGAGGGCTTGATGGAAGAGGACTTTTTTTTGGGTGCAATTTTATGAAATCTTTAGTTGCTGCAAGATCTTTGACTTTTGTTTTGTTTTCTTGTGGCCAAAACTCCGTTCTTTGTTTTCTTTTTGTTAGGAAATTGGTTTTGGACTTTCCTTCTGCCTGTGTTGAAGTTCTCTCTCGCGGTCCCCGTTTGATGAGATATTATTCTTCTGGAGTTTGCCTTTTGTCTTAAAAATCTCCGTTTCCTGTCCTAAATCTTTGTTTTTTATTGTCTTTTGGAGCCTGTCTTAAAAATCTCCGTTTCCTGTGTTGAAGCTTTCAGGTGTCCTGATAAGAGGCAATATTTTTTAAAATTATTTTTTTATTTTTTAAAATTAATATTATTTATTTTATATCGTTATTAAATTAAATTATTATAAAAAATTTAATAAATTTTCTAATCTTAAATTATTATAGAATTAATTTTGATAAAAAAAATATTAATTTATAAAAATAATTTACTGGTCTTCATTTTCATCTTAATCTCGAAGGAAATGTTACCTCAATTCTTTTGTCACATAATGTCATGAGGCCATAGTCTGAATAAAAATTTTAAAAAGTTTTTAGAAAAGAATGAAATGAAAACAAAGAAGATAAGGAGCTTTCTTTCTTTATTGTAAGAGAAGTTTCATGTGAGTTTCAGATCTGCGAGTTGCTGATATGCTGTCTGTTTTGTTGTAGTCACTAATCTTTTTGGCTATAAGTGAATATGCGGCTCATGCTATAGAAGTATGAAGCTTGTTCTTATCAGTTGATAATTTTGAGTGCAGGCATCTCTTCAAGTTGATCCAAGTCTAACTGATATCACACCTGACTGGCTTGTCGATCTGTCCTAAAACTTGCCTGTCAGAGGTGAGCGAGCACTTGTGCTCTCATAATTGTGGAATTTGAGTCCTCTTTCTTATTGGAAGCTCTCAAAGCAATGTTTATTACCATGAGTATTAGTTTTGGCATCCATTGCTGAAGTGACTTAGGGAGTGTCAGTTATCCTCGGTCCTCTGTTATAATCAATTTTGACTGCGCAAGGCATTATTAACTGTCATGCAATTCATGCACCTTTTGGTGTCTTTCAAGAGTTTGAAGAGTCACATTGTAGATCTCTTAGATTGAGTCCAAAAACTATCTATTCTGATATTGCTGTTTCTTCTGATTTTGTTCTTGTAGATGTTTCCACAACACCATCCTAGAGAATTTGGTGCTTTCATAAAATGCTCATAAATAAATTGTTTGAATATGTCTAATACATATGTTTCTATGAGGATTCAAAGATTTAATTTCTTTATTCTGATCACCTGGATGCAGGCCCATTCTCTCTAAGGTCTTGTGGTTTATGCCTGTCTTCATGATGAAGATTTTGCTTGTCAGATGAAGCTAAGTCTTGTCAAGATTGGGCTTTATTATATTGAATTAATGCCATGGGTGCCTGTGTATCAACTCCAAGCAGAAGGCCTAGGTCATGGAGGAGGTACATTTTGAGGTCCAGACGATGGCATGGAAAGATTTCAGCCTCAATTCCTGATGCACCTAGTGGTCATTTTAACAACAAAGGAAATACAGCGTCAGATTTTGGTGTTACTGAATTTGTACATGTTGAGACTGCTGCAACAGCTCATCGAAACTCTGAAGTTTCAAACTTAACATTCCATCTTACTCAGTTGCAATGGCATTGTAGTCAGATGGATGCAAATGGTATGGTGGTTTACTAATTTGGATTAGTTTTTTCTCAACCAGCTAATACTTTGCCCCTAGTGCTTTGTACAATATTTATGAGCTTGGAGTCCCATTGTTGCTCCAATAGAAGTGAGAAGACAGGTCAATGTGCTATTAGCGTATGAAGTTAAAACTTATGGATAGAGCATAATCATGTGGATGATTACACAGATCAGCCATATATTATGTAGATTTTATCTTCTGATCTACATATTTGTTTCTCTTATTTTCTAGTTTCCTGCAATTGAAATATTTAATATGTATATGTCTTCATCCAGTGATCTGCCAAGAAGATGCATGGTTTGACTCTGTCAGTATTTTGGAGTCTGATTCAGATGATGATTTTAGCAGTGTTCATGGAGGTACCCCCTTACCGGAAAACGAATCACATTGGTTTGCTGAATAGTTTGTTTCTAATTATTTTCCATATCGTGCAGACTGTTTGCCATCTGTAAGCAATGCAATTGGGACCCAAATGGTCCAGTGTGAAAATGCTTCTAGCATTGTGGATACTGTATCTAAGTTTGAGGAGCTTTGCGACAGCTCTCCAGTAGCATTGGCTGTTGAACAATATTTAAGGCGAGATGGTTGTATACCTGAGGAGCTTTTGAGTAAAGATGAGTCCAAAGAGTCTTGCCCTGAAGGCAAAGAAGCTCCAAAGAGGAAGGCTGGGGAGGCCAATATTGGAAGACAGGACTCAGAACCTAATACAAGAGAGAGTAAGAATTTCGCAGATATGCATGGTAGTTTTAAAGGATCAAAAGAGTATAAGCATGATGGAGAAGAAAAATCTCGAGAGAATGCTTTAAAGCAGATCACTTCATCTTGCTTACCCCGGTTAGCTCCTTCTCTTAGCTATAGTAATAAAGTTCAACAGATTCCAAGTGTTTGCTCGCCATGTCAGAAAAGGAAGTCTGCAGTCATCAGGCTTTCCTTCGAGAGGAAATCTTATGATGGAGGTGAGGCTACTGAAATTTGTGAGTTGACTTCTTTCCCCATTAATTTGATGTGCTGGTGGCTTCCTTGTTCACTTAAGTCTCGATTTTGTGGTAACGATATCTGCTGGCTTCTTCAAATGCCATGTAGATTTAGTGGCAGTGCCTCCTTTTTTTGCTTATATCCTTTCTGTAATGAGCTGGATTTTCCCTCTTCACCTGGATTTTTTATGCTACTTCTGGTTACTGTCAATTTCAAGTCTGAGGAATATATTTTTTGAGGCTCAATAGTAGACTCAAGATGTGTTCATTATGTGCTTATATTTGCTTCTGAAATCAGGATTCTCCTAGGTTATTCAAATGTCAGTCAAGCATTATCATTCAGATTACAATGGTTTGACTGCAATTTCTAGCTGGTTATGCTTCACAACTTTCTTTTAGCTCTCAAATATGAACTGGTACTTCTGAATGGCACAGATGCTACGAAGAGATTCTTGTATTGTCCCAGGGCCGGGCTTTCTGTCCCATGTTCAACTGGTGAGAAACCAATGGAAGGTTGCTGGTCTGCCCTTGAACCTTCATTCTTTAAGCTGCGTGGAGAAAACTATTTTAGGTATGCAAAATGCTTAAATAGGAATCATTTCTTTTCTTATTAAATCATTTTCACCACTATTTGCATCATCATTATTAGCCAAGTACTGTCATTTTCCTTAATTTCAATGGTAACTTCTTTACAGAGATAAGAAGAAGTGTCCTGCTCCAAAACATGCTCCATACATTGCCATTGGTGTTGATCTATTTGTTTGCCCTCAAAAAGTACATCATATTGCTCAATATGTTGAGCTTCCATGTGTCAAGGCACATGAGAAAATTCCCTCTCTCCTTATAATTAATATTCAGGTGTGCTCCATATATCTTGATGGTTGTTGGGATCATCACTGCATGTTGAGAAAATTCGTCGAATAAATCACATTTACACTCATTATATTGCTTGTTGCCAGCTGCCTAATTACCCAGCTGCCATGTTCCTTGGTGGTAGCGATGGGGAAGGGATGAGCCTTGTATTATATTTCAAACTTTCTGAGGATTTTGAGAAACAGATTCCTCAACATTTTCAGGATAGCATCAAGGTATTTCTACCCTTAGTCTTATATATGCCTTAATATATGCAGTGATGTGGTATATGAGCATGACAAATGTGCAACAGTAGATGACATTTTCTAATGGTCACTTGGTACCTTTTTTATTTGTGCAGAGATTTGTTGATGATGAAATTGAAAATGAAATTGAAAAGGTGAAAGGGTTTCCAATGGACTCAACTGTTCCTTTTAGAGAAAGGTTAAAAATAGTCGCAGGAATGGTAAATCCGGAAGATCTCCAGTTGAGTGGTGCTGAAAGAAAGCTGCTAAATGCTTACAATGAAAAACCAGTACTTTCAGGCCCTCAACATAGTTTCTATCAGGTAACAGATGATGCAACATCTTTGTCTTTAGCGAATGGCTATTTTTGTGTTTGATTCAAAATTCAAAATTAGACACAATGACTATCATGCTGAACTATCCTGATCATAATTGTTACCAAAAGAATATTGCTGAAAAAAGAACTATTACCAAAAGAAAAGACTATCCTTGTCCCAAAAATATGTTACAGTGACGGCTCAGTGGACGAGGCCTTGGGTTCAAAACTCCTTATCATACCACATCTATGTTGCTTTTATGCTTAATGCAACTCCACTGGGAGCATCTTCTTCTAATAAAACAATTCGGATTCATCCTTGAACTGTTACTTCAGGTAGCGATATTTTCAACTTCTAGAAGTGAAAATGGAGACTTTTTGTGTTAAAGTAAGTTTATGTTGTATTGGTGACATTGGTGTCTATTGAGCTGCTGGACTGCAATATATTCTTTTATTTAACTTTGTTTGGACATAATTCAAGGACAGAAAAATTTTTCAAGTGGTTTGCCAAAAAATACACATGGATAATTCTTTTTTTAGTGTGTTACAAAAATTTTATTTCAATTTTCTTCGAATGAGGTGAACTTGTATATGTTAGGCATAATATTCATTATACAATCAACTCATGATTTCCTGTTGTCTTTTGTCAGGGCTCAAATTACTTTGAGATTGACTTAGACATACATCGATTTAGCTACATAGCAAGAAAAGGATTTGAATCTTTTCGGGAACGCTTGAAACATGGGATCCTGAATCTTGGTTTTGCAATCCAGGTAAACCATATAACTTAGGTTTTCTCGTGAATACAGCTCAAATATCATACAAAGAAAAGGTTCCTTCTAGCTGAGTATCATTTGACAATTACCTAACTAAAACAATCACTGCAGGCACAAAAACAAGAGGATCTACCAGAGCATGTTCTTTGCTGTTTGAGACTTAATAGGATTGATTTCGATAGCCATGGGCAAATACCAACAATAATGACCCTCTGACGAACCATCCTGAGTAGCCAAATTGACTTTTCTAGTTTTCCTGCAAAGCTTCTCACATGGCTTTCAAGGCAATGTTATCCATGCAGGGGACTCCAGCTAGGGCAAGCATATAAACGTATCACAGGGAATAAATCGCGGAGTGACTGTTATCATTTCACCATCACAAGTACAAATTATTTCACCATATTGTTCCTTGTCAATCAAAATGAAGTATGCATTTGTATGCATTGTACCATCATAATATTCTTTCACAGTTCGGAGCCCACAATTTGGTCGTTTGGGTTGGAAGTGAGACTATGACTTTCACAGAAGTGACAAGGCGGTTTTCTTGATGGGGTAGCTTGCTTGGGGCACAAAAAGCCTGGGGCTGATGTTAGTCGATTTTTAGCTCTCTATTGTCGATTTTGTTATTAACGCAAAATAAAGCAAATCAAGGGTGTAATTTGCAATTTCATTCAATTTGAAAGGTGTATGCAAAAATTCAAACTTTAAAAGGGGTATGCAGGTAAAATTCCAAGAGTTTGTATGGTTGAGTTCGAAGAAATTCCGGAATTAGTTTATTTCTATTCTGGATAAATTTTTTTATTCGGAATAAAAAATAAAATAAAATAATTATTTAATTTTTTTCTCTAATTGTGAAGTAATTTTTCCAAATGTATTTTTATATACTCGAGAGTTAACTTAGGATTTAAGGCCTCGTTTGCTTTGGAATTAGGATCAGATTATTTCTGAAATTTTTTTAAAAAAATTTAATATTATTTATTTTATATTATTATTAAATTAAATTATTATAAAAAATTAAATAATTTTTCGAATTTTAAATTATTCAAACATTAATTTTAATAAAAAAATTAATTATCAAAAATAATTTATTAATTTTAATATTAATTTTGATTTCGAATCAAACAATACCTAACCTTGCCTTTTAAGAGGGAAGTATCAAACAGGCCCCAAGAGGGTAGTATGTGCCGCACTCGAGCCGTTCATTGCATCAGGTCGTGATACTTAAAACATGTCTTCGACATTGATCAACGGTCTGGATTTAGTTGATCAAAATTCCAGATGAACCTCGGCCGTTCGTTTTGCTCGAAATAGAGAACCAACTTGTCCCCATATAGAAAGAGATCGCTTAACTCCATGTTCCCTCTCGCTCGTTTCGTCATTCTGCAAGCCATAACCCACATCCGGATTTCAGTGCTCGCGGAGGATATCAATGGCGGAGATCCAAACCCTAGTGAAGGAGAAGCCCAAGCCCCTTCGCTGCATCGTCAAGCTAGGTTGCCGTAGTCTGAACCTCCATCCTCTTTCTCCTTCCAATTCTGTAGATTTTCCTAGTTTTCTAGCTGAATTTTTGTCTTCTTGGATTCAGGAGGAGCTGCGATCACCCGCAAGAACGAGCTGGAGGCGATAAACGAAGAGAATCTCAGATCCGTTTGCAGGCGGCTCAGTGAAGCGATGACTCCGGCGATGAGGGTTTCTTCCCCGAGAATCGTCGGAATGGATTGGAGCCGGAGGCGAGATGGAGAGATGGAGGTCTTGAATTTCGGTGGGTTCGGAGAGGATTCGGCGGTGGATCTGGATAACAACTTCATCCTTGTTCATGGAGCGGGTTTGATTTGAGTCTTCTTCTTTTTTGTTTTTTTGTACTGAGAATAGCGCGAAATCATTAAATGAGTGATTTATGTGGTTTCACTTTGGTGTGGGTTTGCAGGATTATTCGGGCATTTCCAGGCGAGTAGATCGGGAGTTCACAAAGGAGGGTTGCAGAATGCGATCGTCAAGGCTGGGTTTGTAGCGACACGCATCTCGGTGAGGGTTTCTTAGTTCTTCTGATATGATTTTGCTTTTTTCTGGATTATATGCTACTCATGATTCAATTCGCTACGTTAGATCTCTTTGGCTTTCTTTTCTCAATGCATCGTTGCACTTCTATCGGAGAAGAGTAAAAATTCTGATTCTCGCTTTTATTATAGAATCTTCCAAATTTTATTAAAGATAATTTTTTTTGTAATTTAATGAACCTCGTTGTCCTGTTGTTGTTAAATTCTCCCAAAAATGTTTAATAAGTTATTGGATTTAGATTGCCTAAAATGTTAAATCGGAAATGATAAATGTTTCAATCAGGAGATTTATTGACCCACACACCTTTTATAATAAAGCTTGTCCTTATAATAGTTGTTTCTGCTCATTATGTGTCTATCTTGACATCTCTCAACCTTGAAATTGTTAGAGCTTTAGCAAGAGGTTTGCAGTTTATCTACCTAATCCTTTTTACATGTAAATTCTGTGGATAAAATGCCTATTCTTTGCAAAACTTAAGTAGCCTGGATTAAATTGTATTTTTTTCTGAACTGCATAGATGTTTAATATATATATATTCTTAGTTTGGTTACAATTTAATTATTATTGCTAGAAGTTATAAAACTCTAGCTATAAAATTAATTTTTTCAATATGCCAGCTACTTAGTTAGTTGTGCCCCCTCGAGTAAATAAATTTAGTTTCTGGGGTTGCTGTGACCAGTTAATGTGATGCCTCTCAATGGACCAATTTGTGGTGTGGAATGTTTATTGAAACAATAGAACTTATGATTTGTCATATTTCTTGGTCACCCTCGTGATCACTGTATGATATTTAATTTGACCATTCAATTTGGCTAATGGTTTTCATTTTGAAGTGATGGTTCAAAGATACTTTTTTATCATCTTTAGATTTTTCCACAAATCAAAACATATTTGGAATTTCAATGTTGATTTAATTATTTTTAGAGGATGAAGATTCTGTGTTCTCTTTGAGAAGTATGAAGAACATATCATTGTGACATTCCCCAATTTGTTATGTAATTTTCACTAATAGTTTCATGCTTTTGGAGTATGGTGGGGTTTGAATATTCTCAGTACACAGCTTGCCTGTTTTAAAGTTTGACTCCTTGTAGAAGGGATACCATCAGTTGGAGTGTCACCATTTGCTTGTGGATGGACACGTAGAAGAAATGTCAGAAGCAGCCTTAAATCCTGTGCTTAGACCATTTTACTCCTGTTTTATCTTGGAATACACTCACTATGTTTCGACCTGATTAGCAACATGTGTTCTAATGGCCTGATTTAAGCCATTGTCATCTTTGTTTTTCTCTTTAGCTATTTTTCTATTTGTTTGACTGGTTTTTCTTTTGCAGTTTGCTTCAGCTGATGTTTCTAAGATTGATAAGGCTCTATGTGCAGGTTCCAGGGCGCTTCAGGTTGTTGTTGACAGCATTAATAGCACTCTTATCCTTCGCACAATCGATAGTTTCGAGTAGCACAGTTAACAAATAATTTTTCACTTTGAACCATCCTAGTTTGGCAAGTCCCATCATACCACTTCTCTATTATGTTAGCTCATATGTCCATCTGAAAAAAAAAGTGTTCTCAATCATGCAGCATTTCAAAGCATTTGCCCTTTTTCAGATGGACATATGAGCTAACATTTGTTCAAGAATAGGACAAGATACTTGTGTCTTAGGAACATACAGAGCATTTCATTCATTGATTAGCTCTCTTCCCCATAACCATGATGCAAACAATTCATATGGGGAACTTAGCAGGTTGTCTTATATGTTTAAACTTTAATTAAGGGATAGATATTTTAGTTCCACTGCCATTCACTTCACTTAGTGTTAAGTAGTAAGCTCCTGAATTGTGCAATCAAGCTAGCGACACCTCTTCCCATGCAGGTGGCAATTAATAAATTCCAATTATGGTATCTTTAGCTGGTGTAATGATGTATGAAGAATAAAGTGATAGAGATTTGAGTTTTTATTTGAGTCCTGAAAAAGGTCTCCTTGTTGGCAAAGGATATTGAAGGGCTCAAAAATTCAAAAAGTTACTGGTTTAATAAGGACTATATCCGCAATATCCCATATTTTCAGACAACTTAAGATCATCATAGAAGTTTCAGACAGTTACCTTCTCTTACACTACTTTTGTTTGCTTCTTGCACTTTTTATTTATTGAATTGTTTCTTGTATTTCTTGTATTGTATAATCTGACAGCTCCTTTCTTCTAGGTTTTGCATGGAGATGCAGTGCTGGATAACATGCTGGTTGGTTCTTCCTTAAAAGAATCTGAAAACCAGTTATGTTTATTCTAATGTCAATAGTGGTTGATGAGACACAATTGAGTATTTCTATTTGATACTTTGGTGCAGGAGTGTACTATATTGAGTGGAAATGTGATCATCTGTCATCTGGCACAGCTATTAATGCCTGAGTATGTCGTATTCCTTGTATCCTTCAATTTTTCACCCAAAAAGTAGGGGTTTTATGTACACTGCAAACACTAATAATTTTTAGACACAGTGATTTGCATCCACGAATTCTTTACAGTTTTGTTTACTTAGTAGTTTTGATATTATACCAGCTACTTAAAGAGCAGAATATTTTCCCTAGTCATTTTGAAATTATACCAGCTACTTAAAGGGTAGCATATTTTCCCCAAGTCAATTTTGGATATGATAAATAGCTTGACCCTCTATATGGAATTCTCTTTTCTACTTGTGCTTTCCTATTCATTGTGTCATTTAGACAGATGTTCCAACCATCCACCTGCAGACCCAAATGCCGTACTGCTCAGAGAGATAGGTGAGGATACATGAATCAGAGAGCCATATAAATCCTTTCAGATACATACATACATATATACATATATATATATATATTATTTGGCTTATTACATATGCTATGACTGTTCCTTAATTTTGCTAGTTGGTGCTATACTTAAAATTCTATTGACATGCCTACAGCTGTAGATGACGATGGCAGCTGGGCCATTGTGAAACCCACAGTGGAGCGCTTAAAGGAGGGAGGTAGGATGACTATTGTCCTATTTCTGGTCCATTACCAAGATTTTAGCAATAAGAAAAAGAAGTTAAATGGAAAGGCATGTTGAAGTTGCACAGTCAATTGCTAGTGTGGGTAGATTTCTAACTCAAAAATCAACTGGAGTGGATTTGAGCTAGGGTTTTAGCGAATTTGTTCTATAACATAGGGGTAGATAGTAATCCTACCTCATTGTAAACATAGATTTGCATGATTTGGAAGCTGTTAGGTGCACTGCACATAAATATGGCATCATGAAACATATCTTAATGGCACCATTTGTTCTGCAGTTGAGATATCAGTAGCAGCACATGACACCACCGGAGGAATGGAGACCAAAATATTAGAAGCTGCAGGAATTGCCAAGCTTGGAATAAATGTGTATATTACAAAGGTAACAAACTTAGTAGACCATGTTGGCAATTGTGATCTATTGACTCAGTCCAATTAAAAAGGTCACCTGGTTAAACAGGTGGGCACTGATCACTCACTAAGAGCTCTGAAGGGGGAAGTATCGATGGTTCCTGATGATTGGCTGGGAACGGTTATCAGATCATCAAAAAAGAACTGCCCATCCTAGTGGTGCACAATCCTAAGGTTCTTAGTTATTTAAGCAAAATATTTCCTGCACTAGAGTCTGTTACATTGATAACCACCAAGAAGCAATCAGAAGTTGACCTTTTCCTAACATTATGAAAATTTGCTAGGGTAATTATTTAATGAAAATTGTGGCAAACATTTCTGATTCACTAGCAATTATGTTTTTGGTAAATACCATCTGACATGGGCATTTGCAGAACCCTGGGTTATTGATGATTGAAATAATGGGTACTTTTTTGAGGTAATTACTATTATTTTTTTTGGAGATTTTAGCAGGAAAACACTTATGTTATCAGGAATTTGTGAAGAATTATCTTCTTATCCTTATTAACAGAAAATACTTGCATTAAGATAGAAATTTGCAAGTAACCACATGTTGGTCAACATTTTTTTAAAATTTTTAATACTAGTTTAATATAGAAAGATTGTTATATCCTTAAATTTTTAAGCCTAAGTGTAAAAACTTTTATTTTCCAATTTCTCTTTTTTTTCTACTTGGCAAAGAGAATCCTAAACATTCAAATATTGCCCTTTTTGTCACAGATTAGCGAAATTGGAAATAAGAAAATGCTTGGATGTTCAGGATTCTCATTGTTTAGGAGAGTAAGTTATTAAATTTAGGTTTCAAGAGTTAAAATCATAATAGTTTTTTATATCAAATTAAATACTCAAAATTAAATTAAAAATTGTCTTGACTGTGAGTTTATTGTTTTTAAATTTTAATTTTTGATAATGTAGATAATTTTTTTACTAAAATACCTTTTTTTGTTATGAAATATTACTCATTTTCTTCGTCACAAACTAATTACTACTTTTGTTCCGTTCACTTGCCTTGATATTTGGCAAATCAGGTAGCTGTTAGATGGAAGTTAAAAGAGTCTTTTTCACTTTTACAATAGTTTATTTACACAGGCTGAGAAAGATAAAAGAGATAGGAAAATAGTTGAATTGGCAGTTCATGTTTCTCTTTTGCATGTTTCATCTAGACCTTCACAAAGAGTAGGTCTATGCCACAAAGAACAGAATATTTGTGTGAGGTTTTGTTCTAGATGGACACGAATGAAAGAAAGTAAAAACTTGATAGATCCCTCTACCTCACACTCCTTTCAATTGCCACTCACACCATCCTTTGCTATCCACGACGGACACGCCAACAATCAGCACCAAACCACCCCAACCAGTGCCTATCCTCTATACCTTGTCCATCCTTCCCCCATCCAGCACATCCACCCCAACCATCCTCTCCCCATTACAACCTCAACCACTTCCCCCAAGGCTGATGCCAATTTGCAGCCAACAAAGAATCCACTTCCCCCAAGGCTGATGCCAATTTGGAGCCAACAAAGAATCTGGATGCAGCGCCAACGGTAATATGACTGAAACAAGTTAAACTATCACAACTAGGTATATATAGCACTGCCAACGACGAGGCAAAATTCAATATAAAAAATACAAAATCCATCTGTCAAATAAATTACAAAACACATAGATTCATTACGATAAAAGACCAACCATGCCCTATGTTCCAGTTTCAAGTCTTGCAAGCAACTATATGTAGTTCTTAAAAGCCGAAAGGTATATAAGCCTAGGACTTGGGCCCAATATCTTTCAGTGCACAGATCTGCTCTTCACCCATTGCAGACATGACAGTCACAACAAGATCCTTCCCTTCCGCAAAACCATCCTTGATCTAACAATCACGCAAAAACAAATAAGATATGAAGTTCAACGCAAACCATGGCACACAAACAGTATGGATCTTGCTATATTATGCAAATATTGAACAGTATAATATCAGGCAACAGAAACAACAATCGTCAGAGTGGTGACACTTGCATCCCAAAGTAAAGGGCCATTATCCCATATTACTGCCTATATGAAGATCCCACTAACAGTTTGTTGTCTTCTAAAGTGGATGTGTCTGGATTGTACAAATATTGATAAAAAACAAGGACAGGCAAAATTGCCAGCCACGCTTATGTCCAAGCTATCACCCCAATTTGATGGAAATTGATAGGGTGAAGGGTATATAAAGCCAAGATGTTCATCCTGGTATTAAACTCAATCAGTGCGCACCACAGAAAAAGGTTAAAATATGGACAATAATATAATGCTAGAGTGACCACAATCGTCATAACTACAACAAAATATCTGTAGCGGACAGTGATACATGAAACCAAGCTCAGAATATGAGTCTAAATATGTTGAACAAAAAAGTGATATATAGTGGTTACGGAGGCCAATGTGCAGAACAAAGAACTGATGAATCATTTGCTCATAAAATAGCTGCAGTACTTGAGCTTGATTCTGTCAATTAAGTTTCTCAGTTGATGGCATGTTCAACAATAGGCACAACTTTCTAATAGAAGACAGCACAAAAAGGAACACATTTAACAAAAGATTGCTAAATAATTCAACAACTAATTTATTGCCAATAACTAAGCAAATCCACTTACCTTTGAACTGTTAAATATTATAAAAAAGTAAATTATGACCATTCTATCAAGTTCCAAACTAAAAGAGCAAGAGTGATTTAACTTTATTATTGTCAATCCCTAAAGAAGAAGAAACATATTCCTAGCAGAAATATAATTACACAAATGAGACCACATTTCTATTTATGGAAAAAGCAAACTTTGAAATAAAAAAAGGCCAAGAATCTTTGGAACCAAAGAAGTTGGGACAGAATAATTGTGCGTAACGATAGCACAAAGTTAGGAGCATGCAGTCGTGACAAATGAACAAACTGCAACCATATCACAGTTTTAAGAGAGTAATTAGACATCTCATCAAGAAGCAACATAACTCAATCATGCCATAATATTCATACACTATAATTAAACAGTACATGGTTTACCCTGCCTTAACTCGGCTAAGACAGGTTAGCTTCATGCTGGTTTTAGCTAAGTTAAATTATGTTCAACACTATTCCCAGCCATACACTTTGTAATTGTATCATCAAAGATAAGATTCAGCAAAGCAAACACCATCGAGAGAAGTTGCAAGAAAAAGAAAGAAGTAGAAGAACCAAACCATTCAAAAAATATGCAAACAACAAAGAAATGCAATAAGATCTTCCAAAAACCAAGCAATTTTGCACAAGCATACACAACTTAACTGGAAATTTTTATGCTCTAAAGATTTAGAAGTTTGAAGCCAAACCCAAAAAAGTTTCCATGTTGTAAGGCATGGGAAAGAAAATTCAATGATTGTTAAAAATCAAATGGTACATCGCATCTAGAAATAAACCTGAGAAAGCAGAGAATCATCAGTTGGGAGCCTCAGATCATCTTTGGTGTTGCCATTTTCAGTCAGAAGGCTCACCTGCCAAATGGAAGCATCAGTTGACCAAATATGCATCATGCAAGACCAACAAAATAATTCCAATGAAGGATAACATACAAATCCATCCTCAGAGATGTCTATCAGCTGATAATCAGTACGATTAACATGTGGAACCTGTAAAGACAAAAACATATAAATCAATTTCTCACCCTTACAGAGGTAAAGGACATGCCAAATATAGATGCAGAGACAACCGTTCTTACATCACAGTTGTGAGAGGATGGCACAATATCCTCAACTTTCTTAGCAGTAAAGATATCTATGGCAACAAAGTGGCACTTTGCATGTCCGTGCTTACCAGTCTTTGAGGTAGAAACCTCAACAACCTATAAGAATCAATCATATAAAGTAAATCAACCCTTGGACAAAAGAAGAGACAGGGAATTTGCTCTCTCAACAGATAGATGCTATAAAAACTCTCAAAAGCATAAATATAACCAGATCAACAAATGACCATTGCAGTTCAACAGCATAATTCGTATAAAGCAGTTATTATATCCAGTAGCCTCATCTGCTCAAAGAGGTTATTCAACAAGAATAACTGCAGAATAAACAGAATCACTGATATTGATCAGTGATGTAGATGCAAAATAAAAGTGAGATATACTGATCCAACATTACTTTTTTAGAAAACAACCTTCTTTGGCAAACAACGGAAAATCTGGAAAAACTAATTCCATTAATCACCTATCAGTTCAAAATTAGCAAGAAAATATAAGTAACTCACACAGATATGACCCCAAGAAAATCGAAAGAGAAGCAAACCAAAAAACCCCAATCAGCTCTCCGTTCCACAGCACAGAAACATTTTCACCTTACAACAGCAAAAAATAGGTACAAGAAACCCAATCTAGCAGCAAACCCATAATACCCTCACGTGAAATCACCGCAAGAACACTGAAACGCCAAGACATCAAAAATCCTAAACAAGAACAACCATCAAAAACCCTAAATCTACCAAAACAAGCACAGATCGGCTCGGATCGAACCTTGCAGGGCCTGCCCTTGATGACAATATACCCGTTCTTCCGGATCGTGCCAGCCTGCTGGGGATAGGTCTTGGACGCGCCGGCGTCGGCCTTCGACTCGAAATGATGCTCCTCGTCGGACATCTCGATTCCTGATCCAGAAACCCAATCAAAAGCAACATCAAACCCGCAAACAGAGACCCAAAACCACAAAGCCTCAAATCCTCGCTAAGACAGAAGACAAAAAATTGAGATTGGATGATAAAAATTAGAAATTTAGGGTTTCAATCTCACCTGGAAGCGGAGTGGGATCGAAGGGAGAAGAGACGGCCTCAAGAGGAGTGAGACGTTTCCTCTCCTTGAAATCGGACTCATCGAGCTAGGGGTTTCATCGCCACCTTCTAGCGGACTATCTCCGGGTTGAATCTGGCCGTCGGATGAAAACGGACAACTGTACGGTGGATCGGCGAGAGCATCTCCTCTGCGTATAATCCACGCTCCTGAAAGTGGGCCCGCATTTATCCAATTGGACTGACAAACAAGAATTCGATAAGGTGCTGTTTGGTTGGATTCTTTCGGGGGTGAATTGGCAGGAATTCTCAAGGTCTAATTTCAAATTTTGGGTGTTTAATTGTACCTTAAAATTTTAAAATTACCGAAAAGTTTTAATTTTAGTAATTCTCAAATCTTGATTTGTTTTCTACGCCAAGGGACAGAAAAATACAAATACAAACTGTATTTGATGGGGTCCATCATCATGTGAATTGATTTTTTTTTGAGACTTTTATTGGATGGAATCTTGCTTTCCCTTTTGATAAAATGGATGAAATCACCGCATTCTTCTTCCCCTTTAGTTGCATCCCCTTTAGTTGCATCTAATGATTTTTCACCGGCTGTTTTCCTTTTAGCATCCTCCGTTCAATCTACTCCTCTAATAAGATCATTGTTTTTTTTTCACTTTTTTCGCTATGATTTGGTGATTCTTGATCGACTTTCGGTCCTCTGTGATTCAGCCTTTTCCTCGATCGAGATAACAACCTTCCCCATCTTTTTCAATTGAAATCTCGTGATTCTAGGACGGCAACTACTCATCCAAGATTATTTGTTAGGTCTTCTTAGTTGTGATCTAGTAAGCCCACGAACAACTTCTATCCACAATTTTTATTGGCCTTTGCACTCCACTCTTCTCCCTCTTCTTTGACTTAGAATCTTGTGCATGACTCATACGTAACTCTACTTCACCCTTTCTCCGAGCTATATTGCTATTGATCTAATTGCAAATGTTGACATATGTCCTTAATTGGTCTTTTAGTTTATTTATGAATGATTGATTCATTGTTCACAACTCTGGAATTGATTCATATGGTTTGAATTATGTTTATAGACCAGCTTTGGTTTTGTTTTCAATTTTGATTTGTTGATATTTGTCAATTACTGTGTATTATTTTAGTTTGCTGCTTGAAGGTTAAAGCATAGTAACAAACCTTGCTTTATATTGGGTGATTGTGAATATGTTGCTTATTGTTTGCTTGGTGCTAGTGAGTTTGACTATTTTGTTGCATTGGTAAACTTGATCAAAATTAAAATAGAACACATGTGAAGACATAATAATTTTTTTGAGATTATGTGAAATATGAAGGACAGTAACTTAAGTTCTAATTCAGTATAAGTTGTCATTTCATTCATTCGGCTTTGTTCGATACTTGATTTAAGGATTGTGATATATCCGAAGCTTCATTACATTGACTTAAGAGTATTATTGATTTTAACATCTTGTCTAACAAATATTTGGTGATTAAATGGATGATAATAAGGAATTAAAAATGTTAATCAATCAAGATGGTGGTTTTACTATTTTGGTTGTTATTTGTCTAATATTTTAAATTTTGCGAAGAAAAAGAAGAACTAGTTTAAACATAAAATGCCCTCATCACAAGAAAAATAAGTTTTATTCTAACATCTTATAAGATTTGACTATCGTATTTGTGTCGAATAATCTCTAGACTATTTATGAATGTCAGATGCTATATTTGTAAATATTTATATGAATATGACATTGACCTTAATATAATTTATTATGCATTATGAATATTTTCTTACTATGTGTAGTATTTTCTTATTTTTATTAATTTTCAACACTTGTATGCATTATTTTTATAAATATATAAAAAGTAAATCCTAAATTAACTTATTTTTTATACTTAAACTATAAATATTTTTTAAAAAACTATCATAATTTTGCCATTGTACTATTTTTATTATTAAAGTATAATTTTGTCATTCTAATTTTTATCTAAATATTTTTTTTACTTTATATAAGTTAAGTTCATATAACTAAATAAAAATAAAAATCACATTTTATAATCGAAAATATTTTTTTCCTTAAATCATCAAATATTTTTGCATCTCTAGTATTTTAATTATTAAGGTCCAACTTAATTTCTTCATTTGTATATAAAATTATTTAATTAATAGTAAATTATTTAATTTCATATAAATATATATAAATTATGGTCAAAATTAACTTGAAAATGGGGGTAAGTTCACCCATTTTCATATGGATGATCATACCCCCAATTCCATCTTCAATCAAATACCAGAATTTGTGGAATTGATGAATTTCATTAATTTCAATTCTAAACCAAATAACTAAATTACAAAATTGAGAAATTATAGATTACTCAATTTCAAACAAAAAATATCCATCCAAACATTAAAATTCTCTAATTTTTTTAATTTCCTCAATTTTCAAAATCCTCAAAATTGACCAATTGCTCAATTTCAAAATTAAAATTGAACCAAACGCCACCTAAAATATTTAGTTTAAATTAAAATTTTATATTTTAAAATCTTATATACGACTGGAGTAATCATGAATTTTTAAAAAAAAACTCAAATTTTTTTCCCATTAAGATAATTCTATATTTTTATTAGGCCAAGATTAGATGGACCAAGCGGTCCATGATGCCATGAAAATGAAATCCAATGCTTCAACGTTAAAATTAAAACTAGTGAATTATTTTTATAAATTAATTTTTTTATTAAAATTAATTCTATAATGATTTAAAGTTCAAAAAATTAATTAATTTTTATAATAACTTAATTTAATAGTCATGTAAATAATGAATATTAAACTTTTAAAAAAATAAATAATTACTAATCTTAATCTTGACATCTTTCAAAGCAGAGTCTCAAATTTCAACAATGAGGATTATTAAGGAGATTTTGAATATATTAAACAATAGATTTTATTTTAGTACATTTAACAAAAATTTTTGACTAATTGTATTAATTTAGAATATAATAATTTGCAATGTCAACTATAATTTTTTTATCTAAACCATAGCCTCCCATTGGGTGGACCATGGAACACTCAAGTCACTTGATCCCAACTCATTTTTATTAGGTATATTTGATAACAGGTCAAAATCAAAATCAAAACTAAAACTAATAAACTATTTTTTATAAATTAATATTTTTTATTAAAAATAATCATATAATAATTTTTAAAAAAACTAATTAATTTTTTTAAAAATTAAATAATTACTAACCTTGATCTTAATCTCTTTCCAAACAGGGCCTTATTATCCCCACCAAATTAGATGTTTTCCATAAGGGTGTGTTTGGATTGAGGAAAAAGTGGGGTTTGGAAATTTTTTTTTTTAAAAAAATCCACTTTTCTCTTTTTGATTTACATGAAAATAAAATTGCAAAGAAATCAAAATCTCTAAAATCAAGTATTTTGATTTCAGAATCCCAGAATTTCTATGCTTGGAAAATTTCTTTTCCAAACATAGAATCTGAAATTTCAACATTTACAAATCCCTCAATCTAAACATTTGAAAAATTCAAAATTTTCAGGATTTTCATGTTATGAAAAAAAGAGAAATTTTTAGAATTTAAAATGAAAATGGCAAACATTGCAATCTAGCGAAATATATCCCAGAGGCTTTTCCATGACCAAATTTGAAGAGAAATGGCTATACTTTATTTTTTGTTTCTTGATCAAATGAAGTGCGGAACAATGCTGACAAAAGATACAGCATAATTTTCCCTGGTGGGTTCTAAGTAAGAAAATGCTGATCCTCCATGACAAACGGAGACTAAAACATTAGGACACCGTTTCATTTGCGATCAAGATTAACCTCAATCTTAAAATTAAAACTAACATACAAAAAAATAATATGATCAAAATTTTAATGTTTGAATATTAATATAGTTAGTAAATAGTTTAAACTTTTTTTGGATCTTTATATCCTTGAATATATTATTTATTAAGATTTAAATGAATAAATGTAAAAATAGTATAGTAATTGTGACGCCCCCGACCCAGCACGATATTGTTCCTGGGCATCTGCGGCCCGCGGCCCACCCGACCCCAGGATCTTGTTTTTCCCAGTTTCCTGGGAAAAGGCCTCATTGTTGGGTCTATGGCAGTCATCATATTTAGCCCAGTCTCAACTCCAACACTTTGTCGATGTGGGACTAAAGACAACTGCTACCAGTTACAGGCCCATTGCCTGCCTACTGGCCCACTGGCCCCACCGGGCCTTACAATCTCCCCCTCTCAAGAGTTCAGCGTCCTCGCTGAACTAGCCCACATCGATCAAGAGGTGCGGAGTGGCTCTGATACCACTATGTGACGCCCCCGACCCAGCACGATATTGTTCCTGGGCATCTGTTGCCCGCGGCCCACCCGACCCCAGGATTTTGTTTTTCCCAGTTCCCTGGGAAAAAGCCTCGTTGTTGGGTCTATGGCAGTCATCATATTTAGCCCAGTCTCAACTCCAACACTTTGTCGATGTGGGACTAAAGACAACTGCTACCAGTTACAGGCCCATTGCCTGCCTACTGGCCCACTACCTCGCACCACAAGAAATAAATCTTAAAACTATGTTATTTTTAAACCTTATGCTCTGATACCATATGTGACGCCCCTGTCGTGTCCGATCGAACCACAACTCAAGTGGACAACATACAAATAAAAGGTTTACAGAATACATAGAATTAAGATTTATTTCATCAATACGAATATAGTTCAGATAACATAACAAAACGTGGTCTCACTGGAAATACTCAAGTCTGATAAAGTTTTCCCCTACATAAAAATAGAATAACATGTAAATAAATCAGCTCCAAGGATAGTTGCGCACGTACTTTCTGCTACCGTAGACACCTGTGCCAGGCTGCTACTCTCCTGTGGATAGGAACAATCAAAGAATGAGTCACGAATGCTCAGTAGGAAGTTACCTCCTCCAAACAATAGGAGAGATCAATTTTTTGGTGGCAACAATAAAATTAACACAGTGGCAACGACAATAATTCGACGACAAAGGTGATTAGGTAAATTAACATCCACAGCAAGAAATAAATTAACAAGGATATCTTATGGGTGTGGCTGCCTCCCCTACCAAGCAGAGTCATACCACTCTGCACTCCCAACAGCTGATGGAGTGGTGATCCGTAATCACACAGCAGATCACGCTTGATGGAGTGGTGATCCGTAATCACACAGCAGATCACGTCTCCTATCAAGCAGAGTCATACCACTCTGCACTCCCAATCGCTGATGGAGTGGTGATCCGTATCACACAGCAGATCACGTTTGATGGAGTGGTGATCCGTATCACACAGCAGATCACATTTGATGGAGTGGAGATCCGTATCACACAGCAGATCACGTTTGATGGAGTGGAGATCCGTATCACACAGCAGATCACATTTGATGGAGTGGTGATCCGTATCACACAACAGATCACGTTTGAGGGAGTGGTGATCCGTATCACACAGCAGATCACGTTTGATGGAGTGGTGATCCGTATCACACAGCATATCACGTTTGATGGAGGGGTGATCCGTATCACACAGCAGATCACGTTTGATGGAGTGGTGATCCGTATCACACAGCAGATCACATTTAATGGAGTGGTGATCCGTATCACACAGCAGATCACGTTTGAGGGAGTGGTGATCCGTATCACACAGCAGATCACGTCCCCTATAACTCCGCCATCAAGATAAATAATTTCCATCAATTCCACCGTATGAACCTCCCCCCTTACAACTCCGCCATCAAGATAAATAATTTCCATCAATTCCACCTTATGAACCTCCAATTTATCATTCAACTCCGTCGTCAAGATAAATAATTTCCATCAATTCCATCTTATAAACCTCTAATTTATCATGTTATTATCAACAGCCATTGATCTAGCGATTCATCACCCATATCCTTAATAATTCCACATTTAATCTTTAAGTCTAATTTAAACTAATTCCAAAACCAGAATTTAAACCAAAACCGATTCTGAGCCCCACCTAAACCAAAGCCAACTTTAAACGAAACCAAAAACTAAACCAACTTTTAACTAAACCAAACCGAAACCAACTTTCGGATTTAAACCAAAACCATAATCAACTTTAAGTTAAACCTTAATTAAACTAATCCTTCTTCCTCCTCAAAACCCTAACCCTAATTCTACTGCCGCCGCCGCCGCCACTAGGCCATCCCACCGTCAGGCCGCCCCGCTGCCAGGCCACCACGCCGCCACGCCGCACGCCGACGTCTCCGCTGGGCCGTGGCTGCCGCCAGACCACCGCCTCCGGCGCCGCCAGACCCGCGTTGCCCCGCGCCTCTGGCCGACTCCGGCCTGTGCAGTCGTGCGCACGCCACCGGCCGCTCCCGACGCCGTATCACGCGCCAGAACTGCGTCGACACCGGGTCCGTGCTGCCTGCGCACGACGCCCGCACGCATCAGCGCCGCACGCCGCCGCACCGCACGCCGCCGCCTCCGCCGCCGGCCGCCGGAGCACAGCGGACGATCGGAGAAGAAGATGGGAATTTTGCAATTTAGCCCTCTAATCTTTCTATTCTCAAAACATGCCATAGATTGGTATAACACAGACATATCTATTATCTACTCAGTTTTACTTAGATCTAGGTTATCATCATCATCCTAAATATCATGAGAGTCACTAAGTTTATCGATTATTCAACATGAATTTGTCTTAAGCATAACGGCAAAGAGAAACGGATGAAAGTAACACCACCTAGTTCGAATAGAAGTAAGGAGAAAACAAATGAAAATAACTTAACCTACTTCGAATAGAGGTAAGGAGAAAACAAATGAAAGTAACTTAACCTACTTCGAATAGAGGTAAGGAGAAAACAAATGAAAGTAACTTAACCTACTTCGAACGATCGTCCCAAATCTTCTTGCCACTCCGTAAGCCTCCCCAACGATTGTCCCTTGACTCTCTCTATTCGTCCGGGTTTAGTGGGTGGTTGCTGCCTATAAATAGAGGCGGTTATTGGGTTGTGGGTTGTGGGCCCGAGTAATGGGCCGTTATGGAGTGACGAGTGGTTACAGTAATTTATTTTTAAAAATAGTGTAAAAATAATCTGATTATTTTTTAATATTTGGATGATAGATTAGTTAAAAAAAAATGATTCTAATTCTGAACCAAACAAACCCTAAATTTTATGATATAATATTAGCTAAAAATATGAATGTCAATGAATAGAAATACAACAGAACACAAATAGCAGCTGCATTTTACGATAAGAGTTGCATATGTCATCGTTGGAGGAATGAAGAGAAACTAATGATATGGAACTGCAAGTGATCTACAACCTAACATGTTGATAATATTAGCTTCTAATTTGAACTTTGTGTGTTATGGAGTGAACCTTTTACCAGTTCGTACAGACCATCTCATGCCGTTGAGAACCATTTCATGACAATGATAACCAGCAAAAAATTCGACCTTTGCCACAACGTTTATAAGGGCAAATCCTTGTTTCAGAAGCAAATGGTAGCATCCATGACAAGGACAACATAAATATTCATGTTGCACTTCAAAAACAAAATAAAATTTGAGTGTTCAGCCATGCATTTATATGATGTTGCAAACAAGATTTTAAATTTTGATCGAAACATTTTGATGAATTTAATTTTGATTTTATTTGTATACTCTCTGACTTCCTTGCTCATGCGTTCGCGCTCTTACTGGCTTGGCCTCCACGTCCTAGCGCTTGCCCGACCTCTGACACCCACATCCGCGTGCTTGTGTCAACCTGGTGTTTGTGCTCTCTAGGTCTCGTGTTGACTTTTGCCGCTCGCACTTGCACGCTCGCGCCGACTCTGACGCTCGCACCCATGTGCTTGAGCAAACATGCTCACTAGCCTGGCGCCTGCGCCCTTACCAGTCACACACCCGTGCTCGCACCCTTGTTGGCTTGACCCCCACACTCGCACTCTCGCGTCGGCCTCATACCCACGCTGGCTTAGCCCCCGCATCTGTTATAATGTCAGGTGTGATGAATTAGTCCCACATCGGATATTGGATAGATAAGATTCAATATATAAAGTGAAAAAAGCTTATATCCCATGAGGTTAAACACCAGAGGCTGGTGCGAGAGCGCAAGCGCAAGCCCGGCAAGGGCGCGGTCATCAAAAGCCAATGCGAGGACATGAGTCACATGGTGAAAATGGTCGAGTAAAGAAATTCTTGATTAAGAGTGTTAAAATTGATGTGATCAAATCACACCTGAAGAAGGAAATTATTATAATGTCAGGTGTAATGAATTAGTCTCACATGGGATATTGGATAGATAAAATCCAATATATATAATGAAAAAAGCTCATATCCAATGAGCTTAAGCTTAAGCTGGAAGTGGTAGCCGCATTGGAGCGAGCAGTGGAGCCAGTAGGCAGGAGGTTTGCATGATCTGCTTCACGTGCACGAATTCTTGGTGCATGGGCATAGGTATTTGCAATAACCCCTTTTAAATTTTATTATCTTTTTATCTTTAAAGTAGAGATCCTAGAGAATGAATAAACTAGAAAGGTCACAATTCTCTAACCTCCAAAGAATGCTTATGCCCTGCCAGAATTCTTCTGTGGATGATACCAACCATGTCTGTCCTCTGATGAATGCTGCAGCCATTGAGCAATGACCTCCAAACACTATCATTTGGCTCCACAGGCATTGAATTGACAAAATCAAAGGCTCTTTCAATGTGCCCGGCGCGGCTCAGAAGATCAACAATGCAGGTACAGTGTTCTAACTGGGGCTCTATATTGAACTCTTTCATCAATTCAAAATACTGCATTCCTTGCTTCACCATCCCTGCATGACCACAAGCAGATAAAATGCTAATGAAGGTCAATTCATTTGGCCTTGTCCCTGATGTCACCATTCGACAGAAGAACAAGATTGCGTCCTCCACTTGCCCATGTGACGCAAAGGCAGAGATGATGCAGCTCCATGACACCACAGTCTTATCTGTTATTTTCTCAAACACCATTCTAGCCAGTGGTAAATCCCCACATTTGGCGTACATGTTAATAAGGGCAGTATTGATGTATGTATCCTTCTTCAAACCTAAGGTGATGAGCTTGTGATGAATCTGCCTGCCTTTTGTTAGAGAACCAAGATTGCAACATGCCTGGACAGCACTTAGGAAGGTAACTTCATCTGCGTCAAGGCCGTTGGAATACATTTGATCAAACAGTTGTATTGCAGCCAATGAGTTGCCATTCTGAGCAAAGCCACTGATCATTGTGTTCCATGTTATGATATCCTTTCCTTCAAGTTCTTCAAATATTCTGTATGCTATATCTGTTGATCCACATTTGCAGTACATGCCTATAAGAGAATTTTGGACAAACACATTGTTCTGAAAGCCTGCTTTAACTATATTGCCATGGATTTGTGCCCCGAAGCTCAATTCACTGAAATGTCCGCATGAAGAGAGAGAACTTGATAGAGTAAATGAATCAGGGGAGATGCCTTCTTTTCTCATTTGGATGAAGAGTTCTAATGACTTTTTGGAAGAGCCATTTTGAGCATATGCTGCAATGATTGAGTTCCAAGATGCTATTGTCTTCTCTTGTATAGTTTGGAAAATATTCCAACAAAATCCAAGATTGTCTAAAGTTGCATACATAGAAAGCAATGCAGGGATGATGGAAGTCATGTCCATGACCATGTGTCTCTTGATTATGAAAGCATGGACTGATTTCCCTTCTCTGATGCATCCCAGATGAATGCAGGAATGCAGAACACTCAGCATGGTCACTGAATTGGGTTCTATGCTGTGTTTTTGCATCTGAGTTAAAGCTCTGAGTGCCTCTCTGTAGCAGGATCTTTGATTGTAGCATGAAATCATGGAAGTCCAAGCGATGACGCCTCTTTTAACTATTCTGCTGAACATGTTCTCCGCACTGACTAGGTCACCACATTTGCTGTACAGCAACATTATAGAATTCTGCATTTTCTCATCTAGATCAATACATCTTCTAATAGCATAATCATGAACCGACTTCAATAGTACACAGGATTCCAGATCAACACAAGCTTGACCCACCTTCAGCAACACAACACAATCAGGTTCAATGTTTTCCAGAATCATCCTGGAGTAAATCTCCAAACCTACATCAGGTTTCCCCCAATGGACATAACTTGCTAGCAACAGAGTCCAAGAAACAACATCTCTAGTCAGCAGATGGTCAAATACACCACAGGCATCTTCCAACCAGCCACTCTCTCCATACATTTGAAGCAATGAAGTCTCAAGAATGGCATCAGAAGCAAACCCACATTTGATAACCTTTCCATGTATCTTTCTACCCGTTGCTACATCAGAAAGAGCTGAGCAAGCTTTGAGAACTGGTGTCAAGATGAAGCTGGTAAGTTGAAGCTGCTTGAATTGCATGTCATGATACAATGAAATGGCTTCACGGAAGAAATGATTCCCAACATAGCTCTTGATCATGACAGCCCACATGAATGAGTCTGGCCTTGCAAAATTATCAAAGATCAATCTGGAGGTGCCAATGCAGCCAAGATTGGCATATGATTGGATGAGTTTGGTGGCAGCAAGTGCATCCCTGTGGAGGCCAGTGACAAGTACTTGTGCATTGATTTGGAGGAGAAATCTTTTACTGGTGCAAGATCTCAATAGAGGCATATACCATATCATGCTTTGAAACAATGTGAAGAAGGAAGCTCTCCATGTTAGATTCTTTGGTTAGTTAGTTACGAACTTGTGCAGTGCTTGCATCTGTCTCCTGATGTCTTGTATGGTGAAACAACAAGCATCCATTACTATGAATCATTTGTTCTTTTGAATTGTGACGGATCAAAACGATGGAGAATACAAAAATTTCACCAGTCAAATGAACCTGGTCAAAATTAATTATTAGTGAGTTGCAGACACTTCCAGTTGCATCATGCGCACAAAAAGTGAACAAAATTCGGCACTAAACTAAATGTAGAAGCTCCAACTGCTAAATTATTCCATATGCAACAAGTTTTGGTATTTGTGTTTAGCATCTACATCAACCAAGATTTGCAACAGAACTGCAGATTGCATATTATGCCCAAACTTACTGAAGCAAAACCAACAAGAAAGAGCGTGAAACCTCAAAGCTAAACAGTAAAATAGAAATGTCTACTCAGACAAGGCAGCTTTGTAGTAAGGGGGATATAATTCAATCATGAAATCATGGAAGTTCACACCAAGGCAGCTCATTTGGGCTTTCTGTCGAACAGGCTATCTGCATTGTTAAAACTCACCAAATGCATATTCATCGCTGCAAGTTGTTTCTGTATTTTTCAAACATATTTGTCGAGTTTGAATAGAAAGAACACAAAAAAGCTAGATCCAAACAGCAAACTCATAGAAAAAATGGATTAAAATCTTAAAAAAAATGCAATCCGGAACCCGCTGCGTGATCACCTGACCCCGTCGTCTGGGCAGCCTTTGCGTCCTTTTTCAGATTTTATTTTCTCTTCTTTTGGCGTCTTTTCCTGCTGGGAGATATGATATCCGGTTGTGTCGGGTGTAGTAGTCTATACTCTGTACATGGCGGCATATGATCACAACCTGGAAAAGGGGTCCACGTAATGTAGCGTGTTTCTGTAGCGGGTTGTCGGCATTGGTGCTTGAAAAGCTATTGTCTGGTTGGATTTTTTTTTTTTTTTTTTTTTTTTTAGTAATACTGTCCAGTTGGATTACACAACAAATTTTGAGTGTGTAAATATAGAAATTTTTTTTTTTTTATTCCATTACTTTAATTATATCTAGTTGTATATAACAGTAGACAGTAAAGATCAAAAGAGACAACGTATATCTGCTATCATTTTTCCAATTGTTATATTAATTATATATTTATTTGGCATTTGCCGATTGGCCAGTGGTCTCCTTCCTCTATTATATGTTGCTCCGAAAACATGTCACAGAGCAATATTTTGTTCGATGAAGATCTGATGTATAGTGCCTAACATAGTCCAAGAAGCACAATTCAGTCAAAGGCTAGAACGGTCATTTTCACGACCGCCCCCTCTCCACCAGCCTTCCGCAAAACCAAAAGGAAGCCAAGTGCGAGCCAGGTGCAAGCCTGCAACCGAGTGATTTTACACATTAGCCCACAAAATTAGCTATAATCACATATGAGTGCCTTAATTTACACAAATCACCCTATAATCCACTAAAATTCACTGTTTCCCTTTTGTTAACAAAGGAGGGGTCGCATGCAATCAGGGCTGATTTACAATTACCATATTTTCAGGGTGTTTAATTCAAGAATCACCTCCAACTGGCATCACCTTCCCATGTGCTCTTGCTTTTCTTTTCTATAACCCTTCTCGTCCCATGTGCTCTCCTCCCCCACCGCAAGCACCTTTCGCAATGAAATCCCATCTCCTTCTCTTCTTCTTCTTCTCCATCTCAACCACCATATCGGGCAACAAGTTCACCGTCGGCGACGAGAAGGGTTGGAACCCCGGCGTCAACTACACCGTATGGGCCAACAAGCACAAGCCCTTCTACCAAGGCGACTGGCTCGGTAATTACTAAACACCCTCTCTCACTTCCTCTCATGCTTTTCCACAAACACCTTAGGTAGGCAGTGCTCCACTCCTGGGCATTTCAACAAACACCTTACATTCTAGCAAATTGTCTCTAAAAACAGAGTTCTACTGCCAGCCATTTTTTCGCAAACATCATCATTCCAACAAAATTTCTCCAAAACAATGTTCTTACTACCAGGCTTTTGGGCAAGCACCTACCTTATAAAAATGTCTCTCAGCGCAGTGTTTTACTAGCAGGCATTTCGATAAACAACATACCTTCTAACAAAGTTTCTCCACGCGCAGTGTTCTACTACCAGTCGGGCACGGCGGACGTGCTGCAGGTAGACGAGACATCGTACGAGAAGTGCGACGCGTCGAACCCGATCGCCAACTATAGCAAGGGCCGGAGTTACGCCTTCGAGCTCAACGAGACCAAACACTACTACTTCATCTGCAGCTACGGATACTGCTACCAGGGGATGAAGCTCGCCATCAACGCGCAGCATGTTCCGCCCCCGCCGCCGCCGTCAAAATCCACGGCTGCAAATGGAACTCTTCGATCTGCCTTTTTTTCCGTCCTCGCCGCCGCAGCAGCGCTCCTTCACCTCCGGCTATAATCTTTTTTCGGTTTCCGGAAATGCCCTTGGGAAGTTTTTTGATTTGTTTTTGATGTTTGAATTGTGAAAAAGAATAGGAATAGGTTGTTTTGATGATTTGTTGTGTTGCGTGGAGTTGTCATCGGCTGTTGGTTTGTCAGCGAACGGTCGTGTTACACGGATCTGGTCAGGAATTGTCCGATAAAATGGATTTTTTTTTTGTAATTTTTGGTTATTTGGTTTTAAAGTGTTGGGGGGTACTCTGGTAACTGCATCGTGTAATGGTAAATGTTTGTCGGTTAGCTCAACCTCACTGGCGGGTCTCGTTTCCTCTTAGTTTTGTGTAGTATGAATGTTTTTATTTATTTTTTCAACTGTAGTACAATCTCATATTACAAAAACAGCCAAGAACGACATCAAAACAAAATGTTCCATTCAGCCAATACCACGGTCTCATTCGGATCATATAAGCACCGTCTGGTCTAGGAAGAAAAATATATTTTTTAAAATAATATTTGTAATCTAATTTTAATTTAAATTAATACTAACTATTTCAATTAAATATATGAAATTATTTCAGCTAAATGCTTTCATAGCGTCAGTGGCTTCAACCACCGCACCAATCCGCTGAACTCTGGCTGTCTCCTCTGCTGCAGCCGCTGCAATAAATGAAGTTGGTGGCTCACGAAGCCGCTGCAAATTGAATCGTGCCGCACCGACACCGCCGTCAATTATTGGTGTTCCGAGAGCAAACGAGTGCGATTCCACCCCCACTACCCACAAAAAACAAAAAAATAAAAAAAATAAAAAAAAATCCTAAAACGTGAACAATTGCCCTCGAGATGGGAATGAAATGCAAAACAGAGGCGCACCATAGCATGAGAGACAACCTTCCATGTTCAAATTTCTTCTGACAAAGGTTGATGCTGTGCTGCAATGATACAAGAAAATATCACAACCATCAATACATTTGGCTCGAATCCATCTCAATTCAAATAAGAAAACTCTTTTTTGCCTTTTTTATATATAATTTTTTTGGTGCGTGCATGTGTGTTTCTGCTCATGTATGTGATTTCATACTCAAATGGGCCAATTCAACCCAAAATTTTTGAATTGGTGGACAGCGACCAATTCCATATGGCTAAATTGCAGTCCCTTCAAACTCTGCTGAGAAAGCACTAACAATTGTGGCGAAAAAAGAAGAAAGAGATTTCCTATCAGAAATTACCGTTTAACATTGAGACTTTCCAAGCTTTGAGCGAGCTTATACTCTCCTCGCAAATACTCTTAACATCTCTGCTACAAATTGAACTTTTTCCAAGCAACCTTAGGCCCGAATTGAGAGAACAGAATGTAAAAGTGGGTAAAAATGTCAGAGCAATATACCGAGTTATTAATGTTATAAAACAAATAAAGCAAGCTATTAACAACAGGTAGTTATTCATGGAAACAACTATGCATGCAGCAAGCCATCCTACATATTTACAGAGTAGCACTGATCGGGTAAAACAAGATTGGCGACCACGCAGGAAGAGGGAAGGTGGGCTAACCCCACCACAGAAGGCTGGCCATTCAGATTGTACAATCCATCAGTTTGGACAATATCCAACAAAAAGCCTTATTTAGAAAGCGGTGCATGAAGTGCTTGCTTGATCCTAGAATCTTTTAGAAGCTAATATGGACCACAAAAAAAATTTGCCATATCTAACAGAAGTATTGATCCCTCAAAAAAGATGATGGAGCTTTCTTGACTGATGATGGAGAAAAAAGTGTGAAATTGACAGAGAGAGAGAGAGAGACCAAAAGGTGCAAGAGAACCTGATGCTGACATAGCTATCAAATACCGCAAGTAGTGCACACGCATACACACACACAAAACGAGACCGATACTACAGCCAGAAACAAGAAGATAAAATGTAAATCAATGTTACTGAAAACAATACACGTCCATAAATACCTATCAACAAGGTCAAGTTTCACAATCACATCATTAAGATTTGAGTTGGCCTTTGCCAATTGAAGTATCTTTTTCCTTTGTACATTAAGAAGTGTTCTATTTTCTCCATCCCAAGATTTGTTCCTACAAATTCTCTTACCATGTCACTATGGAAACAAGGAAAATTTATAACATGGTTATTAGATGCATTTACTTGTTCCTTGTCCCTTCTTTTGGAAATAATTTCATCCATTTCCAATGGCAAAGTTCTCAATCATATATGGTAATGTCAAGAGCATTGCAAAATTTGTTTCTGTTACATACAATGCTTCCAACATAAAGGCAATAAAAAACATGAGAAGAGTTCTGCAAGGTGCAAGTACTAGTCCTTTTTAAAGAATCAAGAGCAATAGGTGCAAGTAGCTGGCCTTTTAAATAATCAAGAGCAATAGTTTAGCCAAGCGCACTGTCAATGATGCATATTCTATTTAAATCCAAATTCTCGAGAACTATATAAACCAAAACTGTACATCCATGTCATCAAGAATTACTTTTCAAATATAGCATAATCTACAAGCACAAAATAGATATTTCCTTCAGAATTGAAAATCCCAAAATAGAGATGTCTATGCAATAATATTAACTTAAATTAAATCTGGAGACTGATTGCCTGAAAGTAACACTCACCATGCTCCAGTTTAGAATGAAAATGTACAGGCCTTGACACTTTAGAATCTTAAGCATCAAAAGGATAATAAAAAATTGCAAATTCCGTCTCAAAAAGAATTGACTGAAATTTCTGGAGGTAGATTCAGAATATTTATTCCAATGCAACATTTTCTTCCACATGCCTGGCAGCTTCATCTGTTGTTACATAGTGCATCAGTAGGTGCCTAACAGCCTCACGGCATCCTCATACTCATAGTTAACATTGTCCGTTGTACATATTAGATTACAGTCAGCAGAACTCCTCTGTTCAGTTTGACAGCCTCAGGCAAACTTGCTTTGTCAGACACTGAATTGCAAGTCACATGCTATATTGAGTTAAACACTCCAAGTAAACAATATAGGGTTGGTTGTGACACCCGTCAAAGAATCAGGCAGTGTTTGGCACTAAACTCCTTTGAAACAAGCAACCAAATCCCTAGTTCGGTGCTGAGTTTGTACAGTCAAGCAGTAGCAGTAGTAGTAGCAGTACTTTTTGACATTATGCTCTTGAAATAAGCATATCATGACTGAAAAGAAGTAACTGAAACTAATCATATTATGTCAACTGCTGGGCAAGACTACAACTGTGTAACAACAAATGAAGAAAAAGAAATAAATATAGGTGAACAGATGGTCATTCACTCCAATAACCAAGTGTTGTGAATGCTACCTATATCAAATAAATTCATCTAATGAAAAATATGTGGATGACTACCAAGGTAACATACCATCCTTTCTCACCTCTGGTAGCAATCTAGAAGCGTTTCTCTCCTTAAAATATCCAGACATTCTTCAACCTTGGGATCTTCTACATTAAATTAGACAACAGAGCCGTAGTGGAAAACAACAACAAAACGGCAACAACCTCCATTGCCCTTGAATACAATGTCCAAAAAGCATTGGTATGTTATAGTTTAGGATCTGGATGTGTCTATAAACATCTCAAGATAAGTAGAGCAATTTCTTGTCCTCAATAGAATGACTGGAGATTGGATCATTGCAAAGTAATGAAAAATTAATGACTTGCATCCACCCACACACAGATAACTAGACTTCCTTACAAGTGGATGTACTTGGCAACGCTACACAAGCATAAGAAGCCAGTGCTATCAGTTATGGGACGTAAATTCATCCAAAGCACGCTATTCTCTAAGATCATCATACCTCAATTTCTGGAAGAAATTTAAACCCGGGAATGGCATTGTTCGTGTTTCTGGCCTGCACACCCTTTACGTCAATACATTCCAAAAACATAATTTTATGAACAGGCTTAAATCCACAATATTGGCAGCTCAATGAAAATATAATCCCCAAAAGACTTCAGATAAAGATAAAAACAGTACATTCAAGCAATCACCTCCACATAATAATGAATTATAAGCATAAATAGAAATGCAAATCACGGGACCACGAAGAAGTGAATTGAATCAACAAACATAAGCAATTGATCTAATCCATAAAAAAAGACTGATCTTTGAATGAACATAGTACAAAAACATCACAAGCAGATGAAAATTAACAAAAAAAAAAGAGAAAAAAATACCTGATACTCAAGAGTTAAGCTTTGACGGGAATAAATCAAACATCTTCCTCCTGTCCTTGAGCTACCGAATGAACCCGCTCAAGGTTCCCACCAGCAAATCCATGATCACAAACATCGGAAACCGCAAGAATCGCGGAAAAGAACCTCGCGGAAGACGAAGACCAGTTCCTCCGACTCCGAGAGATATCGAGAAATCGATCGCGTGGTCGCTGATTTGATGAGGATTTGGTTTCTTCCCTATCGAAGTATAGGTCGAAGTTTCAATTCAGTGCATTCGCCCGTTTGCTTTGGAATCAGATCACTATCAGGACGGATCAGTATTTTTTTAAATTATATTTTTTAAATAAAATTAATATTATTTATTTTATATCGTTATTAAATTAAATTATTATAAAAAATTAAATAATTTTTCAAAATTTTAATTATTATAGTGTTAATGATAAAAAAATTAATTTATAAAAATAATTTATTAATTTTGACCTTATTTTAATTTTAATATCGAATCAAACAGTATTTATATATTCATCGTATGTCTATTTCCTGATATTTACGAAATCAGACTCATTAATTTTTTAAATTTATTAGAAATACCTCCCTTTAATTCTTTCAAAATTACGTGTAACTCTCTGTATTTTTATAATTTTTTCAAAAACGTCCACGAGAACAAATTTTCTCAATTATATTTCGTTAAGGTCAATTAAATATGAAAATTTCCCAAAGTATCTTTAGTTTCTAAAAAAGAGATTTATAATAAAAATTGTCGAGATAAATTTGTATTCTCATTTATTTAGAATTTCGGAGGCCTTTAAACGTAAATAAAAGATAATACTACATTTTTTTACATAATTTTCTTTTCTTATTTTAAAATAAGGATAACTTAGAAAAAAATTACATCTATAATAGATCCTAACAAAAAATGATTAAGAACTGTATAGAATTACTTAAAATTGGAGGAGTGTTATATAATTTTGAAGGAATTCAAGAATTTATTTATAATAAATTCTAAATTGTTTTAGAGCCTGAAGAAGCGTAATTGAATAATCTTTTGTATCTGAGAGCATATATATAAGTTTATGTTTGGTAAAATCTTGACATTAAAATATGGGACTCTATCGGATAAAATATTAAAATTGATTGAAGGGTGTATATAGCTACAATTATTATAATTTTTTATGTTTGACATTGAGTGAAAATTTAATGATTATTTCTATTCACAATAGTTAATTAATTATATTTTTTATTAAATGGAAAATTTTTAGATGAATCTTGAGAAATTTTTACTTGAACAATTGATCTCTTAGATTTTGGACACTTCCAAAAATCCCTTTTACTGTAGTAAAACTGTAGCAAATTTTTAAAAATAAAAAACTATAATAGTACTATATAATAATATAATAATTAAAAAAATATAATAATAAATATAAAAGCATAAAAATATTTTTAAAAATATTGTAAAATAGTACTGTAGCAGATTAAAATGAAATATATTTCACATTTTAAGCGTTTTTGGGAATATCAAAATTTAGAGGGGCCAATTCGTCAAATGGATGCCTGCGAATTTTCCCTAATTCTTGCTAGTTAGGTAAACATTTTCTATTGATTGGATTCGGATCCTTGTGAGGCCGACCCGTTTGCAGTCCTGGAGCAATTCAGTGGCCAAATCCTCGCACGAGTTCGAAATGGAATTCACACGTGTGACGATCCTCGCAGAAGTCATCCAACGGGTTATTTTTTCTTTCAATTTCGCCTTATTTTCTTTTGTTTTCTTTTCCTCTGCTTCTTCTTCTCGTCCTCCTCATCGCCCCATCAATCAAATCCCTCGCAGCAAAGTCTTCTTCCCTTTCGCCGTCCTTCCAATCTCCCAATTCCTTCGGAATCTATTTCTCCAAATCTCCCGATTCCGACCCGAAAGTTCGATTCTTTCCGGGTTTTGCATCATTTTCTCTCACCTTTAGGGTTTCTGCTGATTAACAGGGCTTTTTTTGTTTACTTTTCAAGGTTTTTTGATCGCTTCTCTACACCGCTCTCTTCTGTCGTCTATAAAGCTATATTGCCTTGGATTGCAGGGTTTTGCGATCAATTCCTCGACGTGATTGTTGTGACATTCGGTTTTACCTGGTTTTATGTAAGAAGGTCTCATAAAAATTTTATCTTTGCTTCTGGTTTCCTGGATTTGGTCCTATGAGGCTACTTTGATTATTTTTGGGCAATTTAAAAGCTTGTTGTTTGTGATCATTGGGCATTTTTGTTATTTTGTTTTGGGGAGTTGGGGTTGTGTGGAGGAAGTTGAGACGGCGGCGCTTAGTTGCGGGGTTCCGGCATTTGCATGGGCCAACATGGGGGCAGGGCGCCTCCGGGTGGCCTGCAGCCAAATGGCCTCTTACCCATTGAAGCGGCTGGCGTTACCAGGGCCTTTGATGCGGACCGATGGTCTCTTGCAGAAGAGAGAACTGCAGAGCTTATCTCTTGCATTCAGCCCAACCGGCCTTCAGAGGAACGCCGGAATGCTGTGGCCAACTATGTCCGGAGTCTCATCATGAGCTGCTTCCCATGCCAGGCAAGACTCCTGCATTTTGTACAAACAGTCGTCCATATCAAGCTTCGACTTTCAAAATATCCAATTGCAAACTGCAGTAGGTGCACACTTTGCAAGTAATACGCTGAAAAACTTTTGGCGGTTGTTTCTAGAGAGCTTGGTAAAGAAAAAAAAAAGCAGAATCAGGGGCCCATATTTGTTTGTACAACATGCAACACCACAGAATCTATTATGTGTTCTGCTTCTCATAATTTTTGTTCAGCTTCAATTTTTCATTTTGAAACTCGTTTCCATGATCTGCTTCCATTTTACATGTTATGTGACCATTGTACATATTCTGGTCACATCCTATGCGCCCCCGGAGAAGTCATCGAGTCTGGACTATAAAAATGATAAGTTCTGCATATCTGGCTTTCTCTTTTATTTGCTTCCTCCAGATGCAGATGGTTTAGACATTAGACACAAAAGTCAACCCCTTTGTGAGCAGGCCAACCTAAAGAATTCTTACTAGGAATCATAATTTAGTTGTTATAAATAGTTCATTATAGTGTGTTTCATGCAGAAAGAGATCTGGCTCAAATATCATGTGGTTATTTTTGTTCATATTCACTTTTCTTCTGTTCTGTAGATTCTCATTTGCTGATTTCAATGTTTCATTCTAAATAAGGAAGCTTTGATTATCTTAATGAAGACAATTAACATTATGAATGTTTCAGGTTTGCACATTTGGGTCTGTGCCCCTCAAGACCTATTTGCCTGATGGAGACATTGATTTGACTGCATTCAGCAAAAATGAGAATTTGAAGGATACATGGGCTGTTGCAGTTCGTGATATGCTTCAGAATGAAGAGAAGAATGAGAATGCTGAATTCCATGTTAAAGAAGTTCAATATATTCAGGCCGAAGTATGGACGTCATTCTCATAATTTCATTGAACTCTATACATATATTTACCTTTTTTATGAAAATATAGGATTATGCTTTTCCGTCTTGGGACTTACATGGTTGCTTGCTTTAGGAGACATAGTACTATATTTGTAATTATGCCTAGAATTTTGTTGTAGAATTTCTACATTGTCTCTTGGATTTACTATTTCAATTAATGAAAAATGTTTGATTTCCATGTTGACAAATGGGATGAATTTCCTCTCTTTTATTGTGATTACATCACAAAATCAAGATTCTCACATCTGTGTCAATGGTGGTAAGTTGTCATATGTGTCAGTTAGACTACCTATAGACTGGTGAAGAAACAATGACTGGATGCAATGATTTGACTAAACTACATAATTTGTTGGATTGCCTGATATGTACCAATTTGTAGCCCATGACCAATCTTTTTTGGACAATTTTAGCTAGTTATGTTTTCATTTAATTAATATTGGACCTTGTAAGAATTGGGGCTTGATATTTGTCGTGTGTTAGCAGTTGATGCTTCCAGATGAAAAATGTTTTTGAGAACCAGAGATTGCTTGCTGACATTTGATTAGCTTATTGTTTATATTTTGCTCGCTCAAAAATAAATATATTGTGTTCCTTTTTAGCTTTGATCTCTTTCTGATTTGCATGTGGCTGATGCAGCTACCTGAGGATTGGTTACATTAAATTCTTAGAAGAAGGCCTTTCATTGCATTAGTTTTACTGGCTTGCACTTATTTTCATGTGCAGGTGAAGATAGTGAAGTGTCTAGTGGAAAATATTGTAGTAGATATATCGTTTAACCAGGTTGGTGGGTTGTGCACGCTTTGTTTTCTTGAAGAGGTATGCTTATTCTTGAACTACTGTTTGAAGCAACAGAACCTCTGATATAGATATATCTTCTGACATCATTCAATAATTCTTATTTTTGCAGATAGACCATTTGATAAATCAAAATCATCTCTTCAAACGAAGTATTATATTGATTAAAGCCTGGTGTTACTATGAGAGCCGTATACTGGGTGCTCATCATGGACTCATATCAACATATGCTTTGGAAACTTTGGTTCTCTATATATTTCATGTATTTAACAATTCATTTGCTGGACCATTAGAGGTGACCCTGACTTCTACTTTCATACCTAGTATATGGAAGCTTCAGACCTCATAGTCTGCTGTATCATTCAATTGCAGGTCCTTTATCGTTTTCTAGAGTTCTTCAGCAACTTTGATTGGGACAAGTTTTGTGTTAGCCTTTGGGGTCCTGTCCCTGTTGATTCACTGCCAAATATGATTGGTTAGTTTTAATTTGCTGCTATTTGCATCTGTTGTGTATTTATAAAGAAATTCCATGATCTCCCGATTTTAACCATATTCAGCTGAAGCACCTCGAAAAGATAGCGGTGAACTGCTGCTCAGCAAAGGATTTCTCGATTCCTGCAACACTGTCTATGCTGTTTTTCCAGGTGGTCAAGAAAGTCAGGGTCAACCTTTTGTTTCAAAGCATTTCAATGTAATTGATCCTTTGCGGATCAATAACAACCTTGGACGCAGTGTTAGCAAAGGTACTAAACCCTAATTGACCAAAGGGTTTCTTTGTTATATATTATCTTTTTAGTTATATGAGGATAAGTTTATTCTGGTTAAAGAGCTGTTCAACTTCTGAATCTTGGCATTCAGCTGAAGTCAATACAGGTTTTTCTCAGGGTTTTTTTTTCTTGAAACACTGAAAAAAATGTATGCTGCGGTCATTTGCTGCTGGTCTTTATGAAGGTTCTCAATGTCATCTTCGCTAAGCATCCTTGTTGTGTATCCTTAGGCACTGAACTTCTGTTTTGATTAATAATGTCACACCTAGTTGTTATCTTCACATTGAATATCATGTGTGTGGATGCCGGCCTTAATATGTAACGCTTGGTCTTAAGGTTTAGATGCTTTGGATATGACCTGAGTTTGAATTTTTTATAGAATGAATTTGATAGGCTTCCGCAAATAGATACTATAACTGATGTTAGATTGTCACTGTGCGAGTTCTTAGGCATCAGTTTTTGCTAGGACTTGCTTTGGCTAAGCATATCCATGCTCTTGTCCAGTCCTTATTTTGTCTAATACAATAAAAAAAAACCTGAGACTTTTCTTACCAAATAGATAAAATTCTTACACCAAAAGGGATGCAATCCATGTGCTAATTCTACTTGCTACTTGTGCTGTAGATAATGTACTGGAATTGGTTCTTTTTAAGTTTTACTATAATACTGTTTATAATTTCTTCTGTGGAGAAATTATTCATCCAAAATAACCTGCATACCTGTGCCGCCTAAGGCGGCTCTATGCTGTTCCAGACTTCTTGCATATCTCAATCAAGTTCTAAAACATAACAATTGTTGCGCATATCATTCTGTAATGGAAAGTGTGTGGTTTAATATAAATCATGATGTTTAGCTTTAGGAAATCCTGATGCATAAATTAATTTCCTCTGCAAGTATTGGCAATTGAGTTCTGTAGGATCCATTCTTTTACTCAAAGTGCACGTTTCTGGCACTCAGTCTTCAAGTTTCGAACATGACTTGCAGAAACCTGTTCTTCCGACACATTTTCTTGGTCATTGATTTTGATGATTTTGCACTGACACAAATCCTTTTACGTTAATTGCTGGAGCTAACTCGATGTGCTCTTTTGGTACTCACATTTACTCCTGTGCCTTATTTGATTCTATACTTGTGGTATGCTTGTATAGTTATTTATACAACTTATGTGAGCTATTACCGGAAAAAAAAAACATATGTGCTTGCATCCATTTGAGAAGGGGAATCTATTATATTAGAGCAAGGGAAGTCTTGTGCCATTTCTTTTTTCCTCACATGACACAGTACAGCTTGGACAATCTTGTCAAGTCACAATATCATTGCCAGTCCACAACCTAGTGTAGAATGCATTCTTCATACTTGGCATACTGCATGTCATATGCGTGCTTTAAGGAGATTTTTGAAGCACCTGACATGTTCTGATGATATATACAAAAACAAAATTGTATACCCTCATCAGATAATAACTTCATTTGCCATTTCAGGCAACTTTTTTAGGATACGCAGTGCATTTGGTTTTGGAGCAAAAAGGCTGGCCAAATTACTCCATTGCCCAAAAGAAAACCTGCTTGCTGAATTGAACCAGTTTTTCATGAACACATGGGAGAGGCATGGCAGTGGTATTCGTCCGGATGCTCCTAACCCAACTTTTGGTCGTTTGCACCCTTCAAAAAATGATCCATATGAGGAATCCAACAATTCCAGAAGTACTTTGGGTAGTAAGAATGATAATGAACATCAGGAACTGCCTACTTGTCACGTGTTTCAGTCTGAAGGTAATCTTACTTTTCAAGGTAGCACTTCCCAGATTCTTAAAACTATCAGGCAACATTCTGAAAATGCTGTCAAAACAAGCACCACGTTGGCTTCTCATGCTCCAATCCAGAAAATATTGAGCCACAGCAACTCCACGAAATCTGGAGTGTTGGATCAAATGACGAGAACTGCTAGTCCTCGTGTCTCTTTTCAAGTTGACAATAATCAGAAGATTCCTAGGCTTTCATATCCTTTGAACGACCAGGCAGGACAGGCAAGTTTTCCTTTTGCAAGGACTCACTCTAGTCCAGAGCTGATTGATACATCTGCAGAGGCTTCGTTTAGAGGGGGGCCAAACAAGGTGGTAGAAAGAGGGAAAAGCCAGGTTGCTCAGGCAAGGCCTGCTCATGGTGTTGGAAGAAAGGAGTTGAGCTATGAAGTTACAGGCTTTCATAGTGGAAATTCTGTTGATGAGCCACCGTATATGGGGCAAAAATCATCCCATAAAAGTGCTCAGTCTGCTGAGTTGGGCAGTGCTTCAAATATTTATCAGGGTGGTGGCTTTGCTGCTGCTGGGGGAGATCTTGCTTCTGTTGCTGAAGTAATTGAGCGGCAACAGGAGATGGATCAGGAAGAGCAGGATTTGATCAATATGATGCCATCCTGCAGTATGCATAACATTGGTGGGCAGGTTCAATTGCCAATGCATTTTGGTTCTCATCATCTAACCATACCATTGCCTCCCTCTCTAGCTTCACTTGCTTGTACTCAGAGAAATTTAGCAGGTATTTGTCCCACCAATATTCCATTAATTGATCCATCATGGGCACCCAATATTGACTTTCCTCAAGCTCTTGTTTCTCCACAATTCTCCCATTCTTACCCTACATCTGTGCTCAGTTCAAACTCAGAAGAGATAGAGTCTGGTAATGAGAGCTGTAACATGGCTGAAATAAATCATGAGGACATTGACCATGTCTGGCATGAACAAATTGCTGGATCTAATAGAGGGTATGACCCTGATTCTGGCAATTTTCTTATGGTCCAATCTGATGACAAAAAACAGCCAAATCCAGGACACTTTGAGTCTGTTTCATCTTCACAACCAAGTAGTTCTGGTGCTCGAGGAAATCATAAGTTTGTCAGGGAGGATTATCAAGCACGTCGAGGTGGCGACTGTATTTCTGCTGACAGGACTGGAAACTCTAGATTCATTTCAGCACATGAGGCTAGCTCATCAAGGAATAGGCCTACTTCTGAAAGTTCTTGGGATGGATCATCAATCAAGACCTCCAAGTCATTGAGGGACAAACGTGGGAGAAAACCTTCTGGAGATTTGGCTGCCTTGCACTCTAAAACAAAAAGTGGGTGGCAGCATGAGGATTCATCTGATCAATTTTCTGCACAGGCGGATGATGAGGCCTCCCCACGTGCCAGGACCCATCAGTTACCTGGATATGAACCTTCTAAGATTGGTGGATCAGATTCGATGATTTCAATTTCACCACTGATAATCAATTCACAGCAAAGTGTGGCAAATAATGCTGGTGTGGTTCCAATTGCCTTTTACCCAACAGGCCCACCAGTTCCGTTCCTTACCATGCTGCCAGTCTATAATTTTCCATCTGATCCAGGCAATTCTAATGGATCAACTGGGCAATTTGATAGTGATGAAGGGCTGGAGCATTCTCATATTAATTCATGTGAACAAAATTTTGATTCAGGAGAGCGCCCTGATCAGCTTGAGGCTCATTCAAGCTCAAGTGCTGGAAGAAATTCTCCTATGCCCTCAGAGGAGCATAAGACTGATATTCTCAACAGCGACTTTGCTAGTCACTGGCAAAGTTTGCAATATGGGCGATTTTGCCAGGACACACTTTACCAAGGACCCCTCATTTACCCTTCTAGTGTGGTTCCACCAGTTTATCTGCAAGGCCATTTTCCTTGGGATGGTCCTGGCAGACCACTCTCTGGTAATGGGAATGTATTTACACAGATTGCAAATTATGGCCCCAGATTGGTTCCTGTCACAGCTTTCCAGCCAGGTCCTCGGAGAAATTCCAGTGTCCTTCAGCGTTTTGGTGATGATATTCCCAGATATCGAGGTGGCACTGGGACCTACTTGCCCAATCCTGTAAGTGCATCTCAAATATATTTTCATGTTTGGACCAGTACATCTTTGAAAATCTTCATGTCAGCAATGAGTTACAATTTGCAATTCTTAAAAGGTTTGGGAATGGCACCTAATTCTAATCATTCTGCTCTGTGAACCTGTAATTGTAGCTTCTCTTCATTTGTACCCGATGTTTTTAGCATCTCGAGACTTTTCTTTTACTTTGTGTAAATGGTGCCTGATTGTTACTTGGTGGAACTTTAGATGAGCCCTGAAGCACTATACTGTTAATTCTCCCAGTGTCTACTGAATTGCAGATCAACATGGTTATTCTAAATGTCTGATACTGTACAAACTCGGTTTTTTGTCATAATTTCATTGGCCATTTGGCTCTTTAGTACACGACTTTGCTTGACAGTGTGAAGAACATAGGAAGTACGAACAATATTCTTGAAGCATGACACTGACAAGGACCTTTATACTATATGTTCGTTTTTTTAAGCTCTGATATCACTGTATTATTTGGGTGTTGGGTCATGAAGTAAGGGTTTCAATTAGCATAATAAACGTTAGCTTTTATAATTGTTGTATGTTGCTCTTGTATACCTAGTAGGTTGAGAGTTAACTCTCAGATTGCTTTCGAAAAAAATCAGATGGCTTAAATTCTAAATAGTGTCTGCATATTCTACTTGTCTCTTGCATTTTTCATTTGAATTTGATCCACATGTCAGAAAATAGGGCAGTCATTTAGATTGCAGAACATAGTTGTAACCCTTGCATTGAACATTTGTTTTTTATGTGGTGTCATTCTGTTCAATTTGATCTGTTGGAGGTCCAACCATCAACATATCACACTGCCTTATATTTGAAAATTTATACTGCTGCAATTTTTTCTTCTTCTCTTGCAACTTTTGCTGGAAGTTCAAAATAATTTCTAACACCTCCTCTCTCCAGAAGCTTTCTTTTAGGGATCGACATTATTCAAACACAAGAAATCCCAGAGGAAATCAAAATTTTGATCAGAATGACCGTACTGACAGAGAAAGAAGTTGGATTAATTCAAAATCAAGACCTGGCGGACGGAGCTATGGGCGCAGCCAAGCTGGAAAACAGAACCTTCAGTCTGATCGGTCATCTACAACTGACAACCGACCTGACAGATCCTGGAATTCATATAGGCATGAGCCAGTTGCCTCGTACCTCTCCAGTAACAGTTCTTTCCGTTCTACTAACTCATCAAACAGCTCAGGGAGTGTGGCATATGGCATGTATCCTCTTTCGGCTCTGAACTCAAACAGTCCAAGTCCATCTGGACCTGCACGCCCTCCTATTGTGATGCTGTATCCATATAATCAAGGAGTTGGATATGGCACTGGCACTGAGCCACTTGAGTTTGGTTCACTTGGGCCTGTCCCTTTATCAAGCATGAGTGAATCACAACCAGGCACTGATGGAATTTCTGCAAGGGGAGCTTATGAGCAGAGACAAAGCACAAATATGGGGGGCTCTTTGCATTCTTCTCCAGACAGGTCCTCTTCACCCCCAGCCCACAGGTAATGCAAATCTTTTATTTTTCATTTATTATCATAGAATTTAAAATATCTGGGAATTGATCTGGAAACTGTTCCAGAAATGCAAATGCTTAATTATTCAACATCAAGCCTCCTAAAGTTGCAAGTAATGACAAAAGCGCTGATAATCACTATGTTAAGCAACTGCCTTTTGTTTTTTCTGAGGTCAAAGATAATATTTGAGCTGAACTTTGTAGGTGGTTATTTTTTGCTTCTTTTACTTCTAGATATATTTAGTTTATATGTTTCTATCAATAGATTTGCAATGGCACCAAGCGTCCTAGGTAGCCTAACATTTGGGTCTCTGAAATCTTTAGATGCTCTTGATATAGTACAAGATTGCAAAATCATGATATGCTTGGAATGTTATACTGTACTTTCTTAGGTTTATCTTTTAACCTTTTTTCAAAATTGGGAATTACTCTATAAAGGCTGATTATGATATTTTTAAATTGTCGGGTCTGCAGGATAAGATAATTAATCTTGGTATTGAAGTCGAGAAGGATTCAGCTGTCCCAAGAAAGTAGCAGTGATTGTAGTAGTAGTAGCTGCAGCAAAGCCTGGATATTTTTCTGTACTCAAAGCTCGCCTAGTTTGTAAAAAATGATGCTTCACTTCGCAGGCTGTTCATGTATAGTATGTTGATGCCTTCTGCTCCGGCATAATAGTTTTCTATGTACACTAACAAATTGCTAAACACCAAATCCGTCTTGTTTGGACTATCCCAGGGATAACTGCAGGTGTTACTGGAAATCTCTTTCCGATTTTAGGGATTAGGAAATACACCAGGATGTATTCAGCTATGTTTCAGTTCTTCTCCTCATTAGCTAAAGGCTATGACTTATCATTCCAATTGTAACTCATGAAGTTTGATCTTCCATTTTAATGTACAAGATCTAAATGAGGCTCGCTGCAGGCCTTTTGTTTTCCTTTTCTTCTGTATTTTTCTTTTTATCAAGAAAAGTTGTAGGTGAAAATCGATATTTGTTTACTATTGTCAAAATATCAGGCTCATTGATATTATGCTTACAGTTTGCACAGGGTGTCACGATTCTATCATTTCTTTTAGGTGCTAAATACTCATTCTTATGTATTAGACTTTCAATACATCAGGGATCGTTCTCAACTCATGTAACCCTCACTCCGGCCTTGATATTAATGATGAGTCTTGGCCAAAATAATATCAAGTAATTAGCTATGGATCCAGAATCTTCAGCTTAAAGCAGCTTACAGTTTACAGTTGGGACTATTCAATGTAAAGCAGTACTACATTGCCGACAGTTCCACCAAATGGGAAACGAGTGGCAAAACGTCAAACACCGAAAGTAACTTGTTGGTTGATATCTTCCACAAACACAAGATCTTTCCGGAGCCAGATCTGGATGAACGCCATCCACAATTCCCAGATAAATTATATGTTTCCTGCTCTTTTAAATCTTCATCTCCACCAACCTCAAGGGATAATATCTTCAGCCCCTTTTCAATTCTTTTCATCAGTCTTCAGTTCTCATGGACGAAGGCAAATTCTCTACTTCTGAGCTAATGCAGAGCGCCAAGCTGGTTGGCGACGCCGCCAACTCGGCGATGCGGCACGAGGCCGACAAGATAGACAAGGCAAAGGTGGCTGATGCTGCCGGGGATTTGCTCGGAGCTGCCTCGCACTATGGCAAGCTTGAGAAGACTACTGTTGGGACCTACATAGACAAGGCTGAGGACTATCTCCATGGATATGGTGGTGCTCCTTCTCAGACTCAGAACGCCGCCGCGGCTGCCAACACCACCGCTGAAACCCATGGCGAAGGCGGTGGTGTTGGCCAGCACATGAAGATGGCTGAAGGGTTAATGAACAAGCCCGAAACTAAAGATTCAAGTAAGAGTGAAGGCAGTGGTGTCGGAGGCTACATGAAGATGGCTGAAGGACTATTAAACAAGCAAGGTGATGGTGAGAAGAATGAGGGTGGTGGTGTTGGTGGATACATGAAGATGGCTGAAGGGCTAGTGAACAAGCAAGACTCTAAGGATTCAAGTGGTGGAGACGAGAAGAGTGAGGGGGGTCTGGGTGGACTGATGAACATGGCTCAGGGATTTATGAAATAACTTAATTTCTGTTCATGCTCGTGTTTGTGTTCACTCTGTGTCTGTTTCTATGTTGGTAGGAGGTTTGCAGTAAATTCTGGAGGTGTTATGCTGTGTATGGGTTAGTTTTGTCTAGTACATGGTGGACTAGTGAATAAAGTGCTTGCTTTTATATGTATACATACGACTTGCGGACAACCCAAAGTATCTGAAACCATGTTGAGCATGTTTAAGAAGTATGCTTCCCAATTACTTTGGATATCACTGAATTCTATAACTATGTTGTGTTTGTTGTTCGAATATCACTGAATTCTGCACTCAAGTATCTGAAACCCTGTTGAGCATGTTGAGTTTGCTTCCCAATTACTGGTTTGGATATCACTGAATTCTACAACCATTTTGTGTTTGTTGTTTGGATATCACTGAATTCTGCAATCAAGTATCTGAAACCCCGTTGAGCATGTTTTAGAAGTATGCTTCCCAATCACCTGTTTGGAAATCACTGAATTCGGCAACCATGTTGTGTTTGTTGTTGGATATCACTCAATTTTTCAATCAAGCATTAGAAACCCTGTTGAGCATGTTTCAGAAGTATGCTTTCCAATCACTTGTTTGGATATCACTGAATTCTACAACCGTGTTGTGTTTGTGTTCAGATATCACTGAATTCTGCAACCAAGTATCTGTAACCGTGTCGAGCATGTTTCGGAAGTATGCTTCCCAGTTATTTGTTTGGATTTTACTGAATCTCGCTACCTTGTTGTGTTTGTTTAGTGGAAGATTTATAATAATAACTGAAACTGACATCTCCATCTTGTTACCAATACTTTGATTTTACACTTTGGTTTAATTGACTTCAGTGCTATATGCTTTTATGGACTTGGTGCTATGATTGGTAGACATTCTTACCGATAAATAGACATGTTGCTCTTTTTTTCTTTGACGAGTCTATCATATATTTTGTGCTCTTAAGCTTTTCTTTCAATGGTGCATGGATGCCTTTCCTCGGCTATTTCAGTAGCAGTTCCTATTTTCCTTCAGTTTTTTCTTCTTTTTTTTTTGTCTCAACACAGAGAGGAGAGTTAACTCTTGCTACCCAAAGATTATTTTTTATTCTTCTTTTGAGCATCGATTAATGCTTAGTTTTCCTTGATGATTATCTATAAACATGGAATGGAGTTATGTCTTGCTACCCAAAGATTGATGATTATTTCTTCCTTGATGATTGTCTATGAACATGGATTTCTATTGCTAGAGATTCTTCTGGACCCTCCATTGACCCCAATATTTGCACAGATCTTGCAGAAATTTACTCTCTGGCAAGACAAATGACGAACACAAACGCAATTTCCTGAAAAAGAGAACATGAAGGAACAAGCGTCGGAAAACGAGTATGGAATTTAATGGCATATGATCCATGGGGTATTTCTGATGAAGAAAAAAAATACTACCATAAATCCAAAGAAAAGAAAAAAAATAGCATGCGCAATTAATGTAACATCTATCCTTGTTAACAACCAGAATCTTATTAGAGATTACTTGTACATTCATAAGATGTCCTTAAATGTCAAAGATTTCGAAAACCTTGATTTTTCTGCTAGAAAATACAATTTGGAGATGTGTCATATTTATTGGTTTCTGTTAGATTTTCCCTATCCCACATTTTGGCTCAATACTCTTGCTAGAATGCCAAGAGTCTCATTTTTTATTGCAAGCATACAACTAGGTTGAGTCATTATATAACCTCCATTGTTGCATGATTGAATCACCTTTATGGCACTAACGTGCAATGAGATTTGACAAGAACACATGAAATGCTTACATCTCAGATTGAACCAGAGCCTAAATCTTGCCAATTTCAAGACAAAACTTTTGCATTATGGATGAGCACTGACTACCAACCCATATAGATTCTTATCAGAAAACGATCATTCCTGTTATAAAGAATGAACAATGTCCCTTGAATTATTTTTGGGTTTTAGGGGAAATAAGAGCTTCTAACTTCGCAATCTCGTGGAGAACACATATATACATACATGAATCCAATGAATCCAATGAATCCAAATAGAAGATCGCGTTCCAATCCCATCCATATCAGGAAGCTGAAGATCATACTAGAAACACATCAGCATTTAGGTCTGAAAATCAAACTCTGCAAGACAAAATGATGGAGGACCACCTGATTTAAATGCATCTTTGCATTCCACCTCAATAATTTCAGAACCACATGAACATCATCCTGCCTTTTTTGTTTGTTTTCTTTGATTGGACTAAAATCCCTGCAAGCTCCAGACATTTTTATGGCCTTCAGATTTTGATTCAGTTAACATCAGCAGTTCATTTGAGAAAAAAAAAGAAAAAGAAAAAGAATCGCTTGATTAATTCGAGAATTTCATCCTTATTGACGAACCATCTTTACCATAGTGGAAGATGATACATTCTCTTAAAAGACAGATCATAAGTTCGAATATTTGTACTTTGTGAGATCAAAATTTGCAATGAAAATGAAACAGAAGAAGTGCAGGAGGTAGATGATGAAAGATTTCTTAAATAATATTTATAATTCATTAACAAAAGAAGAATATTGTCATTGTCATTCATCCAAAAAGAAGAACATAAAATAAGGGAAAGCAATAGAGGCAGCAAGTTGTTAAATATCAGGTGTGATGAATTAGTCCCATATCGAATATTGGATAGATAGAATCTAATATATATAGTGAAAAAAACTCATATTCCATGAGTTTAGATTTTTGAAATGGTTTGGTGTCCGATTCACTATATTATTTCGGTTTGATATACTTTCGATTCTCCCAACAAATAGTATCAGAGTTTCAGATTTAAAGCTGTATAAACTCTTAAGACTAAAATTACTGTGATGATGAGACTAAATTGAATCACATGTTAGTCTCTTTTTAAAAAATCAAAAATTGAGACAAAAATATGTTAGTATGGATCATACGGTGGAACTGATCGAGTAAAAAAGTTCTTGATTAAGATAATTAAGCGTATTAAAATTAATATGGTTAAATTACATCTTAAGAGGGAGATTGTTATAAATGTCAGGTGTGATGAATTAGTCCCACATCAGATATTAGATAGATAGAATTAATATATATAGTAAAAAAAATTTATATCCCATGAATTTAGGTTTTTGGAATGGTTTGGTGTATAACTCACTATATTATTTCGGTTTGATATTATTTCGACTCCCCCAACAGCAAACATCATATCCAGATGCCATTGGTTCTCTTATTCATAATTAGAACAATAAGCAAATTTATTAGCCATTAATACACGCATGAAAGCTCAAAATGACATGTCATGAAGGAAGAAAGAATAATTTAAAATTTTTATATTAATTTTAATTCATAAAATCGAATTAAAATAGAATTTTTTTTTGAATATTTTAATTGAGTTGATTTTTTATAAATTTATAATATAAGATAAGTGATTTTTACTAATAGTGATAAGGTAGATAGTTTTTCACAAATTCATAATAAGATAGATGATTCTTTACTAAAAATTTTAAAAAGTATAAAACTAAAATGTATTTTATTTTTTATTTTTGTATTAGAAGTGCTCAGGAGTAAATTGATTTTCAAGAAGTAAGTTTTGGACAACCAAACAATAGAAGGAAGAGAAAGTGACTTTACTTCCCACCACTTCTCCTTACTTCTTACCAATTAAACTGACTCTTAAGATAAAGAGTGTGAGAACTCATAGAGGTGGGATTTTTTAAGGAGAAGAACTAGTTTTAGTGGTAGAGTTAAGGTGAGGAAAGTGACTTCATGCTTCCAAATTTTGTCCATTGATAAAGGATGGAGACTTAACTTTCAAGTCAAATCGACTTAATCCAAATTCTCCCATGAGTCAATTTAGGGATAATTTTGAAAATTCATCAAACTCTCCATGGTATTGAGCGATTTTTTATTGCGTAGCCAAGGGTGGAGCAAAAAATTATTACTGTGTTTGGAAATCACCTTTTAAGAGAATACATTACCTTTGGGTTAGTATGATAGCTTAGAAACTATTTGAGTTCTTGCGAGTTGTAGAGAGACTCTCCTCCGAGCTATGAAAGCTCAGTTCTAAATTTAGGGCCAACTTCTACAAAAAAAATTGATGATTCAACAAGTTCAACTTCGATTTGGATAGTAGATTTCTAATTCGAGTTTATAACTCATCTTGACATATCATATATAAATAGAAAAGGGAGAAGACTTGAAGATTTTCTAGGCAATCTATTTCTTATCCAAGTTTCTTTAGAAAAAGAAAAATGGTGATGACGTCAATTGTTCCCGAGAGCTACCATCGAATAGGTGTTTTTGGTTATGAATAAATTATACTACAATCATTAGGGGTAACGATATTCGATAGTTATTTTGATAATTAATCTATTAATAACACAATGATAAAATAAGATGAATAATGTTTGAATGCATAATCTTGTACATATGAAAAATATGCCAGTAAAATTAAGAGATTTTGATAAGAAACACTAGTCTTATGATAAATTTTGAAAATTCATCAAACTCTCCATGATATTGAGTGATTTTTTATTGCGTAGCTAAGGGTGGAGCAAAAAATTATTACTGTGTTGGAAATCACCTTTTAAAAGAACATATCGCCATTGGGTTAATACGATAGCTTAGAAGCTATTTGAGTTCTTGCGAGCTGTAGAGAACCTCTCTTCTGAGCTATGAAAGCTCAGTTCTGAATTTAGGGCCAACTTCTACAAAACAACTTGATGATTTAATAAGTTCAACTTCGATTTGGATAGCAGATTTCTAATGCCAGTTTATAATTCATCTTGACATATCATATATAAATAGAAAAGGAGAAGACTCGAAGATTTTCTAGACGATCTATTTCTTATCCAAGTTTCTTTAAAAAAAGAAAAATGGTGATGACGTCAATTGTTCCTGAGAGCTACCATCAAATAGGTATTTTTGGTAACAATATTCGACAATTATTTTGATAATTAAACTATTAATAACATAATGATAAAACAAGGTGAATAATATTTGAATGCATAATCTTGTACATATGAAAACTATGCTAGTAAAATTAAGAGATTTTGGTAAGAAACTCTAGTCTTATGATAAATTTATGAAAAATCACCTAATTTATCGCTATTAATATAAAATTACTTGTTAAATACTACAAATTTATAAAAAATTATTTTAATTAATATATTTTTAAAATTCTAAATTTATTCTATTTTATCAATTAAATTGATATAAAAAATTACATTTTTTTATTTGATTTTGATTCCCGCAATCGCTACATAATCACCGGATAATTGATTTGACAAATTAAATTCAGAACTCTCCATTTTGTAGTATTGGATAGCTTATTCTTTATAAAAACTAAAATAAATGAGTAATTTTTATATTAATTTAACAGTTATTTTGAACTAAATTTAAACAAGAGTAATTTGGATTTTTTTATATCAATTTAATTTATAAAATCAAATCAAATTAAAATATTTTTAAAATTTTTAATTGAGATAATTTTTTATAAAGTTATAATATAAAATAAGCAATTTTTTTATTAATACTAATAAAATAAATAATTTTTCATAAATTTTTCTTTTTTGGCAAAAATTCTAAAATTAATAATAGATTGAGTTGCAACTATATTCGATCAACGAAACTGCAACAGCTAGTTGTTTGTTAATTACAACTACCCAAAATTACAAGTTTGATATAATTTTTATATTTTCTGAAAAACCCAATATTCTTGTCTAATTGATATATGGTGGGCAAGCGCTTCAAAATTGAGGTGTATACCTCGCGGATGACCTTTCGCCATCCAATGCAAAGACATTGGGCTCCATTATATTCAACAACTTTTTAATTCACTCCATACGACCTGCAATCCCCACTTTTGATCAATATTTTCAATTTCAATTTTATCGTCAGTTCTGATATGATATATTTTAATCGTTTTATTTCGACTATTTTAATAGTTTCAACAATTGCAAGAGTTCCACGATTTTTAAAAAATTTAAATTTTAAAATAATTTTTAAAGTTATTTTCTTGTGATTTTAACTAAATCAATACAATCAAAATTTGAAATCTTAATTTTCACAACTCGAGAGGAAAATCGCCATAAAATGGGCCAAAATTAATTTTCTTAAAAACAAATAAAAAAAAAAAATCAAGCCCACGTGATTAGGGCCAACGGGCTGCAAGAGTCTGAAATTTTAAGGGATAATTACGGGTGACCCCCGTAATTACCCTTAATTACGGTTAACCCCCTTAATTTCCGTAATTACCCCACTCCTCAAATTCGCCCATATTTACCCACAGCCTGATTGTTATTTAATCAAAATTTTACCAAAAAATTCCGATTTTACCCCGTTATTTTTACACATACATCCCTAAAAACTTATTTGTTTTACAGTTAACCCCGGATTTCAGAATTTTACAAATAACACCCCAAAAAAACTCAGATTTACAAAAACGTCCTCCAAGTTCGAATTTTTGCAAATAAACCCCCGGAAATTATTCCGATATACAGAAAAGTCCCCGAAATTCGGATTTTTGCAAATAACACCCCGTCGCGCGGGCGGGAGCGGAGGAGGAGGCCGGCTGGCGGAGGCCGCGGGAGCGGAGGCGGAGGCCGGGCGGGCGGGAGCGGAGGCGGAGGCCGGGACGCCGGCGCGCCGAAACGCGGGCGCGGACGGCCACGGCCGAGGCCGTTCCGCCCCCGCGTGCCGGGGACGGAGGCCGAAGCCGACGCACCCGCACGCGGGCGCGGGCGAGGACGGCCACGGCCGAGGCCGTTCCGCCCCCGCGTGCCGGGGACGGAGGCCAAGGCCGGCGCGCCCGCACGCGGAGGCCGAGGCCGAGGCCGTTCCGCCCCCGCGTGCCGGGGACGGAGGCAGAGGCCGGCGCGCCCGCGTGCCGGGGACGGACGGCCTTGGCCTTGGCCGTCCGCGCCCGCGTGCCGGCGCGCCGGCCTCGGCCTCCGTCCCCGGCACGCGGGGGCGGAACGGCCTCGGCGTCCGCCTCCGCTCCCGCCGCCGGCTCGCCGGCGCCCCGGCCTCCGCCTGCTTCCCCGGGAGCGGGCGCGGATTTTTGCAAATAACGCCCCGAAATTATTCAAATTTACAGTAAAGTCCCCAAAATTTTGATTTTTGCAAATAACTCTCCGAAATTATTCCGAATTACAAAAAAGTCTAGAACTTTCTTATATAACCCTCTTCTTCGTGTAGCCCTAAACGCATATGCGTCGCCGCCGCCGTTGTGCTCTGCCGCTACCGCCGTCGGTCCTTGCACAGCTGCTGCCGTCGCTGTCCACTCGTTGCCTTGCGAAATACAGTGAAAGTTTAAAAATTTCAAATTTCAAATTACAAGTTTATTATTTTGTACATTTAAAAATAGACTACCTTCAATATTTTTCTTTATAAATACGTCCAAATTTTATTTATTTTATAAATAAATTTTACAAATAAGTCATCAAAAGGTTTCAAAGCTTAAAATTTAAAAATACAAGTTTCATGTTGTACATTTACAAATAGACCCCTTCAATATTTTTTTTATAAATAAGTCTATATTTTTAATCATATTTTAAATAAAATTTTACAAAAAAAGACATTAGTGTTTTTATATTTATAATTACCAATTTAATATTTATAAATTAAAAAATAGACCCTCAAATTTTTTTTTAAATAACTGTAAAATTTTTTTAAAACTAATTTTTACATTTTTACATTTAAAAATAGACCACCTTTAATATTTTTCTTTATAAATACGTTCAAATTTTATTTATTTTATAAATAAATTTTACAAATAAGTTATCGAAGGTTTCAAAGTTTAAAATTTAAAATTACAAGTTTCATGTTGTACATTTACAAATAGACCCCTTCAATATTTTTTTTATAAATAAGTCTATATTTTTAATCATATTTTAAATAAAATTTTACAAAAAAGACATTAGTGTTTTTTATATTTATAATTATAAATTTAATATTTATAAATTAAAAAATAGACCATTAAATTTTTTTAAAAAAATAATTCTAAATTTTTTTTAAAACTAATTTTTACAAATACACCCCTCGCCGGAGGCCCGACGCGCGCCGGACGGCCCGCCGGCACGCGGCCGCGGACGGCCTCCGCACGCGGGAGCGGAGACGGACGCCGAGGCCGTTCCTCCCCCGCGTGCCGGGGACGGAGGCCGAGGCCGGCGCGCCGGCACGCGGGCGCGGACGGCCAAGGCCAAGGCCAAGGCCGTCCGTCCCCGGCACGCGGGGGCGGAACGGCCTCGGCCTCGGCCTCCGCGTGCGGGCGCGCCGGCCTTGGCCTCCGTCCCCGGCACGCGGGGGCGGAACGGCCTCGGCCGTGGCCGTCCTCGCCCGCGCCCGCGTGCGGGCGCGCCGGCCTCGGCCTCCGTCCCCGGCACGCGGGGGCGGAACGGCCTCGGCCGTGGCCGTCCGCGCCCGCGTTTCGGCGCGCCGGCGCCCCGGCCTCCGCCTCCGCTCCCGCCCGCCCGGCCTCCGCCTCCGCTCCCGCTGCCTGCCGGCCGGCCTTCTCCTCCGCTCCCGCCCGCGCGACGGGGTGTTATTTGCAAAAATCCGAATTTCGGGAATTTCTCTGTAAATCGGAATAATTTCCTGAGGTTTATTTGCAAAAATTCGAATTTTGAGGATTTTTTTGTAAATCTGAGTTCTTTCGGGGTGTTATTTGTAAAATTCCGAAATCGGGGGGTTAGATATAAAAAATAAGTTTTTAGGGATGCATGTGTAAAAATAATCAGGGGTAAAATCGAAATTTTTTGACAAAATTTTAATTAAATAATAATAAGGGGCTGTGGGTAAATATCGGAATATCGGACGAATGGGAGGGGACGGGGTAATTACGAAAATTATGGAGAAATTAACCGTAATTAAGGTTAATTACGGGGTCACCCGTAATTATCCCAAATTTTAATCTCTGAAGCAGAGTATCCCATTATTTCTCTCCGCGAGTACATTTTATTTACTTAATTATTCTGAAAAATAAGCGTATGCTTTCTCATCTTGTAATTTATTATTATTTGTGTTGGGCTGTTATTAAAAAAATAAAAAAGAAGAAAGAGAGCCGCGTGCGGAAGGTGTGGTGGCGGGTTTATTTCCGTTGGTGGACCCCATAAAGTGACCCGTTATTTGACACGGCCATGTGGCGTACGCGTGGCACGCAATAGGCCACCTGCGATGGTGGCTCGGGTTCGTATGGTTAAATGGACGAGACAACAAAACCGACTCCTACGACCACGGCTCGCTTGGACCCCATTGCCGAACAATCATTTTCTTCTTCTTTTTTTTTTTTTTTTAAAAAATAAATTTCTGCAATATATGGTTCAGCTTTCAATTGATTATAAATGTTAGTAAGTAGAGTAATTTTTTGCAAAAATAAAAATATTGTCATTTTCACTACAAAATTACTTATATTAAAGAAACAAAAATATTAAAATAATAAATTTTTTTATAATGCATCAATAAGATGAATGGTTGGTCACCTGTAATACAAAACTATAATAATTAATATTTAAATGTGTCCGTGGTGTTAGGCTTATTTTGAGTTAGAACTATAAACTGAGTGTATTAGAATAGATTCGACAAATATTTACTAAGCTAATTTATCAAGTATTAATTTCTTTAATTATATTATTTTAATTTAGGTTAAGAACAAGCTATTGCCAATCTTTCTGATTCAACGATGTGGCTTTTGGGGTCCAATTTGTGGGTGCGAATTGCACTCCGGTCCGTAAGCGCGCCCTTCATCCGTCACATCCGTACAAGAGCTGGTCACGTGCTGCGCGGCACGTACCACGCCCATGATCCCATCCATGCCCTCACACATCAAATGCTAGACCATACATCCTACCCAAGCAAATCATACGAAAAATCCCAACCGCTCATATGTCTCGAGATGGATGCGTAGGATCACGGTTCTTCGTCTTGGTAGTTGGATCGCCCCTTTACCGGTGTCGGTTACTGTTCCTGCGTTCAGGGCTTGTTGTGGTTGCCGGTTCCAGCGGTGGTGGCTGATACGAAGGACGAGAAAATCCTATTGCTGGCTACGACTACATATACTTACACCTATTCCGATTGCTTGTATTCCGGTTGGTCCTACAAATTCCTCTCCGCATATAAAACACACCCTTCTTCTTCTTCTTCTTCTTCTGCTTCCTTCGTCTCCATCTCTCTCCTCTCCCTCTCCTCTCCACTCTCTCTCTCTTCTCTAATGGTTTCCCTCATACATGGAAGAAGATGCTCTCCATCTCTAAGCTCCACTCCTCAAGGTAATTTCCTCAAATTTCCTTCCTTCCAGTCTTCCCATCGACATGCCTATCAACTGTTCGTGGAAATTCAGGTTGCTCGGAGTCCTCCGCCGCACGGCTGTCGGAGACAATGAATCCAACAACGAAAACTCCAACCCCCTACCCTCGCCGGCCGTCGAGTGCTACGCCTGCACGCAGCCCGGCGTCCCCGCCTTCCACTCCACCAGCTGTGACCGCGCCCACTCCCCGGAGTGGCAGTCCTGCGCCGGCTCTTCCCTGATCCCCATCCAGAACGCCACCGCCTCCAATGCCAAGAAGTCGCCGTCCTCTTCCTCCTCGTTTTGGGGTGTAGGCAAGGTGCTCGACCCGAGGAGCAAGCGCTTGCAGCGGTGGAATCGCACGTTCCTGCTGGCGCGCGCGGTGGCGCTCGCCATAGACCCTTTGTTCTTCTATTCTTTGTCGATTGAGCAGGGGGGCGCGCCGTGCCTGTACATGGATGGCGGGCTGGCTGTCAGCGTCACCTTGTTGCGGACCTGTGCTGATGCAGTTCATCTTTTGCACGTGTGGCTGCAGTTCCGGCAGGCATATGTGTCGAGGGAGTCGCTTGTCGTCGGCTGCGGGAAGCTCGTTTGGGATGCCCGCACCGTCGCCTTGCACTACCTGCGATCCATCAAAGGCTTCTGGTTCGACATCTTTGTTATCCTTCCAGTCCCTCAAGTAAGCTTCTCGTAATCCAAATTCATTTGTTTATAATTCAACATTTGATGCAATTTAGTCTTTGTCCGAATGATTGATGTCAAATACCATTCAGTTAATTTTTGCATTTCACAAATAAAAATAGAAGAGCTTTATATATATTCGGAATTTAGAATAAAGTGGTCTTTCATAAATGCTTTATTGAAATCCAAGTAGTGTGGCACGTGCTCTCGTACTAGTTTCAAGTAAAGCATGGCAGAGAAGAGGAGTACAGGAAATTTTTTTTTTTGAGAGAGAGAGAATAAAGGAAATGGGTTTTTGAATGATATGAATAAGCTTGCTATTGAAACTTGAAACATATCATGGTACCAACACTGGAGTCTGATAAGTTTCTTTTAGGTTTTTATGCCACTTAATGATAGAGTGGGAGATCATCCAGATGAAGATTTGTAAAGGGCAAAATGATCATTTAACAAGGTGGTGTCAGTTTATGTGTGTGGTGTGGGAGGGATAGCTTCTGGCTTTGTTTTTTTACAACTTTTGTTCTGAGTGCAAAAACTGAAAGGCTGGTACAACCAAAAAGCACTTTAGACAGCAGCTAGATCAGCACACAAAGAAATGGACACTAACAACATGGTGTGACATTATCAAGATCACTTGAATAATTGTTTAAAATCTGCAGACTTGCTGGAATTTGTGTAGGTGGTCTTCTGGTTGGTTCTGCCAAAACTGATCAGAGAAGAGGAGATCAAGCTCATAATGACAATACTTCTGTTGATGTTCTTGTTTCAATTCTTGCCCAAGGTGTATCACAGCATTTGTGTGATGAAGAGGATGCAGAAAGTCACAGGATACATCTTTGGCACAATCTGGTGGGGCTTTGGCCTTAACCTCATTGCATATTTCATCGCTTCTCATGTAAGATGCTTGTTTTCACAATCTCCAGATGTTTGCAGTATTGCATTGGTTAGTTATATGAGCAATGAATTTGAAAAGAAAATTGACATCAGTAGGAGAAAAGTGACATTATAATGAAAGCAATAAACCTATTTACTAGCTAGAGTTCACAACTTCTAAGGGCTTTTGTATTAGTGAATGAACATAAAGTAAATTGCTTTCAACAGATGAATTACATAGTCAAAAGCTCAAGCCATCTGGCTCAATGCACAAGTAATTTCTATCTTTTATCTTGGGGTAAATTTTTTAGGATTTCTGAATACAATGCCTATTTTCCCTTGAAGCATTTGAACATGACAGAAATATGTTCTTGCTTCAATCTGAAAATTGTTGCATGGATTGGTTTTCATGTGTGTTGGTGCTCATTTTTTAGGTAGCTGGTGGGTGTTGGTATATTCTTGCAATCCAGCGAGTGGCTTCATGCCTCCAGCACCAATGTGAGAACAACAACTGTGATTTGGTCTCATTAGCCTGTTCCAAGGAGATCTGCTATCACCTTCTCTTGCCTACAGGCATGGATGGACTAGCATGTGAAAGCAACTTAACTACCTCTGTTGGGAACCAGAACATCCCACTTTGCCTAAAAGAGGATGGTCCTTTCAATTATGGGATCTATAATTCGGCTCTTCCTGTGGTCTCCAGCAACTCACTTGCTGTCAAGGTTCTCTACCCAATATTCTGGGGCCTTGTGACTCTCAGGTAAATTATAGTAATGTGAAAATCAATTTGCTTTAACGGCTGGTTACAGGTAACTCCTTGAAATCTTTGAAAATTTTTCTGCAGTTAGCATCCTAAGCTTAAATTAAAAAAAGAATCCGAAATTCCTCTTATAGAAATCAGAACAGAGAGGAGAAAATTAATATTTTTCATCAAATTAAGAGCCAATAACAGGTAATTGATGAATTGCATGAAAAATATCTCCTAGGGAGTGAACATTGCAAACCTATGAAGTTGTATGTAGTATTTGGAGATTTCAGGGATTTGCTTGTACTTAACCTGCACTGTGAATAATGTTCCATATTATGTGTTATTGTTAACTAGGTGCATTGTAATGGGCTTCAATAACTCTGTTCTACAGCACTTTTGGCAATGATCTGGAGCCGTCTAGTCACTGGCTGGAAGTGATCTTCAGTATAATCATTGTTTTGAGTGGACTGATGCTTTTCACTCTATTGATTGGGAACATTCAGGTATCAGCATTATTCCGAAGACATGTTGAGTACAAAAACTAGATATGAGGCTGATATATTTATATGCGTGTTTAGGTGTTCTTGCATGCTGTTATGGCGAGGAAGAGGAAGATGCAGATGAGATGCAGAGACATGGAATGGTGGATGAAGAGGAGGCAGCTGCCATCGTGCCTTAGGCAGAGGGTCCGCCAACATGACCGCCAAAGGCGGGCAGCAGTGCGAGGGGAAGATGAGCTGGAGATCATCAAGGACTTCCCCGAAGGTCTTAGGCGAGATATCAAGCACCATCTTTGCCTGGATCTCATCAAACAGGTATTCTTGAAAAAAAAATAACCTAGTTCTTGATGTTAAGCAAAACATTTAGATACAATGATTGTAAACCTAGATGGTAAATAATATTACATTATGCTTCCACATGAACATTGTTGTTTTGGTAATCATTCATATGAACCGAAGACTTGTTACAAGTTATAACAGCACAAACATAATTTAGATAAACTCTGTTTGTTGTTCAGGTGCCTTTGTTCCATAACTTGGATGAACTTATTCTTGACAACATATGCAACAGGGTCAAACCTCTGGTCTTCTCCAAAGATGAAAAGGTTTGAGACTAGAAACTATTCTCTCCGTGCTGAACCATGACTTCTCTGCAAAACCATGCATTTCAAGTTCAAACTACTGGAACAGGTAATCAGGGAGGGAGATCCAGTGCAGCGCATGGTCTTTGTTGTCAGAGGACATCTAAAGAGCAGCCAGCGCCTAAGCAAAGGCATGGTGGCTACATGCATGCTTGGCTCTGGGAACTTCCTTGGCGACGAGCTGTTATCCTGGTGCCTCAGGCGACCATTCATTGATCGGCTACCAGCCTCCTCTGCCACCTTTGAGTGTACAGAGCTGACAGAAGCCTTTGGGCTAGATGCAGCTCATCTCCGGTATATCACTGAGCACTTCCATTACAAGTTTGCGAATGAGAGGCTGAAGAGAACGGCAAGATATTGCTCAGCGAACTGGAGAACCTGGGCTGCAGTTAACATTCAGCTTGCATGGCGCCGCTACAAGGCAAGGACAAACGGGGCCAATCTGCAACCAGTGGAAGGCAATGACAGCGAATGTGGGATTCGTCACTGTGCAGCAGTGTTCATGTCAATCCAGCCTCATGATCACCTTGAATAGAAGGAAAGAAGGCAAACGGCTTAGCGTGAGTTGCTGCATCAGCAGCAGTAGTAGTAGTAGTATTTGTTTAACTGGTTTGGATTTTTACATTGGGGAATTGTTTTTCCTTGGTGCAATGAGGGTATTTATGATTCTTTGATTGAAGATTGAAGATATGTTTATTAACATTTTAAGCATTTTTTTCATTCAATAAAGCCAAGGATAGGATTGGATGCAGCTGAATTTTTGCTGCTGCTGCTGTTACTAATAATAATAATAATTATTATTATTTTCTCGACGTGGGATGATCAATGGAACGTGGGATCACGGGAAATATTGAGTTTAAACATCTTTTGACTACAATGAACAATCTTGCGAACGTGCAACAAATTCTCACCCATGCAGTCAAACGCCTCCGCTTAAGCCGTCCGTTCAGACGGCAAACAAAAATGGCCAAATAGATTGGTTGATTTGATTTATCTACGACCCAAACACACCTACAATAGCACAAACGGCCGAAGTGATACCCTTGCATCATATTTTTGTCGGTGGTTGCATGAATCCAAAGAAATCCAAGCTCTGTTTGTTGTTTAGCCCTATTCTTGCGATTGACAAGAGCTTGGTGTGGCGGACCAGCATGTAACCCTAAAAGGCGCCAAAACCAGCTTCACAAAAGCTCGGGAAGGGCTAGCTGGTCAAGGAAGAAGAAGAAGAAGAAGAAGAAGAAGAAGACCTCTCTTCCTCTGTCTTCTATGATTGAGGCCAAAAGGCAAACCACACGGCTAGCAAGAGAAGAAAACAGAGCAAATTTCATTACTGTTGTTGATATAGACACAGAGTTTCAGATTTGTTTGGTGGGTCACCCTTCGCACCCACTTCTTTTCTCATTGAGTCAAGGGACTGCATTATATTTTTTTTGTTATTTTTTTTATTTTTATTTTTTCTACTTTGGCTAGGGATGATTAAAGGTTAATTCGGAAATATCCCAATTTATGAGCCCATTTGGATTGAGCCGATCGTGGAATAAATCCGTTTAGTCGCTAATACGAATTGCTGAGTCATGATAAAATTTCAAGAAAATTTTAGTATTATATAGTATTTGAATATGAGTAAATAAAAACGAATAGCGTTGGAAGTGACAGAAAGAAACGAATAAAATTATGCTCATATTATCGTCATTTTAATTGCATATTTGATTTTGATATGTCATATTAAATTCAGAAAAATAATCATAAAAAATATGGGTATTATGATATTGACGTGGTTCGGTTTGTTGGGGGGGCATGTATTCAATTCTTTCCCTTCTTAGATCAATGCATGTATGTTAATCAAGGTCGATACTTGGTTAGATGACCAAAATGATTAGGAGCTTTGCCTTATCTTAACTAAATATCTGAATCATTCTTAATGCTATCGGGGATTTGTAATATTAAACTTTATCAAATCATCATTAATGTTATTATTTTACAAAGTTACTTAATCGATCATTTTTTAAAGAGTTTTTTAGTAAAAAAATCACTTGTTTTATATTTAAATTTGTAAAAATTCACATCGAGTAAAATATTAAAAATATTTTATTTTAATTCAATTTTATTAATTAAAATTAAAATTAAAATTAATTTAATTTATTTTAGTTTTTTATGAAGGATCGATTGCTTGATTTTATAAAATTGAGAATTTAAAATTCAGTTTTGTCAAACCAATTATTTGATAATTGTGAACCGATTGTCCGAAATAAAATCAAATAAGAATAATTTGATCTTTTATATTAATTTAATTGATAAACTTAAATTAAGTTAAATATTTTTTTAATATTTTAATTAAGGTAAATTTTTTTGTAAATTTATAATATAAGATGAGTAACTTTTAACTTAATACTGATATCATAAGTAATTTCTTGTAAATTCGCAATAAAATAAATAATTATTGACTAAAAACTCTAAACATAATTGAAGTTAAATGACCAAAATTGAATAGTGAAGAGTTGCATTTAGTTGCTAATGGTCCAGATCGCCATAGTTGTTAAGAATTGATTAATGATTTAAGTAGCATTTAATAATGCAAGATCCTTAACTTAATCCAAAATCAAAGAAGAGACACAATAATTTGCAATAAAACATCAACTATGATCTTAATATTTCAATTTTTTTTTTTCCTTTTGTTTGATGCCGCATAATGAGCTTCACATATAACCCCCCCTCTAATGTGAGATAATCACATTTAACACCCTGACAGCTGAATAAGTAAATCTATATCCTTATTCATGGAATTTACCATTATTGTTAGGGGTGATACGTAATTATCCCTATCTACTAAAAAAATATGCAAGTATCCTTAATATTAATGCTTGTAATAATTACTATTCATTATGTGTATGTCTTTCTTGATCACAACTGGTAAAAAGCGCTGGGTTTGTTTGGATATTTAGATAAATAATTTATTAAAATTATTTCATAAATTTTGGAGTGGCATGTGATCTCATTTTTAATAGAAAAAACTTTTTATGTAAGTTTTATTTTATAAAAAAATATTTAAAAAAAATCCTAAGTCTGTACGTAGAGAATTATTAAGATAAAAATAAATTTTAATGCAGCATTAATATTGTCAAATAAATTATATATAACTCCTTAAAATTCTATTAGATTGTATATTTCTCTCAAAATTTTAAAATTACATATAATCGTTTGAAATCTCGTCAAATCATATATTTTTTAATTTAAAAAATTATTGGTTGTCTAATAAAAACATATTCAGAGTTATAGATAATTTATTAAGTTTTGAGAAAAAGATATGTAATTTGATGAGATTTTAAATAATTATATATAATTTTTTAAATTTTAAAAAAATATGTAAATTTAATAAAATTTTAAGAAATTATATGTAATTTATCCTACAAAATTGTTTGACTATAATTTTTTATAAATTTACAATAATGCATAAATTTTCTTGCCAAAAATTTTCGAAAAAAAAGCATTCACAGCGAATGGTCACGTTGTGATTGGTCACACCTTGGGTCTCTCTTGCGACAGAAGAAATGTATTATATATCAAACGAAACCGGTGGCTACGTAGGGAATCCTGTGTTTCGCGCGCTTTTTTTGCTTGCCTTCCATCTCCGTCTTCTATGCCAAAGCCTAAAAATCACGCCTTCGCTGATTGCACGGCCTCTAAAGACAGGAACAGATCCCAACGAACACCATGGCTTGAGTTTCTCGCGCCTTCTGGTCTCCGGAATTCCCGGAAAAGATGAGATCTTTATCGTTTTTTGTGGGTCCTTTTCAGATTTTTCGTCGTTTCATTCCTTCTGCCGCTTTTTTCTCTTTTCTTTTCTGCCTATGAATTTTTCTGTCTCTGTAGTTTTTCATTTGCATGCCTTCTTGTTTTTATCGGTTTTTGGGGCTGGATATGCGAGAAAGTTTGATTTTTTTGATCGGGTTTTCGAGGTGTTTTAGTTGATGTTCTGCTCCTCTGTTGTCGGCGGGTTTGTGATTTTGATGCGTGGATGGATTTTTGATTTAAAGTCGGGGAAAGCTGCGATCTTGATTGGGGTTTCGAGGTTCTCTTCGCGTTTCTCCTTAGTTTCTTGGTGCGTGCTCTGTTGTTTTCAAATGTTTGAATGGATATGGGTTTGCGAATGGTGAAGGGCATTGGCAAAAGACATTGTCTTAACAGGTTTCTTGAGATTGTATGGATTGGGATGTATTTTTTTTATGAGATTTTCCTGCTCTATTTGATGAATTGGGAATTTTGTTTTATTCTTCCGTGGGAATGTTGGATGTGTGTTCTCGGATCGGTTGTTGAGGCAATTGTAGGAAGGTAGGTAGGTCGGATTCTGATAGATATGCATTTATGGCCATTAATTTATCTTTTTGGTTGTTTTCAAATGAATCTGCTTATTAATGTTTTTTTTCTGTTCGTATTTCAGGTGTTAGATTTGGCTTTCAAATTTTTCAAATGATGGGTTGTTCAGGCAGTTGTGGGTAGGACTGACTTTGATAGACAACTTTTTGGTCATTATTATCTGATTTTCCTAAGCATTACTATGTTTGAAGTATTTTTTTTTTTTTTTTTTTTTTTGAAAAACAAAGGCTTCATATATGGAGAATTGGAATTTCCACATTTTGAGAAATTTCAGATAGGTTTCGTTTTATTTTTTATATGTTTGCCAGTATGGATATATTCAACTGAGAATAACTTCGTCATCGTCTCTTTTCTTCTCCAAATACGAAGTCAAGTTTGGAATAATTATCCCATAACAAATGATTTGATGATGTTGATGATATATGTGTTTTTTTTTTTTTTTTTTTTTGCGTTCATATTTTTTTCCTTTTTCCTTGGCTCTGAAGAGAACAGTTGTGGGTCCTTTTGGGTGAGTTCAGCTGAAGTTTGTTTTGACGCGTCATGGATGACTTGAATTATGTCTGTTCAAACACTCCCAAAACTATGTTACATCTTTCAACCCTATATTCCATATTCTGAAATGGTTATTTTAGATTGAAATTAGTAACAATAGTTCTTTTTTTTACATCAGTTACAGTGGCAACTTAGATGATATCAGATACTAATGTTTATTATTAGGTCCATTGTTGGAGTCAAATCAGGTTAATTAAGAAATCTCAATAAAGACTGGTTCAGACTATAAATCACATTCATATTTAAAACCCATCTGGTTATTATTATCAGCCACAGCTGAGCTTAAGTTTACTCTTGAATTTTATCAAGCTTCCTCAGCTGCACCCAAGATTTCATTGTTAATTGTGTTACAAATATTAGATTATATTCTATCATCAGCATATTCGTGCAACTATTTGTAGATGCTTATGTTGTTTTTGATAACATCAGTGAGCCAGCTTTAGTTTTTCATTTTTCTTCTGGTTTCTGCTAAATTTTTATGATAAGGAATTTGTACATAGCACAGGCTGACGGAATCTAAATTTGATCTGTTTCGCCTCTGATGTTTGCATTTCAGATTGAACTGAATCAGTATCTAAAGTTGATCTCTTTTGCCTCTGATGTTTGTCTTTCAGATTGAAAAACAACCATGAGACCAGAGTATCAATCTGAAGTCTTTTTTTCAGGATAGCACAAGAGGTAACCGACGCATTCTTCAGATGTTATGCTTCTCTGGCAATTTTCTTTGTTCAATTTAGGGAAAAACTATAAGCATATGCATCACAATTTGTTCTTTTGTTGGCTTAACAATGCTTTTGTTTCCTTTTTTGACATGGTTGTAGTTTTCCCCCTTTATTTCTGAACAATTGGAACATTGTGTTGTTGCCTTTTTTTATTATATTGAATAAAAACTATATATGTTATAAATATGATCAACTATGTGACATTTGGTTGTTTTTGAAAAAAAAAAATCTCTATCCCGCTGTGTCCTTTGTTTTTTTAAGTAGAAGTTGTCGGTTAAACTCAGCTGTAAATTCATCATATTCATATCTAAATAGAATGAACGTGCCTCATATTTTAGTTTTACTCATCTTTCCTCCTTTGTTGATTATGCCTTTGTCTTTATGGCAGGATAATCAAATCCTTATAGACTTCACCACAGTAACCCACAATTTATCTTGTTGTGTATAAATGAACCTAGAGGAACTTGCTGTCTCAGTTTCTCCTGACTGCATTATTCCGAAAGTAGGGTCTGGGAGAAGTTCAAAGGGAAAAGCAAAATCTAAACCCCACCCTCTGTATTAAACAGAGCCTCTACTGGTTCCTGTTATGACTTCTGTAAATATCGTAAAAAGCATGCTTTTGAAACCAAGGAAAGACGTCCCAGACGTCTGAGATTCTCAAGCAATGATGTGATCCAAGAAAAGAATATTGATCACGTAGAAGTTTCGACATCAGGAGTTAGAAAGAAGAGACTGCCGCAGAAGTTGAAGACTGTGTCTCAGCATAATGGTCTCTTGGCTTCTGAGAATTATCAACTCCATGCAGTGCGCAAAGATGGAAAAGAAGAATCATCTGAAGAATCCATTAGTATGGTGATGAAGACTCCATTTATCTCCCCTGAATAGTGTCTCTTCTTCTTCTGAGCATAGACATTTGGATGAAGCTGAAGGATTCTCTGGGGAGCTAGAGGGTCCTCCATTTGTTGAGAAGAGTGTCGTTACCAGTGAGCTTATAGGAGGCAATCAATTGGAAGGATCCGTTGAGGAGATCATTGGGATGGGGTTCGCAGTTTTGTCACCAAGTCCAATAGGTTCTGAATCTGGTGTGAGTTTACCTGTTGATGGAGGATTATGTGAAGAACATGTATTCATGGAGGAAATAACAATCTCACCTGTCCAAGAAAGTATCATTGAATTTGTTGAACCTACACAAACCAAGCAGCAAGAAGGATCAGGTGATCCGAGCATGATGCGGAAGAGTACATCACCTGTTGAGGAGCATGTCGTAACTGCAGATAATTTACCTACCAATAGGTCTGAAGAATTATCCGATGAATCCGTGGGCAAAGAAATAGATCAAGTGGATAAATCATTTCAGGGACCTGTAAACATTACTCCAAAAATATTGTCCTCTGTTAACGGAAGCACTGGATCCGCAAAGAAAAAGCTTCTAGTTAGTAAACAGAGTAAGACCAGAAGTTTCAAAAAAGGTGAGCCTTTAAAGAGAGAAGTAACCAAGCAATGGTCCTTACCAAATCTGAAGAATGCACCCTCTATGAAAGCTAAAGCTATTTTGCCAAAGGAAACTGGCCCAACTTTGAAGCCTAACTTGGTAAAGCAGAAGACTATTTCACCTGTCAAGAGAAGCATGCCAACCGTGCAACTGAAGCTGATAAAGCAAGAGAGCGCTCCATCTCTCAAGCAAACAAACCAATCTAGCACAGCAAGAATCTTGAAGTCCAAAACTCCATCACCTTCCAAGAAGACTGATACAGATGCTAAAACCTCAATCGCATTCAAGCCAAAATTTCCAGTTGCAAAGTCTATTTCTCCACCTACTCCTGCAGGCCCAAGTGGTAGTAGAAGCCAACAAAGCAAGGCATCCAATAATCAGGATAACTCAAAGATTAGGGAGAAGAAGGTGCCAAAAACACCAAGAGGCTCTTTATCCCCCAGGTCTACTCTTAACAGGTTTTCAAGCTCGAGACTAGGGAAATGTGGAAAGAGGGAACCTGCCTCTAATGTAAAGAATGCAACGAAGAAAGAACTCAATAAAACCATGGTTGAGGAGAAGACATTATATGTTATTGAGCCAAAAGGAGAAAATGGAAGTATGAAGAATGTGCAGCCAATATCATCAGAAGCCCTGATACGTACTACAGCCTCTGATGTTTCATGCAAGAAAGAAGAGAATGAAGACACTGAGTCCACGTATACTGAAGCAACTGAATCTGCTTCCGAAGATGTACAGCTGAAGATCAAAACACCAGTTGATTCTCATAAGATTGGAGACAAGAGGATGACTAGATATGCCAGTATTCATGCAGAGGATAAAGTTCAAGCACCACACAAGTTGAACTTTAGCAGAGGCAAGGTAATTGACCTTCCGGCTGAGAACAATGCTCCAAGCAGACTCCGATTCAGGAAACCAAGGGTTGCAACTGAGAACCATAGTGGCAAGAGAGAATTAGGGAGGAGAATCTTCAGAAAGAGAAGTGAGTTAGCTGGTGGTAGTGGCACAACTGATGTGCAAGCTCCAACTGTGGTTTTAAGGCACGAAGACCAGCAGGGGAAGAAAGATGCACAAGGCTTATTCAATCATGTAATTGAAGAAACTGCAAGCAAGCTTGTGGAAACAAGGAAGAGCAAGGTGAAGGCCCTGGTTGGTGCCTTTGAAACCGTGATCTCCCTCCACGAAACCAAAGTTACTCCTACAGTTTGAGTTTGCATTTAGATGATATTTCCTCCACATTTTTTCTGTTATATTGGTTGAAGTATATACATGGTGTGAGTATATTCTACCATTTTGTTAATAACTCAAAAAAACACTGACCATACTTTTTCATCCAACTGGTTTGTATTATACATAAACATGAGATGTGCTTCTGTTTCTGTAAACGAAGAGTAAGTTTGAGATTGGCTTGGAAGGATCTAAATTTCCTAATTTGATGTTGATATGATTCTTGTACGTTGACAATAAAGTGTGTCAATAATCTGTTTAATGATTACTGGACAATTCTTTCTTCTCTGATATCGTGTTCTATTTGATAAAGATTTGCTCTAAATCTGTTTGTTTTAGTGTGTAGTATGGGGTTATGAACTATCTAGTGTTTGACACCAGATCCAATTCATAAATTTGCTTGAAGCTATTTGATTGGACAAATACTGTAAATGGTTATTTTAATTTGCAGAAGAGGGGAAATGCAAGTAAGCAACTTTAGAAATGCATGGCAATAACCTTAGCTAGTTCAAAATCCTATCTAGCCAGATTGATGCAGAGCAAAAAAAAATCGACTTCCCTTAGACTTGTATATCAATTTTCTTCTGGAATTTAGATTTATGAAGTGCTCCGAGAGCTATTGATCCAGAAAATAGATAAAATTAGGATGCCAACAAGATTTCTCGTAGAACACAAAAAGAATTATGTGCACATTTCTGATATCTCAGTGTTAACAAGTATCATAAAACAGTCTCACCAAGTCTGGGGCTCATAAGAAAATTGTGTCCATAACCACTAAAAAACCACATTTGAATACAGAATCAAGGAGGAAAAAGAATAATAGAACAAGTAGTAGAGCTAGAAATGGTGAGAAAAAAGAATCACTACGGCAGCACTTCAAAACAATCCAACCCCACCTCCAACGCTACTTAAAAAATGGATATTCGATCCATAGAAATTCCATGGGCTCCATTATGCCTCTATTCCATCTACCAAAACAGAGCCAGCATGATCCTCAAGAGCCTTGAAAGACTAATTCTTCACTTGCAACAGCTACTCCCCACTGATGAGCAAGGACCTCGAGGAGCTGCTCAATGAGTTCCTTGAAAGACGTCATTAGAGATGCAGAAATGTTATGATGGCGTCATTCTCAGTCCGGTAATATCCTGCCTTTCCACTATAGTTTTGGATGTGCCCATCTCATTCACTACAGTGGTTACAACATATGGCAATTCCTTATGAACTCATGGGAATAGTTTACATGTTTTGCCCAAAAAGGTTGAAGATGCTTGTACCCAATCTCTAGCCATGGTTTGCACTGCCCGTTGTAGTGGATCACTGCAGCCTTTCACACATTGTCAGGATCAGTCTTCTCTTGGTAGCCTAGGCCTAGCATGTGCCAAGATGGATCTATAGGATGCACATTGCCCCTGAACGCTATTAAAGCTGGTGGTAGCGTACCAAGCTTCCTCAATGTTAAGTTTGACTTCCAATTCTGTAAATCCAGGGAAAATGCTTTTGATTAGCTACTATACAGTTGTTAAATGCAGGAATACTATCACGAATTGAATAGGAGGAACTGTAATTAGTGAATATGCATCTATGATTATTGCAATTTGTAAACTTAGTGTAAATGGCTTTATAGAAATTTTAGGAAGAAAGAGTGGCAATGGAAGCTAAAGGACACATGAAAGAAGATTTGAAATGCGCAGGTTTATGGAATTTGGGTTTCCTATCTTCGTCTGTTGGTTCCTCTTCAGATGAACTTGACTGTTGCCTAGGCTTGGTTACCTTCTTCTTCAAAGAAGAATGAAAGACCACCTGATTCTGAAGATTGAATGGGATGGGGAACAGCTCCTTGGGATATGAGAAGGATAAAAAAATAGAGAACCCAAAACTTGCAAAATAATCTTAAACTAGCATGCAGATAGTCCAAAGCATAACTATCTAGACTGTGCATTGTATCTTATTCTAAGAAATCAATCACCTGGCTGAATAAAAAAGGATGTTTATTGGTAGTTCTTCAGACCTAGATTGCCATCATAATAAGGAAAGAGAAGTTTCAAAACATTTTGCATAATAGAATATTTTTGCAAGCAAAAAGAAGTGTGTAAACAGATAATACTCTTGCCTCTTTCATCCAATGATGGCATACAAACTTGATGTTTGTCTTTCTCCATTCTCTCAAGTCAAAGATATTCATCCCAAAGGCCCATGCATACTCATCAGGGTCCAAGTTGCTGGCTATAAGGGGATGGGAGAAGTTGAAACAAGTCTTGAACCTTTTAGACATGACCCCTTTATCATCACCTTCGCAAGTTTCTACAGCACCATTCACCTTTCTGGAAAGATTAATCTCCCATAGTGGTGACAAGTCATGCTGAATGACAACATCATCATCAAGAAAGACCACCTTGGGGAGGTTTGGGAAGAGCTGTTCTCATGCATGACAAATGCAATGATACCATGTCAGCACCACAACAATAGAAAAGAAATGAAATGAATATTTCACATTGCATCATATGAAACATCATAGCTAATTTGTTGTTGGTATATTGAAAAATTGCAAAAACAGGGATCTATTAACTCACGTGACATGTAGAATCATCTAGTTGCCACGGTTATCAATGTCAATTCAGCACAGAAATATTGTTTTCTCCCTCATGAAACTTCCCTGATGTAGACGATGAAAAGTAAATGGCAACTGCACTGGCGTTCTCTCTACATTTTCCCATTACCAAACAGAAAATATCCCCTGATCACCATGAAAACATAATAAAGGACACATCCCAACACTCCACCCACACACAGACACATGCACATTAACACAAACACACAGCTTTCTATGATTATTATTTTAGTTCTAGATGTATATTTATAATCTTTCTGTGCATCATAAATCTTGCATCAAATATTAGTCAATCTAATAACTCTTGCCATTAAGGGTTAGTTCTTTTGTAGTAGTTGATGAACATTAATGCCAACTGGCAGAGTAATAGATATTTTTACACAAATTAAAGAACAAGGAGAAAGCCATGAATCAGATTACCTCAGGGAGATATACGCGGACATGGTTGAGAATAGAAATATATTTTGGACTCCTAGCCTGCAGTTTTGAAGCAAAAACCCTAGGATTGTCACTGAGATTGGTCCCAGTGAGATGATTTCCATGATAGTGGTTCCTGACCCCACGGTGATTTTCTATAGCATCAAGAACAGGTACATTTTCTCTTGTCAACCAGTCAAACTGGTGAACACGTTTCACTTCAACAACAGCTGGAGAAAGAGGATTCAAGGCAAACCACGAGTGCATGCCTGGATAAGTCTTCTTGTCAGTGATGACATGGAAAACTATCTTTCCAGGATGCAAAGAAGATCTCACTGCTGATGTCACCACAACAGAGGCAGCAAGGATATTATCAGTTGCCAGAACAAAATGATGCAAAGCATTATCAGAAAGCAAGGATAACTTCTCTGGAGGAGGTAATTGTTTTCGTGCTTGAGCATTTGATGAGTATTCATCAGTCAAACGCAGTGATAGGCAATGGATCCCTTTAGGAATAGCAGTTGCTGCAAAATGCTTGTGCAACTGTTCTGCCAGCCTTGCCTTTTTTATCTCCTTATCCACATTTGCCATCTACATAATACAAACACCAAGTGAAAGGAGAAGATGTTTGACAAGCACATACTGATGAACATATTTTCCATCTGCTTAATATGCAAAGTGGCATTCTTGAGAGGAGAAATATAGCAACCAAATCCCAGAGGGAAATAGACTTGGCCACTAGGATAAGAGCCCATATGGAAGAAAAATTGGAGTCACTACCAACCACTAATAGACAATTTAATTTATTTAGGAAAGCACAACAAAATCTGACAAGATCTCATGTGCCAACTATGAGCTCACATGAAAGAACTGCTTTCTATGTTTTAGTAAACCATCTACTAAATTCTCTGCAAATCTTAAATCCATACAGAATACTTGATAAGGCAAATAGAACATTAAGGGAATACAATCATAAATATTCACCTATTCGTAACAATATATCCTGCATTATCCTCCCCACGCAAACATCACTGCATCTAAGAACATTCAACATGAGTACAGGCAATTGCACCCATCAGTATCTGGTCAGTGCAAATCACAGATATTTTTAATGCAGCAAAAGATATTAGGATTTCAAGAGGCATGCAGATTGCAAAACCTTTTAAAAATGGTTCTTTCCAACATTTACAACCATGTGACAGCTTGCTAAAATTTATGATGCATGGCAATAACTAAGCAAAGTAATTGGCATCATTTGGTGAAATAACAGGAAATATTACAACATCACATACCATTGCCCTTAGGTCTTATTTCAAACGTCTTGGCATCAAATATGTTATTCTTCACCCCAGAAAGAAACTCCTTGAATGAAGTTGGCACCTTGATGCCATCTGGAATTTCCTCAGATTTTACTTCATCAAATATCTTGAGTAGATGCCCTACCAGCCTCTGCAAAAATCAGGCATTTTAAGATAAAGCCAGAATTCTTTTTACGAAATTACATCGGAATTGATAATGATACACTCAGTATTTGTCCAATCATAAGCCCTAAAAATATGTACCGTTGAGTCATCGCCTCTTCTACCAAGAAACTTCAGCCCTAATCTTCTTCCAAAGCAATCTGAGATAAATAAGTAACATGACACACTCATGATCCAGAAAACTAGTACAATTTATGCCACAGAAAAACCCTGCTATCGCTGAAAATTCAATAAAAAGGCAAACATATGCTCAGCACAGTGTAAGACAAGGAGCTGATGCCCAATGAAGACCATCATCAACTCTTTTAACTACCTTTACACTTAAATGGTGATCTAAAACAACTTCACCCTACAGTCCATCAGAAGATTGCACATCCGAAGTCAACCAATCTTGAACCTATTTGTGACAACTTGTTAGAGAGAGTCCAACGAATGTCAAAACAGATCAATATAGTAGATCATACACCAAAATATCCCAAAAACCTAAACTCATGGAATATGAGCCTGTTTCACTATATATATTAGACTTTATTTATCCAATATCCGATATGGAACTAATTCATCACACCTAACATTATAAAAATTTTCCTTTTCAAGTATAATTTGACTACATTAATTTTAATACTCTTAATGAAGATTTTTTTAGCTGATCAGTTCCACCATGTGACCCATACTAATGGATTCTTATTTTAATTTGATTTTTTAAAAGAGACTAACATGCGACTTGACTCAATCGCATTATCATGGTACTCATCGTGTGACCCATACTAATGGATTTTTACCTCAATTTTTGATTTTTTAAAAGAGGCTAACATGCAACTCGACTCAGTCGCATCATCACGGTACTCTTTTATTTAATCAGTTCTATTGTATGACCCATACTAAAGAGTTTTGTCTCAATTTCGATTTTTTTTAATAGAGACTAATATGCAATTCAATTCAATTGTATTATTTAAGAGTTTGCATATTTTTAAATCTGAAACTTTGATATCACTTGTTAGGGAGAGTCGAAGGAGTGTCAAATCAGATCAATATAATGAGTCAAATACCAAAATATTTTAAAAATTTAAACGAATGGGATATAAGTATTTTTCATTATATATATTGAATTTTATTTATTCAATATCTGATGTGTTACTAATTCGTCACACCTAATACCAACTACCCTAAAGCTACAAAACCATAAATTAAAGATAATAGAGCTCATATTCATTACCTAAAAAATGTAATCTGAAACAAACATTACAATAACTATGAGTGGACTCTAAGAACCAAGAAAATTACAAATATACTATTGGGATTCACAGTAAAAGGTTTACGAATCACCTTGTTTTCAAATAACACAAAAAACGAGAAGTAATATAAGATAAAAAAAAAATAACAAGATAAGACAGCGAGAGATCCACTACCAAAAGGAAAAGCCTTTAACAAGAGTTTACAAGAAAGACTTCACTTTTTCTTACTCAACTAAACTCTTTCACCAAACCTCGATAACGCCTCCACCTTCAGAGAGAATCTCCAAAAAAACACCACGAGGAACTACCACGAGAAACCACTGAGAAGCACTAGAAAGACCCCACACACGAGAGCCGACACTCTCTCTCTTTCTCTTCTCTCTATTCTCTCTATTCTTCTCTCTCTATTTCTCTCTAGTCCAACCTCAATACTACACCACACAAAGGCCCTATGTATTATAGTATATTTATAGACCCTTATTGAGTCTGAGTTTTACTTTAATTACAACTTCTAATATTACAAATCAATCATAAATCTAAATCCAACTTTGGATTCCTACTTTATCTCAAACTCTAATTCGAGTTCGAGACACCTAAAACTCAATAATCTCCACTTTGGTTTGAACTCGGGCGTGCCACCATCACGAATCTTCAGCCGTCATCTCTTATCCACATCTCTCATCCAGCCCCTGCCCCTGGACTACTAGTTTATTCAGCTAATTTCAAGACGCGAACTCGAACCAACCTCGAAATTGTTTTTCATACCTACAGTCTTGTACTTTTGAAAGCTTTTCGGATGATCTGTGTCTACTGTTGTAGTAAAAGTAATTCGAGGAGAATGTTTATCTCCCATCAAATTACTCCGAGTATCATATTTCCTCTTCACTACTGTACCTATCGGAACTCCACCTGCACTAGTATTCCCTATTAATCGATAAATATTGTCACACTTCTCACCTTTCATCAGGATTCTAATACCACGTGTCACCTTTATGACTCCATCTTTTTGAGTCCAGTACATCAAGTGAAATTAAATTCCTTCGCATATTGGGGACATGCCTCACCCCAGTAAGAGTACGAATCGCTCCATCAAACATCTGAATTTTGACTGTTCCCACACCGGCAATCTCACAGGCTAAATTATCGCCCAACTAAATAGTACTTTTCTTCTTATTCTCTTCATAAGAAGTAAACCAATTCTTACTGGAGCAAATATGATAAGAACTACCGGAATCTAAAATCCACTTATTAAAAGTGTCAATTTCTGCGAATACTACAAGAACGTCTCCATCCGCACTATTCTTAGAAGTATCATCCGCTATTGCCGTCGCCATATTGGAAAACTCTATCTTCCCACATTCAGGGCAATACCGTCTAATGTGGTCATACTTCTTACATGAATAACATTATATTTTCGCCTTCAATTTCAATTTGGACCGTTGTTTAACTTCTCCACGTTCTCTTAATCTTTCTCTTTCGTGAGCCATCAATCATTCACCAAACTCCACATTAATGTTGGAGTTTCTCCTTATCTCATTAGAAAGAAGACTAGTTGACACATCTTCCATCTTGAGAGTTTCTTTACCATAAAGAATTGTGTTCACAATATGATTATATAAAACAGGAAGAGACATCAGGAGAATCAGCGCTTTATCGTTCTCTTCAAACTTCACATCAACTTTCAACAAATCATTGATAATCTTATTAAAGGCATTTAGGTGATGTAATATAATTGTACATTCGCTCATACGCAGTCCGTACAACTGTTGTTTCAGATAAAACTTGTTCATGAGACTTTTTGACATGTACAACTTCTCGAGTCTTGTCTAAATGTCCATCGTCGTCTCTTCGTCAATGACATTGTACAAAACCTCATCAGTCAGGTTTAGAATAATTAAATTCAATGTTTTTTTATCTATCTCCTTCCAGTCTTTATCGCTTATCTTGACCGGCCTTTTTTCTTTTCTCTCTAACGTCTTTTGCAGAACTTGAAAAGTAAGAACCGCTTTCATCTTCTTTTGCCATAAGGTAAAATTTATCTTGCCGTCAAACTTCTCCACCTCGAATAAGGACTTTGCCATTTTAGTTATTTGCTCCTACACTCTGATACTAATTGTTGGGATTCGCAACGAAAGGTTCACGAATCACCTTATTTTTAAACAACACAAGAAACAAGAAGTAATACAAGATAAAAGAAAATAACAAAATAAGACAGCGAGATATTCACTCTCAAAAGGGAAAGGCTTTACCAAGAGTTTACAAGAAAAACTTCACTCTTTCTTATTCAACTAAACTCTTTCACCAAAACTCGGCAACGCCTCTACCTTCAGAGATAATCTCCAAGAGAATACCACGAGGAATCACCACGAGAGACCACCGAAAAGCACTAGAAAGACCCACACACGAGAGCCGACACTCTCTCTCTTTTTCTTCTCTCTATTCTCTCTATTCCTCTCTCTTTATTTCTCTCTAGTTCAACCTCAATACTACATTACACATAAACCCTATGTATTATAGTATATTTATAGACCCTTATTGAGTATGAGTTTTATTCTAATTACAACTCCTAATATTACAAATCAATTATAAATCTAAATCCAACTTTGGATTCCTATTTTATCTCAAACTCTAATTCGACTTCGAAACACCTAAAACTCAACAGTATACAACCTACAAGATAATTCAATCTTGTTCTACAATTAAGCAATGATCACGAGACTCACATCACAAACAATTGTTCGAATTGAAAAACATTAAACTTTAGCCAACTACATGCAGGTGCATTACAAACCAACCTCTTAAAACACATGCAGGACCTCAAGATGCAATTGAACCTCCAACTAAAAGCGTAATACACCAATCCAAATATTACTCTGATAAAAAAAACATCACACCAAATCCATTGCCCAAAGCCTCAATTCTCAAGCTCCAATAAAACATACATAATTATCTTTCTGTTTCTGAGGAAACAAAGTTACGTAATTATCCCATGTAAAAGTTCAAAATAGAAGTTAAAATTCAACATTTCAGATCTATATCTAAAGTTATTCCCGACTATCTCCAGATACATTGCCTAAGAACCAATTACTCGGATCCGAAAACAACAATTCTATACAGAACCAGAAGAGATTCAACTTTTTTCTGAAATCCAATCCCACATTCTATGATCACAACCTATATTGACCAAGACGTATTTTTCTCTGTTCCAAAACAGAATTCCAATCCGAATCCGAGCTTGAATCACATCCGATGCCCAATATCAAAACTTTCCAAAACCAAACGCAAAGAAAAGACAACAGGCGGAAAGAGAGAACGAGATAAAGACAGCTGACCGAAGGAGGAGCAGGTGTTAACGCCCTCGAGGGTGACGATGGCGGTGAGGATGAAGACGAAGGGGAGGAGGAAGGCGAGGGCGAGGACGACGTGGAAGAGCGTCCGGTGCGACACGTGCCGCACCGCCACCTTCACCTTCACCTTCATGAGGTCTGCCGAAATGGTGATGTTACTCATGCTCGGCGACAGCCGTATCTGCATCGTCGCTGCCGCTGCCTCCGACTACCGATCACCGCCGACCAGCCCTCCTCATAACAATGGATCAAAGGCTGGATCTTTGGGCTCCAAGGCGCCCACCACTGGAGATCCAGAGCTCGGATTGAGGATTGGAGAGACGAAAATGAATTGAAATTTGCGACCTTTTTTCGGAACTACGAAAATGATTTCGATTTGGTTGATTTATTTGGTTTGAACTGAATACTACACAAGTGTGGCGGTAATGGAGTAAATGGGCCGGGTCGGGCCAGGCTGAAATGGGTCTGACTAAATAGACCTAGAGTTCTTACCCTTACGATTTCCAGCAGCAAGCCACCCAATCTATTTTCTAACTTGAAATGAAAAAAGAGAAAAGAGATGATTTTGATTAAAGTTGTGGAAAAACCGTTGTTCCATTGGCAAAAAAAAACAAAAAACAAAAAAAACAAAAAAAAAAAAAAAAAGTTTTTTTTGTCAATTTGCCACGTCATTGGATGATATTATGTGACGTAAATAATCAATTAACAAAGAAAAAACTACAAAGAGATTTTTGTAATTTTAATAAATACATCAATTTTTTAGTTTTGAGGGAGCGAGTTAATTATACGTCATCAAAAAACACGAAATGAAATTTGAGACAACAACTTTAGTCTTGATATTATATACTGGTTGGAAATCTATATCTCGAATTCACAAAAAATTTATGTCCCACTTTTGAGTTATTCTATCTTCTTCCAATTATACAAAACTCGGAATCGTGTCCCTCATCTCTCCTTCTTGTTTGTGGATATACGCAGGAGTGCTTTTTTTTTAATAGTGATCCTTGCAATTCATATTCCATCGCTCTTAGACTACTTTTTTTTTTTTTTTTTAGCATATTTGAAGGTTTCTAGGAATAATCTCTGAGCTATAGCCATTAAGTCATTTAGGGTCTGTTTGGAACGGGGTCATGGTCAAGATCAAGGTCAAGACTAGTGAACCACTTTTGTAAACTAATATCTTTTTATCAAAATTAAGACTTCAATAATTTAAAGCTCAAAAAACTATTTAATTTTTTATAATAATTTAATTTAATAATAATATAAAATAATAAATATTAATTTCACAAGATAAAAAAAAAATTCTAAAAAATGCTGACCCGGTCCCTGACCCCAAACCAAACAGGCCCTTATTTCTTTAGAAATTTATAAGTTAACTACTTCTTACTTCAAAATCAATGCTCACCATAAATTCATATTTAACATTAGGTATTTCTCCTTCATAAACTAAAACAAGAACTAAGATCTCGTTGAATCTGTAATATCGACAACTCATTCTTATAATAGTTGATGAGATAGTCAATTTTCAAGAGTTATTTTGATCATTAAATAATTTTCACCGTCATTTTATTAGTAGAACTCGATTAAAAATTATTATAATTTAAACTTCTAAACCTCCATTATATTTTCTTGTATAAACTAGATCTCAACTAATCATTTGATATTTATGCTCCACCTTAGAATTTCTCCACAAAAATCTTATATTATTAATTTTAGATATTACCGATTTGAATAAATGATAAAAAAAAAAAAGTCATCCAATATATTGAGATGGCTAATAGAACTAAATTTAAAGCTCTTACTAATTATCTTTATCTGATTTAATTTAAAGTAATTATATTGTAATTAGTATGATGTTAATATTATGAATTTGAAATCCCACTTAGATTGGATTTAGTTTATTTGCTTGCCCTTTGTTTATGATTAAAAAGGTTATGATTAAATTTGTCTAAACATGTTGCACAATTTAGAATTTTAGATTTTTTTTTTGTTTATAATAAAATGGTTATGCACAGGTTCTGCAATTTAATATTTTATTTAATAAAAAGGCTAAAGATTATGCACAGGTTTTATGTTTATATTTTGATAAAAATATATGCACATGTTTAAATTTGAATTTGAATTTAATTTTTGGTTGAAATCGAACTAAACCAAACAATTTCGGTTCGAAATTTGGATCGATTTGATTCGATTCGAAATTCTAAAAACCTAATTTATGGATTTAGTGATTGAATGGACCGAACATACACCCTTAATCGCAGGTAAATGATTTTTTCACCCATCATATTTTTTGCATTACCCATTGCCAAAATATATTTGATACTTAAGAGTCATCATAGGGTGGAAACATCCAAGTACATGGATGGAAGAATCAAAATCTTACAGCTGTAAAGAAGTCGGTGATGCCTTACCATGCGTCTGGTAAGGTCCGACGAAGAAGTTAATCCTGTATCCATAACCAGAATTGGCGAAAAAGATTGCTGTTTTCATTATCATATATACACCAGAGAATCTTAAGGTAGTGACTGCTGACCACTGTCTGGTGGCTTGTGTGTATCTACCTCCCACCCATGCTTCTGAATTTGCAGCGATGGACACTTGGGTGTATCAGAGAAACCTTCCTCTTCTGTTCATCGGTTTAGATTTATTGTGTCTTGATTTTAGTTTCAGAGGGTCATCGTAATGCTTTAGCACGAACAATTGAAGCCTCTCTTGCTTTTCAGAGAGGAAGTGCTTGGAGAAGCCTGTCATAATGCAGTGATATGTGGTGACTATGCTCGGGCCAGGCCAGCCGATTAACAAACCTAGAATCTTGTGGATGTGTTTCCTGTGAATAAGATTGCATTGTAGATTATCATTGGCTTGAGGCTTCACCAGCCATTAATGGCTACTATTTGTTGGGAAAAAACGTACTGTTTGGCACTGTAATTTGATCAGGTTTAATGAAATGCACGCAGTTTTTTATCTTATACACCTATACTCTGTTTTTAAATCTCTGATCTGAATTTCTGTTCTCTAGTTTTGCTTAACAGAGACTAATCTGCTCCTCATTATATAGTTTGGTGATGCCCTGCTGGATAACTAAAATTGAAGCTAGCACAAATACAGTGTACTATTCTAGGTGTGATAAATTCTTGATGCATTCTTGATTTCTAAGATTAAAGCGACCCAAACTCAGAAGAAAAAAAGGGAAAAGGATCCTCCGAAACAAAAGCAAACCCACAAAACAAACAAAACACAAGGTTCAAATCAAGAAACAGTGAGGCAGGCACAAATAAAACGCCTGTGCATGGACTGCCATCCAAATCCATTTAATGAACTCATGTGTCTGTCTTGAACCATAGAAATTAGAAAAACATCAAGAAAAAGCTTCACAACTTTTTTCCCACAAAAAAGAAAAAATCAGGAGATTATCCCATTACAATAAGAGTCTCACAGAAGAACAAGAAGTGTATCATATTAAAAGTGAACAGCAAACGTCCTCCATTGTAAGTCCTTTCCATGCGCTCAAGCCACACAAACACTCCAAGAAATGGAAAGAAAGAACAAGAAAGGATGATGATGATGATAACCAAAAGAGCAAGAGCAAGAACAAGAACAAGAACTAGAACTCTTCTTCTCTTCATCCTCAATTATGGAGGGGGTTGGGTCCGGAGGGAACCAGCCGCTTCTCCACACCGTATCTCGGATCGATCTCTGATTCCGTCGGCGGAGGCTGCGGCGGAGGCTCGAGCCAGCCTCGGGGGAAATGCTTGCACAGGGAAGGTGGCCAACGGGAAGGCGGCACCAGAGAAGAACTCCCTGCATGGCGGCGGTTGTGGTGGCGAGGGTGGTGGTGGTAGCAGAGGTCTCCGGAGAAGGCTTCTTGGGGTGCCACCGAGAGGAGGAACGAGACAAAGAGGATGACGGCAGCAGCGGGAGGAGGAGAGATCCTCATGGTTCTTGGTTGATATGAATGGTGAGAGAGGAAGTCGAGGGTAACGAGAACGGACGAGGGGGTGAAGTTTAAACCGAAAGGCATGGGACACGTGAGGAGATGGATGGATGGATTGTGAACAAGAGAGAAATTTAAGTGCGTGCACCCCATGCACGAGACTGCTTTTATGATTTATTTTACCATTATCCATACCACATATTAAGCCGGCATTTTTATTTTTATTCATTATTTTTGTCCATTATTTAGTATTTTTGGAATCAATTATATATAACTTCTTAAAATTTTATTGAATTACATATTTTTCTTTCAAACATAAAATTATATATATAATTCTTAAATTTTTTTCAAATTAGATATTTCTCCTCCAAATTTAAAAATTTACATATAACTCCTTTAAATCATCAAATTACATATTTCTCCTCTAAATTTAACAAATTAATTTTTTATATTATTAGATATATTACAAAAACTTTGTTAGGTGTAAATATATCATTAAAATCAGAAATATTTGAAAAACATATATTGTTTTGTTCATTTAGACTAAAGTGAAAAGATAAAATTACCTCTAACTTGGTTAAAAAAGATTTTAATATGTAGGTCCTTATTATAAATTTTTTTTCATTCAGTTGAAAGTTTTATCTCAAATTAAATTTTAACTTAAGATGTAAAATGATTTGTTTTGATCATGATCTAGTTTAAACACGTTTTAGTCCGATTTTGAATTAAATTTAAATCAGAGATATAAAATGATAAATTTGCCTTTAATTTGTTTTAAATTTATTTCCAATTTTAACTAGAACTAAAATTCAATTTAGACCAATTTTGGAGTTAGATCAAAGATATAAAATGATAAATTTGCCTTTAATTTGTTTTAAATTTATTTCCAATTTTAACTAGAACTAAAACTCAATTTAGACCAATTTTAGAGTTAGATATCAACTTTAGAGACCATTTTTATTTGTATTCTCTATTATGTTAATTAACATCCGATTGGGAGTATTTTTCGACATATATTTTTTGAATATTATTGATTTTAATAATAAATTTATATCCAATAAAATTTTTTCAATATATCTAACTACGCAAGAAAAAAAATATAATTTTTTAAAATTTAAAGAAAAAAAATGCAATTTAAATTTTTTTTAAAATTTTGTGTAATTTTTAAAATTTAAAAGAGAATTATGCAATTCGACACTATTTTAAGGAATTATAAGTAATTTTTTTAAAATTGAAAAAAAATGTAATTTATTAAAAATTAAGGATTTATATGTAATTATTATTATTTTTGTTTTATCAATTTGGGAGTCCAATGATGAAAATCTATCTAAATACTCAATCATTGATTTTTCTAAGTCGATGATGATAAGAATAATTCATCTGCATACCCTCCAGAAAAACCAAGGAAAATGCACATGTGCCCTTTAAAAAATTGAAATGTTATCAATCCCTTGAACAACAAAAATTTCTCGTGTGTCCTTGGGTTGACCTCCGTTTGTTAAGAGCAGTTACAGTTGACTTTACGCATATAAACTGACTAATTTTTTGTTAGATATCCATGAAACCTTAAAATTTACCCTTTGTATCCCAAAAGCCCTTTGAAGTATTTTAAATAATTTTCGTGTCATTTATTATTTTGCCATTCATCGGAGGATATTTGGGTCAATTCATGGATCGGGTCAAGAGTTAACCAAGGCTAAGCTGATTTCTCAATAGCAGATAACACGCATCGGTGAGAACGACATCTTCGTAAAATTTTTACTTTTTCTAAGGATATAGTTGCGATTTCAATATTTTTGGACAGTCACAAGTGCAGTTTTCTTATTCTTTAGGGGTGTACCGGCAAATGTTTCACTGAAAAAAATCACGTACGCTTTTCAGAGGTGCTTTTTAGTTTTGTTTTATTTGCACGAATGCCCTTGGAGATTTCCCAAATTGAAGACAGTTGATCAGCTATATTATGCGAATGTAAGTTTTGAACGTATATAAGCAAATATTGATTTTTGAGGGTAAATATATAAATTTGTGATTTTGCTGCTTTGCAGCTGTATATATACATAAAACCCTTTTTTAACATTGTCTACATTCCGAAACTGAGCATAATCCAACTGAGAAAAATCCTCCGTTTGAATAAATAAATAAAACTAATTGTATATAATTTCTGAAATATCAGAAATCAACATATAGATTAATATATGTTAAGGGAGTTTGTGTAAAGTACCATTTTTCTTGGGTTTTAAGCATCGACTAAGGGGGTCCAAATCAAACACAATTTTTTGGAAAGTATTTCCAATAAATACTTCACGACCCTCCAATTTTAGGTATTTGTGGACAACTCCCTACAATACAAGTATTTGCAAATATTCCCTTTTTCTTTGCTTTCGTTGCAAAATAAATCCTCTCATCAAAGAAAATGCAAAAAAATAAAAAACAACGAGATATTTTGTAAATGCAAAAACTACAGGGCGATATTCACAAACACCACAAAAGGGCGTATTTGCAAAACCTTTCCGAATCCAGAATCTGAAACTCCGAAAATTCTCCACCTGGTCGTTCCACGTCATCATCGAGGATCTCTGCGTTGCCCCCGAAGCTATTCCTGTTCCCACCAACTGCGCCGATTTATAAGCCTCTTACCCCCAAATTCCAAATTTATTCCCACTTCGTGAGTCCACCAAAAAATCCGCCATGATTTCCGAAAATGTCCTTCTCCTCCTCCTGTTCTCTCTCTTCACAACCGTCTTCTCCGCTGCCTCGATTTCCGTGTTCCCCCAGATCTTGACCAAATCCGACCGGACGATCACGATCCGATGGTCAGGAGTCTCCTCCCCCTCCAACCTCGACTGGCTCGGGATCTACTCGCCGGCGAACTCCCCGGACGACCACTTCATCGGCTACCGCTTCCTCAACAGCTCCGCCACATGGCTTACCGGATTCGGATCCATCTCGCTTCCCCTTGTCAACACCCGCTCCGACTACTCCTTCCGAATCTTCCGCTGGACCAGCGACGAAGTCAACGAGCGCTACCATGACCACGATCACAACCCGATCCCGGGGACCCGCCACCGGCTCGCCGCAGCCGGCCCGGTCCGGTTCGCAGCCGCAGCTGGCCCGGACCAGGTGCACCTGGCCTTTGCGGACCGGCCTGACGAGATGCGGGTCATGTTTCTGACCGGCGACGAGTCGGGTTCGGCGGTGGAGTACGGGTTGGATCCGGGCCTGGCGGCCGGGAGGCGGGTTGCTGGTACGGAGGTGAGGAAATACGCGAGATCCGATATGTGCGACGCCCCCGCGAACACGAGCCTCGGGTGGCGGGATCCCGGGTTTATACACGATGGAATCATGACGGGTTTGGATCCGGGAAAAAAGTATTATTATCGTGTGAGTTTAATTCTCAATTTTGATTTTTGTTCGGAATTTAATGCATTTTTTTGATTTTTTTTTGTGATTTTTAAGTTTGTTTTAAAGATGTTGGATTTGTTGTTGGTTTATTGGGAGAATTTTTGATGTGTTCTATGGATGAATCATATTATAATTGGAATTGTGCGTGTCATTGTTTTCATGTTTGTTTTTTGCTTTGTTAAAAAAAAAGCAATATGTAGTAAATTTCTTGTGTCATTGCTTTTGGAAGTTTTGTTTATTGATCTTGTGAATAATTCATACAAAACTTATTTATCTTATGTTTTGCATTGATTGAATTGTGAATTGTGAGTTTTTTTGATATTAGTTGTGAATGTGTGCTAACTTGATCCAATTGATTCTTCCACCCGTTTTAGATAAAAAATAGTAGGTGTAAGGATCAAAATCTAGTTGAAATAATTTGTTCAAGGATGTGTTACCATTAATTTTTTGTTTGCTTAAAATTTGGGAAGTTACCATCGAGAATTACAGATTCTTAGATTGGTGAAATTCATGTGCCAAATGTCGGAAGCATAAATAAGGTGATTAAAATCTGTTATAATTGGAAGGCACGAATCCGTTACTCATGATTTGGTGCTTACTCTGTTGTTCTTATGATTGAATGTGGTACTTTATTCAGGATTGGATCGATTCAGTTTCCTGGCTACTATAACTTCAAAAGTTTTGTGCTTTAGTTCATGTATCTTTTATGCCAGTCATTGTTCAGCTTTATATTGTTGTAGTTCATTTGCTTAAGGTCAACTTCAAGATCTTGCTCAATGCTTGTGATTCTTTTTGCAGGTTGGTAGTGATGCTGGAGGCTGGAGTGAGATCTATAGCTTCATATCTCGTGATACTAATGCAAATGAAACAATCGCATTCCTGTTTGGGGACATGGGTGCCTACACTCCATATTCCACCTTCTACCGCACACAAGATGAAAGCAGATCCACCATGAAGTTGATCCTCCGCGACATTGAAGCTCTTGGTGACAAGCCTGCATTTGTTTCTCATATTGGTGATATAAGCTATGCAAGGGGCTTCTCGTGGATTTGGGATGAGTTCTTCAATCAGATTGAACCCATAGCTTCTAGGGTTCCGTATCATGTGTGCATTGGGAATCATGAGTATGATTGGCCATCACAACCTTGGAGGCCTGGTTGGTCTTACGGTGTATATGGAACAGATGGTGGAGGTGAATGTGGAGTCCCTTATAGCCTCAAGTTCAGAATGCCAGGCAACTCCTCCCTGCCCACAGGAACAGGTGCTCCAGACACTAGGAATCTCTACTACTCTTTTGATGCTGGAGTTGTACATTTCTTGTACGTATCCACTGAAACCAACTTCCTTCGAGGAAGTGACCAATATAACTTCATCCAAGCTGATCTAGAGAGCGTTGACAGAGAGAAAACACCCTTTATTGTTGTGCAAGGCCACCGCCCGATGTATACCACCAGCAATGAAATAAGAGATACTCCTATGAGGGAGAGAATGCTTGAGCACTTGGAGCCACTGCTAGTAGAGAACAATGTCACCCTTGCATTATGGGGCCATGTCCACAGGTATGAGAGGTTCTGCCCTCTGAAAAACTACAGTTGTGCAGACTACAGCTCCAATTCGACAGCTTGGGGTGCCCCGGTGCATGTGGTGATCGGAATGGCAGGACAAGACTGGCAACCAATCTGGGAGCCACGCAGCAACCACCCAGACCTTCCAATCTTTCCTCAGCCTGAGCGGTCCATGTACCGTGGAGGTGAGTTTGGATATACAAGGCTTGTTGCTACAAGGGAGAAGCTAACACTCACTTATATTGGAAATCATGATGGAGAAATGCATGACATGGTGGAAATACCTTCAGGCATTGTGAGTAAAGAATCCAAAGATAGTGAAGATAAAACAGTAGTGGTGGTTCATCAGGTTTCTGCTGAATCTGTGCGTTCGCTGTACATCAAAGTAGCGGGTGTTTTGATGCTTGGTTTAGTTGCTGGTTATGCTCTTGGGTTTGTAACCCACTGCAGGAGGGAGGCTGCTTGTGCGAATTCTTGGACTCCGGTGAAGAGCGAGGAAATATGAGTAAGATCATATGTATGAGCCAGAGCTGCATGATTCATTTTGTGTATATATCTGACGAAGAATGCTTGAGATTGAGAGCCTTGGTACCAGTTGGAGTAATTTGAGAACAGAATCATAGTTTTGATTGAATTGAAGTCTGATCTGCTAGGACGGTGGTGTACTTTTGTCATTAGTCCTAAGTACATCTCCATGATTGGGTCTTGTTCATCTCTTATTTCAAATTAAAATATCTGGATCTTAATAACTGGGGCGATGATTATGGATTCCCAAAATAAAACATTGTGTTAGGCTCATCTCCAAAACAAAAAGGTTTTGCGTTCCTTTTTAGGGATAGATGTGCAATTTTAAAAGAAATCAGGGGGTGTTTTGCAAAACTTTAGAGGGATGTATTTGTAATTAATCTAATAATGGTTCTTATTCCCTCCCGACGTATTGTTTTTATAATTTAAAATTTTTCTTTCCCATATTTTTGAATTTTTGAATTATAGTTTTTCAAACAATCAGATCTCAATGCCCAACTAACAGTTAAAACAGCTCGCCTATACTTTTTTAACCAAGCTTTGACAAAAGATTGGTTAATCCATAAATAATAACCATGTCGGGGGGGTACATACAAAATGTTTTAGAATATCCATCATTACAAAATCCATATAAACATATGATCCTAGCCGTTCGTATGACTGAAGATATTAACGAACGGTGACGATCTTCTCAGAAGTTGGTGCCGGGTAAAACACGAAAGAAGAGGAAATGATTTTTATTCAAATTTTTTTTATTTTTTGTCACTTTTTTGCTGATCCGATCGAAGAAAACGAAGTTGAAGAATCGTTCAACTTTCGCAGCTTCCCGCATCGACGAAGTCGCCCACGCGGGGGCAAAAGTCTTATCCTTTTGCGCTTCTCCGGGCAAAAGTCTAATCTTTTTGCTCTTCTGAGGTATAAAAATCCCATCTTTCTCTTGTTTGATATCTTGTCTTGAGGTTCTTTCCCTGCGAGCCGAAGGATTTTGGTTGGTTTTCTTGGTGATTTGAGGGGTTTTCATCAGGTAAAGATATGGTTTTTGATTAGTTTTTAATGGTGTTTTTTGTGAGGGTTCTGTTGTTGACTTTTGTTGTGATCTTACTGCTTATAAATCTATCGTGCCTAGTACGATTTTAATCATCTTGAACTCTCAAGTCATCTGTGCTACTTGGATCTTCAAATGGTCTAGGTCTTGGATCCTTGAGTCATATTGAATTTTCTTTCTAATCTTGATCTGTGCAACTGCTTGTGTTTTCAAGATCATCCCGCGATATGAAGTCAACTGCCCATTTCTGGCCCTTAAATTTAGGAAATTCAGAAAAAAAATGTATTTTTTTTGTTTGTACTCATGCTTGTGTTTTTATGCTCATCCTGCGATATGAAATCAAGTGCTCATTTCTCACACTAAATTTAAGGATATTCGGAACATTTGTAGTCCTTGAATTGTCCTTTCAATCTAGCGATCTTGTATTTGGACTTGTATGATTGTGTTTTTAAGGTCATCCTGCGATATGAATTCAAATGCTAATTTTTTTTTCCTAAATTTTTGAAAATTCTGAGCATTTGTGATTGTTGAATAAAGTCATTTTGATCTGGCAATCTTGTGTTTGCACTCCTATGATTGGATCGTTCTTAAATTAGGATTTCGTTATAATTATGTGCCTCAATTACATATGCCGCCTGGTTTTCTTCTTCTTTTTCTTTTTCTTCTATTTTTGTTCTTAAACATAATATTAAGCAAAGTTGAACTTTTGTTTTTCACCCTGGAAAATCCTGGTTCTTATGTTTTTTTCTGTAGATAGAGATCAAATATCATTCTAGATTTTTCTATTTTGTCTCTAGCCTTGGATCCAATTCTTCCTTGATTGACCTGATTTGGTTCTTTATAAAAAGGAAAAACTGGTTCTTTTTCAGTGTTTCTGGTACAATTAACAATTGTTTATCAAATGTCCATTTATGTCTCTTTGTTTGTTATAATTTTGTCTTCACATTCAGGATTGTGGATGACATGAATCTTTGTATTGTTTGGTGGTTGATATATTTTCATTTATCTTAGGTTATTCTTCAATTCCAAAATGTGAATTCTGCATTTCTGAGTCTATCATTCTAACATTCTCTTTTGTGGTTTTAGGTTTCTCATTGAGATTTTTGCCGGTCTTTGCTGCTGATATATCCATTCTCTTCTCAAATTTATTGTTGCCAAAAATGGCCACAACTAGAACACCTGTCTCCAAAGTTTCAAAACATAGATTCTCTGGTTTCAACCCTTTCGATTCTGACCCAGAAACTGAAAATATCACCAAACCTGCAAGAGCCTCGGGAGCATCTGCAACGAGTAAGTCCAACTTGAAAGCCTCTCCATACAATTATGATGAAGGTGAAAGAAGAGGAGCTTCGTCTTCAGCAACTTCATATTCTGGTTTTGCATCATCAAAGAACAGATACAACAATGACTTTCGTGATTCTGGGGGATTAGAAAACCAGTCTGTGCAAGAACTAGAAAATTATGCTGTATACAAAGCTGAGGATACTACGGAGAAGGTCAATGGCTGCGTGAAGATTGCTGAAGAGATTAGAGAGGATGCCACAAGGACTCTTGTCACATTGCATCAGCAGGGTGAGCAGATTACGAGGACTCATCTAAACGCTGCTGACATGGAGCATGACCTTAGTAGGGTATGCCCTCTTGACTTCTGTTTGTTTTCCGAGATGAGTTGCACTAGTATTGTTTGTTTTGGAGATTTTTCTTCTCATATGTTCCTCTGTGATTACAGGGTGAGAAGCTTTTGGGAAATCTTGGGGGCATCTTTTCCAAGACTTGGAAGCCAAAGAAGACTCGGCAAATTAAGGGCCCTGTGTTGATGAGAGGTAAAGACTAATAGCTTACTTTGAAAAATGATGTGTGTCACTGCTGCAATGCTATTTGTTGGAGTGAGGCTATTAAAAGAAGCCCTTCCAAATGCAATGGATGTCACTTATATTGTATTTATTTGAACCACTATGCAGATGATTCATTCAAAAGAAAGGGTAGCCACATGGAGCAAAGAGAAAAATTGGGATTATCTTCTAGTCCTAAGGTAAGGTCAAACCCTCGGCAATATCCTGCTGAACCTGCGAGTGCTCTGGAAAAAGTTGAGGTATGGTTGTTGACAATTCAATATGACAGATTGTTCCCAAATCATCACTCTGTATAGATATGACTTCCAGTTCTTTTTACTAGGTAGAGAAGGCCAAGCAAGATGACTCACTTTCTGATCTAAGCAACTTGTTGGGCCAGCTGAAGGAAATGGCTGTTGACATGGGATCTGAGATTGAGAGGTTAGAACTAGTTTTTTTCTTTTGACCTATTTGGTTTGATTTTTTTAGCTTCTGTTGATCATTTTAGTGACCTCGGTTTGTGGTCAATAGGCAAATTCTTTCTGAATTATGTGAAATACATAGCTGAAGGACAATTTTATGCTCATCCCTGATAAACTACATCGCTCTAATTATGCTAATGTGGTCTTTTATAATCTTCCCATATGACTTTGCAATAAAGTGAACTTCATTTCTTACCAAAAAGAATATGCTTATTTGTGGAATAAATCATGCGCAATTTTTTCTAAATGGCAATATGTTCTCCAAGTCAAATGCAACCAAGAAGTATTGAAAGCATAGGTAGCTGTTGCTAAATATGCAAAATAGCGAGATAAAATAGGTCAGTTAATTTATTGTTCTCTATTAGCCTTCTTCTTGTCCACTGTAACTCACACGATATATCATACTTCACTTGGCAAATTGCAGGCAGAACAAAGCTGTGGATGGTTTGTTTGATGATGTAGATGAGTTGAACATCAGAGTCAAAGGAGCAAATTTCCGTGGCCGCCGGCTGCTCGGAAGATAAGCTGCAGTCATTGTGTTGGAATTGTATTGGTGCTATTTTTCATTTCCTTTAGTAACGGATTGTATTCATTACTTAGAATACTTTCTTCCAGCAGCATTTCCCGACTGTCTAGCATTTTATATTCCTGTTGTATTAAGATTGGTATTGAATTCATTTATCCTGGCTTGTAATGGCAGAACTGGAATTTGGAGGGGTTTTTTGCATAACCCTGCGAAATTGTGCAAATTACAGATCCCCCTCATAAAAAATCGCCCGTTCTCACTTCTTATTATCCATTCAGGGCTTTTTACGCGTACCTCTTAAACATATTATTCGTATGTATGTCCCCTCACATTCAGAAAATTACAGATGACCCCCTCTGTCTCACTTTTATTATTTATGAACCGAAGTCCCTCTGTATCGTATTACCTATAGAAACCTCTTGTTGATAAAAGTGAAAAATAGGGGGTTATCTGTAACTTTTGAAATGTCTGGACGCACGACGTAAGTATGATAAATCTCAGGGGAGAGTATGCATAACAATCCCAGGGGTTTTTATGCATATATGATGTCTTGGTTGCACGTGGCCGTAGTGATTGGGGTCATGTTTTCTGGTTTTTTTAAATTTTTAGCAAATAATACTTATTTATTGTAAATTTATATAAAATCACTTATTAGTAAAAAAATTAATCCTCTTATATTTAAAATTTATAAAAAATTATTTCAATTAAAATATTAAATTTTTTTATTTTTTATTTTTATTTTATTAATTAAAATAATATAAAAAAACTAATAAATTTTTTTGATTTTATTTCAAAAAATTAATTTCGAATGGTCGGACAATAGATCTAATCAAATTAAATTTTAATTTCTCAATTTGATAAAATTAGATAATCAATTTTTTATAAAAACTAAAATAAAATAATTTATTTTTTCATTTATTTAATATTTATTTATATTAAAGTCAAATGAAAATAATTTAAATTTTTTATTTTATTTTTAATTAATTAATTAATTAAATTAAATTATTTTTAAGTATTTTAATTGATATAATTTTTTATAAATTTTATAGTATAAAAACGTATTCCTTTTTCTTACTTAATAATAATAAAATAAATAATTTTTTATAATTTTGTACTGGTAAGTAATTATTTGTTTCTTTTTTCTCCCCCAAATCTAGGGGTGTGCATTCGGTTAAAACCGAACCGAACCGGCCGAACCGAATTTTCCGAAATTTTCAAAAACCAAAACCGAACCGAACAGAACAGTAATAGAACCGAACCGAATTGCAAAACCGAAATTGCAAAACCGAATTGCAAAACCGAAATTGACAGGATTTGAATCTGGTCATTTGCATAAGGGATTAAGGGGGAAAAAAAATTTAGTACAAGATATACAACAACAACATAGCAGGAGCAACACAGCAGCAGCAGGAGCAACACAGTAGCAGGTTAGGAGCAGCAGCAGCACTTGAAGTATAATGTACATAATTGTCATATTTGCAAGAGCAGGCAGCAGCAGGAGCAACACAGCAGGAGCAGCAGGAGGCTAGGAGCAGCACAGCAGGAGCAAGTGAGCAACATAGCAGGAGCAGCAGGAGGCTAGGAGCAACACAGCAGGAGCAACACAGCAGGAGCAACAGGAGGCTAGGAGCAGCAGCAGCAGCCAGCAGGAGCAATACAGCAGGAGCAGCAGTAGCAACAACAACACAGCAGGAGCAACACAGCAGGAGGCTAGGAGCAGCAGCAGCAGCCAGCATGAGCAATACAACAGGAGCAAGTGAGAAACACAGCAGGAGCAGCAGCAACAACAATAACACAGCAGGAGCAACACAGCAAGAGCAACACAGCAGGAGGCTAGGAGTAGCAGGAGCAGCAGGAGCAGGAGCAACACAGCAGGAGCAGCTGGAGGCTAGGAGCAACACCCCTAGGAGCAACACAGCAGGAGCAAGTGAGCAACACAGCAGGAGAAGCAGGAGGTTAGGAGCAGCAGCAACAACAACAACACAGCAGGAGAAGCAGGAGGTTAGGAGCAGCAGCAACAACAACAACACAGCAGGAGCAACACAACAGCAGCAGGAGCAACACAGCAGGAGCCAGGAGCAGCACAGCAGGAGGCTAGGAGAATGCTGAGCAACAACAGCAGGACAATGTATAGTTGCAGACTAGCAGTCTAGCAGAAGCGGGCAAGCTGCAAAACACTTCAACAGCTCAAATTCATGTAACAAGATAGTTCAAGACTTCAAGTCGCAGGAGCAGCAGTCAACAGAGCAGCAGGAGCAGCAGTCAGCAGAGCAACAGGAGCAGCACAGTAGCCGGAGCATGTATATTGTATAGTATCAGAAGCTGGCAAGCTGCACTGCTGCAGAACACTTTAACAATTATGTGGTTTAGAATAAATATGATCAACTGTAATTATGTGGTTCAAAATAAAGAACAGTAATTATGTGGTTCAGAATAAATATGATCAATTCAGTAATCAGTTAGCATTTTAACTTTGAAGGATTATATCATGCCAAATGATCCATTAAGAAAAAAGCTTGAGAAATCTCCTGTAGTCCTGTGTACAGAAGTAACAAAACAGAAGCCAGAACTCAGAAGGCCCAGAACCAGAAGTTCCAACTTCCAAGCAGCATAACATTACTAGGGTGAAGCCAAAGAATGAGACAATCGTCCAATCAGTCACTTGCCCATATGCGAGTATAGCATATGGCAATGAGCCAATGATTCAACATCTTCATCGCCTCAAACAGCTTATGAAAAATTCAACAAATATCATTAAAAAAACCATAAAACAATTTCAAGAGGGTCATACTGTCATATTCCCTCTCTGGCTGTCCCCGTGAGCGAATGGTAGGTAGTGGTTGCCTTCACAGGCCATCCAAACAACTATGCCATTGCTACAAGTAGGGGTGTGCATTCGGTTAAAACCGAACCGAACCGAACCGAACCGAACCGAATCAGAGTAGGGGACCATTGGAACACCTCCGCATCAAAACACCAAAGACAAAAAAAACCTCAAATAAAAGCAAAAATTCAAGAGGCTCAGATGGCTTTAATGCATCATCAAAAACGAAGATGTCTCCCCTCAGGCATCAACCTGCTTGGCTACTCCTGCAAAATAATAGTTGGATACATACCTGTCCCTCGATAGTTGGATCATACTGTTGAACCTAAAAAACATAGTAAAATATCATCACAGTAAAAGAAATTAAGAAAATATCAGGTGAGTAGGTAACTGGGTAAGGAACTAAGGACAGTAAGATTATAATTTCACACATGCACTGATGCTGCGATGCACATGAATGATGTGTATCAACATTATATGGATATCAACATCATATGGATATCACACATGCAATTTGTGTTTGATGTGTATCAACATTATATGGATATCGCTTGCACTGATTCATGTGATGTCTAAGAGAAGAAGTACCATTTTTCTTTGAATCACACAAGAATTCATTACCACAGTAGTTGCATTTGGCTTTGGTTGACTTGCCCGGGTATGTGAACTTTGTGTAATGCTCCCATACAGCTGATCGTGCTGCCATTATTTTCCTCGACATTGGAGGCTTTGTACTGCACGTAGACGTAGATACATTGCCCTCATTTGCAACTTCGATAGCCATAGGCGTAGAACTTTCCTGCGAGGCAGAAATTGGCATTGGACTTGGAATAACTGGATTTGTACTTGAAAGCTGCTGACTGTCATCCTGTTTCAACATCTGTCAATAGAAAAATACAGAATTACATATTAAATTGTATGAAATCAAAAAATCCTAATCTAATTTCACAAAATTCAACCCTAACCTTGCAATTTGATCTCGATGATGCCATTGTAGAACCCTAATTTCACAAAACCCTAATTTAATTTCACAAAAAATCAACCCTAAATTTCATAATTTCCGAAATACTCTCAACTTGCAGCTTAATCCGTTGTAGAAAAATGAGATATTGAAGCTCAAAGTGCGACCAGAGAGATATTGAGGGGTTGGGACTGAGAGTCAGAGCCTCAGAGGAGAGGAGGAGGGGGGTGGTCCGGGGGTGGACCGTGGACGAAAGGATTAACAATAAAATCGTATGAAATCAAAAAACCCGAATTTAATTTCACAAAAAATCAACCCTAAATACCCTCACCTTGCAGCTTAATCCGTCGTAGACTCGTAGAAAAATGAGAGATTGAAACTCAGAGCGTCGACCAGAGAGAGGCGTCGCCGCGTCGGGACTCAGAGCCTCAGTCCTCAGAGGAGGAGGGGCGTCCGGAGGTGGACGAAAGCTGGAGGGATGAAGGCGCAGCACCGCAGGTCCGTAGCGGCGAGAGCGAGAGCGGCGAGAGCGAGAGCGAGAGCGCCGAGAGGGTTAGGGTTAGGGTTAGCAGAACAGTAGACGTCGGCTCGGCGAAGTGGCGACTGGCGAATCGCTCTGAAAATGGAGATTATATAGACGGTCCGGTCTGTTCGAGCTAATTAGACCAAAACCAAAACCGCAGTATATAGATATATATATATAATTCGGTTCGGTTCGGTTTTTACGGTTTTCGAAAATCAGAAATAGAAACCGAACCGAAATTTAAATTTTTTTTTTCAAAACCGAAACCGAACCGAGAACTGAATAAACTGAACCGAATTGGTTATTCGGTTTCGGTCGGTCGGTTCGGTTCGGTTAAAATCGAATAGTGTACACCCCTGCCCAAATCCATCGTCCCAAATCAAAGCCATTTTGTCTGAAATTGGGCACCAAATCAGTAAACGATTCCAATCCAATTTCTTCAGTCTCCCCATCATGTAAAATAAACCCTAAACCTACTTTTCTTTCCTCTCTTTTCTGACCACCACCTCTATACTCTTCCTTCTTCACCGAAAAGTCCCTCCTTTCCCAAATCCCAAATGCCTCCCCATCACCACCATCCCCACTGCCATTGCTCTCCTTCTTCGTCCTCCTGCTGCTGCTGCTTGTCTTCTCCTCCATCTCCTTGTCCCGATCAGCTTCTCCTCCAAACCCTAATTAACAACCAAGTCCCCATCCCGAACTCTGTTCCTCCGCCGCCTCCTCCTCCTTCTTCTTCCCAGCTCCATCTCCTCCAAACTCTCCTCGCAAGCCAACTCCTTTCGCAGCCGCAAGCTCCCAAACCCCAACGCCAAAGCCAGCAGAAGGACACCCTGAGTGAGACGCAGTCCCTCCTTCTCTCGCTCCTCCGCCGCGTCGCCGCCCTCGAGTCCCGGATTCCGGATCTCTCGCCTCCTCCCCGGCCAGCTTCTCCGGAGGCGGCACCGAGATGGCGGCCAGTATCGGAGCCGCCGCGGTCTTCGAAGCTGTCTGTTCGGGATGCGGCCGCTAGGATTATTCAAGCCCGGTTCCGCGAGTTCCTCGTGCGGCGGTCACGAACGCTCCGGCAGCTCAAGCACCTCGCCGTCATCAAATCCCACGCTGCCGCCCTCCGGTCGGCCCTCTCCAGGAAGAATGGTGTTGCTGATCCCGAGCAGATCGCCCAGGGAGCCGTGGATCTGCTCCTCCAGTTGGATTCCATCCAGGTAGGTCTTAAATTTTGCTGCTTTTTGATAATCTCTTTGTTTTTCCAATTTTCTACGTTTTTCTCCATGTTATTCCTTTAATACCGATTCAAATATATCATTTGCTTTTCAACTGACTAATTTTTTAATAAAAAATTGTTTCCTTCTGATATGGAATCTGAACTACAGAGCTCTGATCCAATGATTCGCGAGGGGAAGAGATCTGTCTGCAAGGAACTAAACCGCATTCTGAAATTCATCGACATGATCTCACCAAAAAATCACCAGATTCCAACCAAAGGAAATGGCAGCGGCAATCAGAGGCGGCCTGCTCCTGCTTCTGCATCGGTGAGAAGAGTGACCTTTGCCAGATTTAGAGAGGAAACCAATCCTTCACATGATGCCCGGGAGCCATTTGTTGATGAGTTCATTGATTTGGATGGGCGCGCGGAGAGATTGAGCAATGGAATTGAACGCATTGGTTTGAATTCTAAGGTTTCAGAGGATGATGAAGAAGAAGAAGAGGAAGAAGCGCAATGGGATGCAGAGGATGGGGTAAGACATGGGATGAGCGGGCAGTCCCATGGTCAGAATGGGAAGATGGGACTCTATGCTTCAATGCCTGTGCAAATGGAACCTAGGAGAAGCTAGAAATGCAACAAAGAGTTGTTGTTCTATTGCAGCAGAATAAATTCTAGGAATTTCGTTCATTGTTGTACTTCTAATGGTTAATTCATCTTTTTTCTTATTTTCTAGCTTCAAAAACTGTGGTAACAACTTTTGTTAGGATTTGTAGTTGCTAGCTAATGGTTTTTGTGAAGAATTATTTGGTGATTGTTGTACTTGTTTAGTTTTCATTATGATTTCTCGGTTGAATTCTAGGCTTTGTTGTAATTGAAGTAATAGCTTCTGTGAATCGGTATGTTTTGTGATATGTTTGTTGGCTAGGAATTTTGATCATTGTTATAATTGTAAGTAATCAACTGCTTGGTTTTTTCTTAGAGGAACTACTTGTGGTCTTTTTAGTTGTTGACAATAGACCTAATAATATATAACTCGATCCGTTAATATAATCTAACCTTGATTTGAATTAAATCGGTATAGATTTGCTATAATCGGGTTTATCTGATTATGATCTGACAAAAATCGGATCGGGATTGGATTAACCTATTTATCGATAAAAATAATTTAAACAATTTAATATTTTTTATTTTATAATATTTTAAAGTAGTTTTAAAATTATTATTTATAAATTAAGTATTTTATTATTATTATAATTACTTTTAATAGTATTATTATTATTATTATTATTATTATTTGAAATATGTTAAAATTATTAATATTAATTAAATATGTGGGATCGATTTAAGTCTATTAATATTAGATCAAATTATAATTCATTTAATTAAATAAATTAATTCGAATCAAATTGGATAATGATTCAAATTCGGCAAATTTAATAAATAGGTCTATTTGGTTTAAGTTGAATTTGAATTCAAAAAATTGACCCGTTAATAAACAAGTTGGGTTCAAATTAACTCATGTGATGTAATATTATACATTTGACCTGATCCGAACTTAACTTATAACTTCGAATCACCAAGTCTAATTGACAATCAACACCTTAAATTATGGATGCAACTATTAAGTATCATTTGTTGTGTTTTTCTTATATGTTTAATCTTGTGTAAATAAAAAAATGAGACAAACAACGAGACATTTTTTGGCAAATAAAAAAGTTTTTCAAATGGAATTTCTAGTAATTCAAAAGTTTGTTTGTTGTTCAATTGAGCTGAAATGCAGGTTTTCTATATTTTAATTTTATTATTTTGCATAGATCTATGTCTATATATTCCTTATACTCCATTTGTAAAACATAATTCTTTTGTTCTTTTATAAGAATTATTCTGTATTATTGAATTTGAAGACATTTTCTATTTAATTTTCTTCTGCAGAAAATATTTTATTTACTAAGCTAAATATAATTAAAAATAAATTATTTTTTTTATGGAGTCTTAATGTTGAACAGATCCTTCTCTAGTTCAACAAAAAATTAAGTATGGGAAAAAGAGATAGACAATAAAAAAAAATTAACAATAAAGTTAATATCAAAGTAGCTCAACTCACACCAACTGTTTATAATAACAAAATGGGATGACACCTGCCAAGATTATGTAACAAATCCAAGCAATTGAAAGATTATGTAATCCAAACTTGACGAATCCGACAAACTTAAAACAAAACCGATTCGTTTGAATCCGTAAATACGATCCTCTTGTTTAACGGATCGGACTCGGAACAATATAAGCCCGACAAAATCCAATCCACCAAACAACATATACCGTGCATACCCCTCGCACAATCATGAAATTCTGAACCGACATTTGCAAATATACCCTCATAGTTTTCATGTATACCTCAGCCAACACATTTTCCGTCCCGAGGCAGGAACGCAGCCAAAATACATGCGAAAGATGCGCGAGGAATTTGTCAACCTCTTCCATAAATTTGGCTGAGCTGTCTTTCGGAACTCGTAAATAAATATTAAAAAAATATTTTTTAACAATAATTATTTATTTTATTATAAATTTACAAAAATTATATATATTATTATTAGTAGTGAAAAAACAACCGCCTTATAGTAAATATTTTTTTTATCTAATTCTTAATATTTAATTTAACGTGAAAAAGCATTGTGCCTCTAAAGATTTAGACCAAGTATGAATGAAAACTTACTCTTCTCAATTTTTCTGATCCTCTCTCGTACAGCATAAGAATTTCAAATATCCAAGAACCGTCTTATCCATTAATGATCAATAATTTTTTTTTTAAAAAAAATGTGTTTGGGTGTTCTAAATTCTCGTGCCTTAAAAAGAGAGAATTAGAAAAATAAAAAAATAAAATAAACTTTTATACTCAGGTGTAAATAGGTGAAGGAGTATAACATTTCTTTTACATTATATTAAATATTAAAAATAAATAAATAAATAAAGCAAAATATGGTTATGTAAATTTTTAACATGACGCATATAATTTTTTAATAATAATAATAATAAGTGATTTTTTATAAATTTATAATAAATCAAGTAAGTAGTTGCTTGTTAAAATCGAAAACAAAAAAAATCAGAGGCTCCAATCCTGTTATACTTTCTATAAATTCAGCGATAAGTAGCTTTGTCACGACAACTGAATGCAGTGGTGCATCTGGCTCCAATTCTACATAAAAGTTTGGTGGGAGAAAAAGATTAGTGATAAACAAAGGCGATGGTCCAGGGAGGGCTAGAGCTCAATCTTATTCTAAACTAACTTGGAAGATTGATGATGATGATGATGCATAACCCAAAATTGCTTTTTAATCAACAAGTTAATGGAGAATAAGCTAAATCATCTGAAACTAGCATGGTTGAAGTTCTTTGGATCCTCAATCATTTGAGCTTCAAAATATTCACAATCTTGTTTTGCTTCCTTGGTCCGAGAACTCCATGGCAGTAATGTTGACTGAAAGTGACCTTCCAACTCCAGGTGGACTCAGATTAAGAACTAAATATGTATTAATAGAAACAAGCAGAAGCAGCAGCCAGTGGAGTGATTAGGGATGTACTTAACAATTCGACGTGCTCGACTAACATGTGCTGCTGCTGCTGCTGCACTAACCTGACCATGAAGAAATTATGCAGGCAATGATAGAGCAATGGCAGCATATCAGACAATAATTAGCACCACATGACTGTCCTTGATACAATCCAAACAGCGTGATGATCATCTAAGATTAAGCTTAATCAAGAACGGGAGGAGGAAAAGGAAGGGTATTAACCTTGACAATAAAGATAAGAAGGTGATGATGAGGTGGGCTTCAACTAGACTATAGATAGATTAAAGGCACGGAAAGGAAAAGACACAAGCATAAGTAAGGGGAGATGGGCTGTCATGTGTTCCGGTGGACAAGTGAACAACCTATTTGAGACCACATGCCCTTAATTTATTAGGCCATTAGCCATTCAAATCCCTTCATTTCCAACCCATTTCCTTCCAAACTCTTCTGCTTCTTGCCAAAAGGCAGGTTGTTGGCATGCTTTTCCCTGCTCCTCCTCTTGTTCACCTACACCACAATCTCATTCACAACACACTCCTTCCTCTTTTTCTTCTTCCTCACGAATTCGGTGAATTCAGAGGAAAAGCAGTAAACAGGAGACCTGAGATTTGATTCCCATAAAAGCATAATATATCCTGCTCATTCACTTTCCAGGGATCGCTGTACATGAAGCATGTCAAAGAATTGACTGCATTGAATTGAATCACATTCAAGGGAGTTGAGAAAGCAGAGCACACGCACATGGACTTCAATCTGACAGACACCAGTTGAAGCATGCAGAGAAAATCACCTGACCTATATTGAAATTAACTCCAGAAACAGGGGAAATTCAGTTCTACTACTAAGAATCAGTTATGTACTGTGGATTCTGATCACTGATTTTATTTAAGAAAACAAGAAATTGGTGAAACTTGCCACTTCACTTAAAAGCCACAGCAGCAAATTCTGTTGTTACCTCGCCGCCGGTGAACTCCAGAACCGATGAATCTCTTCTATAGGTTTTATACACCCACCATTGCTTCATACTTCCACCAGGCCCTGAACTTGGGTTCTTCTTCCACCGGCGCTGGAAGATTGAGATCGATGAACTTGGGCACCACGGCCGCCAGATTCTGCTGCGGAGGAATTGGCGTGGTCTCGTGGGTATTCGGGACCATGTGAGACCTCTTGTGGCCACCCAGAGCTTGTCCGGAAGGGAAGCACTTGCCGCAAATGAGGCACTCGTGGGCTTTGATCTCCATTGCTACTGTTCTATCACCTGAAGCTTCGGTGTCTAAGCAGCCGCCGGGGTTCCGCCGATGGCTGGCGCGGTGGCCGCCGAGAGCTTGGTAGGAGTGGAAGCTCTTGTTGCAGGTCGTGCACTTGAATTTAGCATTGAAATCGTCCAATGATCCAATCTTTTTCGAATCCCATTGCTCCAATCTCGCCTTCTTCTTCGATTCCTCCTCAGATTCCTCGTCATCGGCGCAAGAAAGATAGAACCTTGGCGGCTTCCGGAGCTCGAACTCCAAAATGAGGTTTTTCCCCCTCTCTTCGACTCCGAGCTCGTCGGAGACGACGGAGACGAGCTCGCCGCCGACGGCTGAGCTCTTTTCGGATGACTCCGGCACGCCCCATCGGTCCCGAGAAAGCATCATCAGCGTCAAGGCCACTTCTTCCTGCTCGTCCTTCTCAGACACTGATGACGACGACCCCGCCGACGCCCCAGCGCGCCTCGTCTGCCTTCTTTTCGTGGGAGCGGCCACCTCGTTCTCCGACAGAACGATGCTCCAAGACCCCTCGTGCTCCTCCTGCTCGTTCTCCGCAGCACGCGAGTGGCACCTCATGTGCCCAAACAGAGCTTTCCAGGACTGGAAGCTCTTCCTGCACTCCCTGCATATCTTCTCCGGCGACTCGCGTGAGAAGCAGCGCCATGTCTTCTTGGGATTCTCCCGGAGCCCATACCTGCTCTTCTCGCCCTTCTCCTCCTCCTCCTCCGCCGGCGGCGACGCAAGGGCGACATGCGACCTCATGTGCCCGCCCAGCGATCTCCCAGAAGGGAAGCTCTTCCTGCACACCCTGCACCAGTGCTTCTTCTCCATTGCAGCAAGAAACAGAGCAAATCGAAGGAGAAGAAGAAAAGGGATCAAGAAGAGGTCAGGGAAATCCGATTGGATCTTGGATTTCCATGAATGGAGAAGTGATTTGGGAGGCAATTGGGGAAGGAAGAAGATCTGGGATTCTTGGCTCCAGCTCAAAGGTGGCTTCTTTTTGGGTTTTCTAGAGAGAAAAAGTGAGGGCTTTTAGAGAGAGAGAGAGAGAGAGAATCCATTGGGGGAGATGAAATCCATGCATGGCAGCGAGGGTTGGAGGAAGGGAAAATAGAGCCTCTTCTCGGGCTGCTCCAGGCCCGTACCACCGGCCCAACAGACCGAACCCAAAACCGTTGAAGCAGTAAGGCGGAGATGGGAAAGGTTCTAATGGGCCGAGCTGGTGCTTTGGGTCTGACCGACCCGAGGACAGCTCAGCGCGTGTGGAAGTGGGGAATCCTACGCCGTCTGATCAGAGGGGCGGAACAGCGCCACGTGGTGTGAAGTGCCGATCACGAGGAGGTGCAGCCCCACCCAATACTATAACTGCCCCTAACTTCCTACTTCTGCGATTCTGCGAATGGTTAGCTACGGGGTCCGCAACACGGAACAGCTAAATTGGTTTTCTTTTTCTCCATTTTCTGTGTTATTTTATTTTGCAAAATTTGAGACATAAAGACGATCCGAAAGGAGTGGCTTCAAGGGAAGAAAAGGTCAAATGGGCCGATCAGTGGAAATCGTTTTCGTGGTAGATTCAATTGCGGGCGAGGATTCGGTCGGTTCAATCGAGCTGAATTTGGATTTTTAAATCGAATAAATTTTTTTTTGCCCGCTTTTTCTAAAACTAGAACCAAACCGAAGTTTAATGCGTTCCATCGACTTTTAATGAGCGTATTGAGCAGAGATTCTCACAATATATGCTGCATTGGGAGGTTTCAATGGACTGCTAGATTTCGCTTGAGTTCACGGATTTAGTCTGACCTAATTATATACAATAATTAATAAATTAATAATTAAAAAGAAAACAATCTCATTTCTATCGAGTTTAGGGTTTGCTATAAACATCTTATCATCTCGACCTCAGCCCGGGCATCGACGGCCGTGTTCCGACTCCGGCCGGCAGTTCTTGATATCATCTCCTGCCGGCTGACACGCTGTCATTGAACTATCATCAAGTGTCATAGTAGTCACTTGTCTACTCGCTAACGAGAATTAGGAGCTAATTTGTTTCCTTGTCAGAGTGCCGTTGAGTTGCTCGCATGACTTCCAAGAGAAGAGAAATTTAGATGAGCTTTCAAATGGATTTAGATTGTGAAGCATGAGTTGCTTGAGCTGGTTGGAGCTTAGAGCAGATCGAAGTGTACTGGCTGTATGGTTGCTCCAGTACTATATTTTAATATCTGAAATGATGCATATATCACCAAAATTAAAAAATACGTATAATAATATCATTCCTCAGAAATAATTTAAACCTAGAAGTGTATCACAGAGGAGTGTACCCGACAGTGTCTTCGAGCAAGTTGCTTGCTCAGCTTGCCCAAATCCACTACACTACAAGCGATCATAGCTTGTTTTCTTAGAATGACAAAGTAAACAACACTTTATACATACGATAGATTTCATTTAACTTTAACTATCCGCATTTAAGGGCCAAACCCAGTTAGACTCCAATTAATCCAAAATTGAGAGGTGAGCTTGTAACTTATAACAATAAAGTTTTTTTATCACTCAGAACTCATGATCTCCCACGTATTAAACGTGGACGCAACTATCAAATCAACACTTGATGTCTGCATGCAATTACAGCTAATTCCGGATATAATTACTGAAAAAAAAAAAAATCTTTGTTTCTTTCTTCGTTAAAATAACCAGGGCTGTCCTTATTTGGTACGTCTCCTACTGCCTTCAATTCAATCCTTTCGGTGCAAGAAATATCATACTGTATATTTGGTAGTTCCATAGCTTGTAGGTTTTCAAAGGTGCAATGCTTTCTGAATCAAACATCTGATTCTGCTTTCGATTTGATCTTAAATTGTAAAGAGTTTGTGAAAAATCTCTTTCTAATGCAATGTTAGTATTTTAGGGCTCCAATCATAGAGGTGCATGTGTCAGTGATATGCATGTAATAATGAGTCATGTGTTAGTGAGCTTGTACCAACAGGCACCAGCAATGCTTGAAAAATACTAAAAAGAAAAAAGGGCAATGGGGTTCAAATCCTTCTGTTGCATGGGCCACTTCTTATTTTTTTGATATATGATGTTTTTCTTTTTTCCTTCCTTTTTCCTCTTGAGCTGAGTTTGGTGAAGACAACTGATCCAAATTTCAATCTAAAACAATGTGAAGATGGTGCCAGTTTGACATAAGGGAGAAGATATTTTGCTGGAATTAGTTTTGAGAAAGCAGCTAAGAATCCATGGATTATTTTCATTTGATGAACTCCACTAATGCGATGCCACTAAAATCTTCCAGGCATCGTTGACTTTCTTCATGAGGAAATTCAATGCCACAAAAATCTTCCAGGCGTCGTTGAACAACTTTCTTCATCAAGAATTTAAATTACGCTCTTTACAACAATAGCATCTAAATCACTGAAACCATTCCACAAACATGCTTCCCCTTTTCCTTTCAGCAGATTACACTTCGGAATCTAAAGAAGATCTACAAAGACAGATCCAAAGTGATGGCTCTTTCTTCTTTTGGATACACAGTATCACATTTGACAAAAAAGAGGTCGTATCACATTTGACAAAAAAGAGGGTTGAAAGGTCCTCTAGAGAATAAAATTTTCCTCCAAATGAAGGTCTTTAGATGCACAATGAAAAAGGACATGCATAAAAGGGCTCGGGTTCATGAAATCACAACCATCCACCTAAGATTCTAAGACCACGTCACAACAAGAGCAAAACTAATAATCTTCCACTTCAGAATGTTTGATCGAGATGCTACTTAGTTATCCCTAGCCATATTGTTCCAGTTTCCTTTCCCAAACACCTCTTCAATAACATTAGATGTTGGAGAGAAATTAATTTGTTGTTCTCGACCACAGGAATAACCAGTCTCCCATAGTTTGGGGTCATACTGGTCAATCATATACCCATTATCTGTCAAGTCACTTAATCTTTCATCCTTGCCCTCCCACTGCAAGCCCATATTGTTCTCTCCAAGTAGATGAGGTTGGTCCTGACTAGAGTCAGACAAGTTGTGCTGACTCTCGAAAGATGTGCAGGAATCATCCGGGGTCACCAGGTCTTTCAGACCATTCTGTAAATCACCCACAGCAAATTGCAAATCTGAAACATTGTTCAATTTTCTACAGGAGGTCCATTCTTTTGAACAAAGAACACAACCATCATTGTCTTTATTTCCACCCTCAAAATCACCACAACCATATGTATCATCTTCCTTGTGTATCTCTACTTCACCACGATCACAACTACCATTAGCAACAGTATGATGAGCTCTGGGTGAGCACAGTGCTGAATCTCCTTCGTCTTCCTCTGATGTACAATCACCATCATCACTTTCCTGCCACTCATCATTGTCGCTATCTGCATAGAGTGGTTCAGAAACATTCTGCCTGGCTCTCTTCCGTAGCATGAAGACATTGAAATAGTAGCTTACAAGCTCCCTGCTACTTCGGGATGGAAAGACCAGAGGAAGATATTTCCAGAAGTTTCTGCCCAATGACGGAGGATTGGAGAATACAACTTCATGGAACGCCTGCTCCTCTTCTTCACTCCATTTATATGATACATCTTCTCCCATGTCAGAGAATCCCAACTCCTTGAATCCGTCATGTCCCAGCATCGTTCTAAGATGTTCTCTTGCTTCCATCACACGCTGTTTCACACACCTGATAGAGCCCTCATCTAAACATCTACATTTAATTTTACAGATTCCAGCTCCAACACCCTCATGTGTCTCTAATCCATCAGGCATTGGAATGATGCAAGTTCCTAGATGCTTATCGTTTGGTTGCTGATTGCCTTTATGAGTTGTTGACTCCTGAATCTTCAAAGCTCTTGGTTGCAAAACTGGTATATCTGCTTGATGATCTGATCCAATTGGAACACACCTTTGTGGTGAACTATGGAAAACAGGTGAGTATATCTCTTCTCGCTGTTTCATTCTAGCTGTTCGGTAGTCATTGAAGAAAGGAAGTGAGGGAATTGCCCACCCAGTTGATTCTAAATCAATATCTTCTACACTTCTGTTCCACCAGGCCTGTGACAGGCAGGATTTGATGCAAGGAGCAGTTTCAGCTGGTTCATCAGGAATAGTGCCAATCTTTGTATCTCCCAACTTCTTGCTACTAGCAACTGAAAGCACTGTAATGCAGTCAGTCTCCTTTCATTAAGGATGACAGCGTGTTTCTCTTCATTCACCATTTTATGAAATATAAAATCTACCCAATATCCAAACTGCTTACAAAAATTGATAGATGAGAGTACCTGCAATAGTTGGTCTCTCAAATATACGACGAGGGGCACTTCCCACAAATGCTCCTAGTTGATTCTCCTGATCCACTTCTTCCAGATCTCTATATGCAAGTTCATGAGATTTGTAATTGCTGAATGGGTGTTTGTCACACTCTGATCTGACATCTTTGCCCAAACAGCTAGTAAAACTAATTGAATCAGCCGCATTCCCAAGTACACAAGTAGATGCAGCGTTAGGAATGAAAGCATAATGACTCTCCTTCAACACCTTCTTGGCATCACCTGCAACCTGAACCTTTGGATCTCCTCCATGCTCCTGATCCTCAGATTGCTCAAGTACAGGTTTTCTTTCTCCATCTTCATCAAACAAAAAAGCATCAGTAACCAAAATATGCTAATTAATCAAATAGCATACAACAGAAAAGAAAAAGGAATAAATGAACTAACTATCTAAAGCTTGTTGTTTCTCAGAGTTATCTCCAGCTGCAACCTTAACATATTCTTCTGGCTGATCAAAACGAATCATTTGCCTAGAGTGCTTGTAAGAAAACCAGAGAACCTCATCATCAGAGAAAACTCGTTTTCTACTTGACATCTTCAACCCTTGACTTGTGGAAAAAAAGGTTCAGCACTGCAAAGAAAATCAAGACATTATCTGGTGCAAGTGGTTCCATGCTACAATTGTAGGTGCAGCCCAAATGATCATGCAGCATGAAGGACTCCAAAAGTTATGTTGAAGGGAATAACTGAGGCACTTCATCTTTCTATAGGTAAATTACCAAAGATTGCGCAATGCGGTTCACATTCAAATCAAATCGACTTCTGCCATCCAAACATTTGGCTGATGCGCTAACAAAGTTTGTGAGCAAACTGAATCCCAAAAATTGAAATATAGGATGTGATTTATGTGAAATAGAATTTACGCTCAGAATCAATGCCAACAACTAATTAACACAAGCACAATGAGTTAGAGAGTGGAAACTTATGAACCTGAACCACTTGATTCCCTATCTAAGCCGTTATAATACAATGGTTTCTATCAATAATTCTTCTTATGGTATCATTGGCAGCAAGGTCATAATCATTCTATCATAAACTAGTTCCAACACGTACACATCATCATAAGTAATCCATCATTCTACCAATCCAACAAGCTTAAGTGGAACACCAAGCACTTAAGCAAAAAGCCAACAAAAGCTTTAACACGAAAACCAACTAAATTTCAAGATTGAATAACAAGAAGATAAATTCAGTAACCCAATCGTGAGTTAGTAGCAACTGCAAAAGTATGCGCAAATTGTCATTTGAGAAGTTGGTATTTACCTCAGAGAAGATCTCCACCAAAAGACGAACAGTGAACCAACTCGAGCAGTGTTGGATAACACTAAACAACCGTAAATGACAGAAAATAAACACTAGACGCAGTCTAACGAAGAACTGAATTTCCCAAATTACCCTTCAGTACTTCTCAATTTTACGACTTTTTTTTCCAAAACCCTAGCAACGTTGATCGATCAAGTTTCGAACCCAGAACTGAAAATTTATGAGGAATATTGAAAGAGGGAAACGTTGCTAATTCGAAATTGACTATGTTCACATAAATATTTACAACTAGCAACCGATCGGACAGAAAGATGACACATTTTGAACCCTAACCCTAGATTCGACCTCGACGAACAAGGAAGAGTAATCAAATCAATTAACAGAGGGGAAAGACAAGGATCAGATCAAAGGCCCTAATTGTGAAACCGATTGGGAGATTCCTCACGAGGACGAGAGCAAACAGATCGAGAGAAACCCTAACCCTATAGTCTGATTGCGACCACGGCGAAGAGAGAGGTCCGCACCAATCGAAAGGTATTGGAGCGCAGAGGTTGAAGAACAGGTCGATTCGAAGATCGGAGAAGGGAATTGAGAGAATTGAAAGGGAAATAGGCCGATATCGAGGTACTCGAAAAGGGGGTCAATATAAAAAGTGGGGAGACCGTCATCGTCGGGGCCTTCGCTTCTGCCTCGAGTATTTCACGGGTTCTGTTTTGTGGACCCGAAACCGAATCCGTTTTGCTACAAGAGACTAACAAGCTTTGTAACTCTAGTCGGATTCGGGCATGTGTGTTGGGAACCCGATTCTGAGAACTTCCCCTTTTCTTTTTTTTTTTACTTTTAAATACAAGCTTCAAAAGTTTTTTGGGGCGATTTTTTATGACAAAATTTATTAATTTTGTTAGCTCACTGATTTTAGAGGGGGATTCGGCGTTGGCATCTGAATGTTGCTTGAACCATCTCTAGTTCAAGGAGAGTCTTCTGATTCAGGTGTTTTTGGAGAAATGCAAACACCCAAACGATCCTATTAAGCAATACTAATTGAATAATGTGATTATGCTGATGTAGCAAAATCCATTTATTTAGATCTCAAACAATAATTAATCAGTAATTTGAGAACGTTAGATTGGATTTTGACAAAATAACCAAGTGACAGTAGTTTTTTTTGACATTGTGTTTGATTTTAGATAATCTCGGATTAGTTAACTTTAAATTAAACTAAAAACATCTATTTTGTGGTATGTGACTTGATTTTATTCCTATCAAAGGTTGTAATTTGCTTGGCTATTTGTTTTACCAATATATATATATGCTTTCTAGAATTTCTATATTTGTGTATAAATTATTATTTTCTTTATGTTTGTTATTTTTACATGTAATTTCCACTTGCATATTTCTCTTAGAACCGAAAAAATTAGAGTTAATAATATTAAGAGAATATGATGCTAGGACAGTTAGCTCACAAAGTCCTTTTTCATTTTTCGCCCCCAGAATTTAATCAAATTTATTTAAGCTCAAACAAATCTTAGATCAAACCGGAGAGGGCATGTTGTTTGACATTGCTATTCAAATAAAAAAAAAATACTATAACAAATTGATGTCTTTGTATACGAAAAATACTTGAGATCAAGAAACATTCCTTCCACTTTTGTTGAATCAACTTCATCCATCAAAGAGATAGACTAAAATTTCTTTGAGAATATTTCCTTTTAATTTATAGGCAAATATGCAGAAGTACGGTGATGAGTATGCAACAAAAAAAAGTGCTTGAAAAGACATTATGCACAGCAGAGAATTATATTACATATCAAAGTAGAAACAACCAGCACAACAATTTCCACCACATTCTCAATAGAAAAATCATCAACTATTCAATTAGAAACTCTCCACATCATAATTATATTTAACTTGCTCAAGCCAACTGGAAAACAAAATGCCATGAATGGAAAAGAACAGAGGACAGCTTAGCAACCAACACAAATAATAGAAGCGAATAGCTTTAAAAAAGATTCAAACTCCATTTGCCTTCAGGACAACCAAAAAAATTACTCATATGGTATGACACTACAAGAAGCTGAGGAACATCTCAGACTTCAGGGATTATATATGGTAGTAACAAGACAATATGCCACTGATTTCTTAGTAGAAAAGCAATAACCATAAAGAATTGTCAATTCCAGTAGATCTAACTTGTAATATCACATTGGCTCCACCAAAGTCCAGCTTTATAGGATAGCTTAAGCCACAGCGGGCATGTCCTTGAGCCAAGAGTCCAGTGGCTTCCCAATTGAGTAAACGATGAAACCAATCTCCCTCAGCTTCTCTGGGTTCACCACATTGCGGCCATCGAAGATAAATGCAGGCTTCTGCATGCCGTCATAGATCCTTTGGTAGTCAAGCTCCTTGAACTCATCCCACTCAGTCAAGATGCAGACACCATGCGCATCCTTGGTGGCTCCGTATGCATCCCAAGTAACATTAACCTGCTTCACAGCTGTAGGGCTCATGGGCTGAAGATGGATCGGGTGGTCCCAATCAAACTTGTTCATTGCCAGGTCTCGCTGGATTTGATCCTCAGTCACCTGGGGATCGTAAATGCTGATTGTTGCCTTGTCTCCCAGCAGACCTTTGCAGACATCGATCGCAGGGGTCTCCCTTGTGTCACCAGTGTCCTTCTTGAATGCAAATCCAAGGACAGCAATCTTCTTTCCAGAAACAGTGTTAAACATTGAGGACACAATCCTATTCACGAACCGGCTCTTCTGGTAGTCATTGATCTTGATGACTTGCTTCCAGTAATTAGCAACCTCTGGAAGGCCATTGCACTCACAGATATAAACTAGGTTCAGGATGTCCTTCTGGAAGCAGGACCCTCCAAAACCAACACTGGCATTCAAGAATTTGGGCCCAATCCTGGAGTCTTTCCCCACAGCATATGCCACCTCAGCAACATCAGCACCAGTTGCCTCACAGAGGGCAGAAATAGCATTAACTGAAGAGATCCTCTGGGCCAAGAAAGCATTTGCTGCAAGCTTGGAAAGCTCAGCTGACCACAGATTTGTAGTTATTATCCGATCCTCAGGCACCCACTGAGCATACACATCCTTCAGTGCCTGAACAGCCTTGTGACCAGCTGGGGTCTCCCGCCCACCAATAAGCACCCTATCAGGCTTCAGTAAGTCCTGAATTGCTGTACCTTCAGCAAGAAACTCAGGGTTTGAGAGAATGCAGAAGTTGATTCCCTTGCTGTTGTGGCTCAATATCTTCTCAATGGCTTCAGCAGTCTTAACAGGGACTGTGGATTTCTCAACCACGATCTTGTCAGACTTTGAAACATCGGCAATCATCCGAGCTGCACTCTCCCAGTAGGTAAGGTCAGCAGCCTTCCCAGCGCCAAGGCCACGAGTTTTGGTCGGTGTGTTCACCGAGACAAATATTATATCAGCCTCAGAAACATGCTTCTCTACATCAGTACTGAAGAAGAGATTCCTCCCACGGCACTGCTTGACCACATCCTCAAGGCCTGGCTCATATATCGGCAGCTGGTTGCTTTTCCATGCATTGATGCGAGCAACAGAGATGTCAACAACCACCACTTCTATCGAAGGGCATTTGAGGGCAATAACTGCCATGGTTGGTCCTCCAACATAGCCAGCTCCAATGCAGCAGACCTTCACCATTTTTTAGCTTATCCTCTAATCTGCAAGCCCACAGGAAAAAGGCGAACAGACAAATCAGATTTGTGACAGAACAAGGCAAGGAACTACAGACTTGCACATATTGTTTGCAATAAGAAGGATCAAAGTGGTCCAACATTGGTAAATGAAGACATAAAAGCGAAAAATGCGGCTGCTGGAAAATAAAAAGGATGTACAGGTTTTAGCAAAAGACAACCAGAGAATATAAAGTTTAACAAGAAATTGAGACGAGGCATAACTATGTTGGCAACACCAATGTATCCCAAATGCCATTCACCTGATTAGACCCGCAGTCCTCTAAATACTCACAAACAAAAGCACAAATTAACAAAGAGGTAAAATTAGCAATGACAATACACTGAAAAAAGACAGTGATACGCACTTAGATATTCCATGGAAACGGTTCTCAAATCAATCATTGGTGTGTTTAAGGTTTCATAGAGACAAAAGAACAAACACAAAAAAGGCACAAGATGCCAGTTGAAAATGAGACGAAAATCCATATAAATGAGGTTGATGATAGTTTGCAAGTCTACAGAAGGACAAGCCAAGGATAGGAAATATGAGAAAGATGCTGGATGAACACCTGCAAAAGGGAACAAAGAGGGTGGGAATAGCAACAAAAAAAGATTCCAGACAAAATCCCTGGCACTCAACCCTATAATTCAAAATTTCTGGCCCAGCAAAATTAGGTGATGCATTTCAACATGCATGGACCGCCATCAAAAGAAATCAAAAGCTCTGTTGGGTATAGAAGCAACAGATCTACGGCCAATCTCAGCAAGATCCTTAGATCTACCAAATCCGGGAGCTTGATTTAGGATAAAGGTTAATTCAGAGAAGAAACAAAGATCTCTGAAGTTGAGGGGCGGGCAAACAATATCCTTATTCACCTCCACAGGAAGAAAATGCAAACGCTCAGTCACAGATCTAAGGCGAGATAAACCAGCAGATCATTTGGTACCAGATCCTGAGCAGCAAAGACTACAAGCAAAAAAAAAAAAATCAACCTTTTCCTTTCTTTCCAACCATGCCATCAAAAATAAATTAAAGACTGCACAAAAGATTTAAACAAGACGAGCAAAATACCTCCTGCGCTGCAGCAGGTAAGAGATCAAAGGAGAGAAGGAACGCAGAGAGATGGAAGTGGAAGAGAGAGAGAGAAAGGGGAAGGAGAGGAAAGAATCTGCTCTGTAGAGAAGAGAGGAGACCTGAAACTGCTTAAATACCCAAAACTGTAAGCTCATGAGATCTACCCCTCCAGCTTCTCATGAACTAACCATGAAAAAAGTCAGAATCAATAGCTGAGCTGGACTAATCTATTCAACACGCTTTCTCAAGATGAATCACCAAATTTTGTAAAACAGTGTGCTACTACCCCATTCTCGATAAAAGATAATTTTTTTTACTTTACCATGCAAGCCAAACTTAATAATAAACAAGAACATACATTTTATTCGCATTCCAACAATACCAAACGTTTCTATTTGACATGCAGACAGGGTTTATTCCCAACACCTCAGTTTTGAATGACAAGAACATGGGTTGAATAATATAAGAAGGCATAAGCACATAGATTCTATAGTCTACAATCATTGACAGATCATATATGGCACTATAGAACTGACAAGCATTCAAAAGATGTGGTCTTGTAGATGCCAAAAGACGATTAAGATCAGAACTTCAATGCCAGTACTGCAAGGAAGGACTATGTTCCCACCATATAATAAAACAGATCAAAACTACATAACAATGAACCCCAATTGCAATAGAACAAAGAGTCACCAAACCTTGTGTGCAGAAGATTCCAAGAAAGGTAATGTAATAAAAAAAACTTAAAAGATCTCATTTTTCTCATTAAAAATTTTTAAGAACAAGTTACGGCAACCAGAGCCATAAAAATTTTTATCTTTCCGAAGTAGAAGCAACGAAAGGGAAAAAAAACATTATACTATCATGCTCGCGCCGAAGAGCAAGGTCTGCATCTGAATTCTCCAAAGAAACGCCACAAGAGCTGTCTTTTTCAGCAAATCCAACCAAAATTCAGAGAAAACAAACGAGATCTAACGTTTAAGAAGGGAAACATATAATCTCAAAACCTAAGAAACATTTTCCATGTGAATTAGGGTTTTTAACCGGTCAGGATATCTTTATCTGTCCCAATAAGAACTGAAGAGGCAACATGAATTTTCAGAACGATAGCAACAGGAGATCGCAAAAAGCAATGACTTTGAGTAATTCAAACGCCACCAAAGCAACCGACAAGGCCCAACGCCTAGAAAATTTCAGAAAAAAGAAATTGTTGAGGGCGATTAGCGTGGGGCACTGGGTGGTTAAAGTGCCACCAAATTGTACGAAGTAGAATGAAGCGGGCGCTGCAAGCGTGAAGAACACTGCAAGATCAGATCCAGTAGCGATTTAAATCAGAGAAAAATCGGGAAAATGGAGGGATTTATGTACTTTTTTGAGGATTGGGGCTTTGGGAGCTAGGAGTGAGTAACCGCGATCGGTGATTTTGATGGAGCGACCAGGAACATGGGCGAGTGAAAATGAAGAAATATGGGAGGTTAAATAGCGAAAATATCCATCGATCATCTTCCCTAAATTAAATACACGAATTATTGTCGTCAAAAAAAGGAAACGATTCTTATTTTCCATATCTAGCGATGACAAAATGACCTCGAAGCGTAATTTTGCAAGTGACAATATGTATTAATAAATAGATATTGGGGTATCATCTCATTGAAACTGAAAAATAAAATAATATTATTTTAAAATATCAATATGTAATTTAATTTTAACTTAAAATAAAGACTAGCTAATTCAAATAAAATTGAGTTTATTTCCTTAGGTAGACCAATCTGATGGTTGTTAAAGTAACTGCTTAATCATTTAGGCACCGTTTAGTTTAAAATTAATATTAGGATAGACAATTTTCAGAATTTTTTTCTTATAAAATTAATATTATTTAATTTACACCGTTATTAAATTAAATTATTATAAAAAATTAAATAAAAATTTAAACTTTAAATTATTATAGAATTAATTTTGATAAAAAAATATTAATTTAAAAAATGGTTCACTAATTTTCATTTTGATCCTGATTCTAATCTCAAACTGTGTTTAAGATTTATTTGATTCGCAATTAACAAATATAATATTATGTAATAGTGACATCTATTTTATTTTAATTCAAATCTCAATTAATTAGTATAACTAAAATTGTGATGATCTTGAACCAAACATTTAAGTTATATTGGATGATAGACCATGGCTTATTCACTTAACACATCCTCAGTGCATTTCTTTTAGACATGCACCTAATTCTACATGCAAATTTTATTACTTATATATCATTAAATATGAATTTTGTAACTTTTAGAATTAAATCGTTTATCCAACTCATCTAAATATTTTGGAAGACTATCATCTAACATTAATCAAACGTTTCACTACATTATAGACAATGAATTAAAAAACGTTTAAAGTCTTTTGTGAAAAAATTTCCATTAGCTTTAAATAATCTTTAAAACTTTTTTTCAAAGCATGCAACAAGGATGTCTCTTGTGTGTGGTAGACTTTGTCATTGAAGTAGTTAGCATCAATGTACTGGAATTTAATGTCCGAGCCATTTTCCAATCCACCACTGTTGAACAAGACTATCTATGCATCCATACGAATTGTCACTGGCGAAGTATGGTTGAGAACTTGAAATGCAACCAAAACTCAGGTACATCACTTCCATTTGCTTGGCAACCTCATTCTCTACATCAGCTTCAGATCAACATCTCATATGAATTCAGACGTCCCAAATATGTTATTTCAGGCTTTCAGCATCAAACTCATAGAATCCAACTTCTGTCAGTTCATACAAAAACATAGAAATGACGAGTTCCAAATAATATTCCTTCAAACTACTGAAAAGTCGGAAACCTATCACTTGTTCGGTTCCAAACACATGAATATGGTAAAATGGATCACAAAGGCAGGTGATAAGTTCATAGTATGGCTCGCATCGGAGTAGGGTGCAACTTACTTCCAAGAACAAAAAGCACTTAGATGGAACCACTAAAGTATTCTCAATTCAAACTAACTAGAGTAAAATAGTTTCACATCCAAACAATAAAAAAAGCTCAATTCAAAGAAGAGATTCCTCACATAAAACTATAGCTAAATTGTTTTCGAAATTCATTTAGGGTGCAACAACTATTCTCCCAGCAACTTGGTCAAGATCACGTCGCCCAGTGGAGGTAATTTTCCTTCCCCTGTATTATAATGATTAAGCATTCTCAGCAAAAACAGCAGTCTTAAACAGAATCATGATAACCATAGAAAGATGTTCACAATATATACATATATGTATGTCAAGCACAAAGAAGCTGATTTCTTACCCCTTAGTATCAAGTTCAATAATATCCATAGCATGCAGCTGCTTCAGGATGTTGCGAGCAATTGCCCCACTGCTCTTGCAGAAATGTGGTGGTCGGCTTCCATTTCTCTTGCGTCCTCCATAAATCTTCTGAAATCCACCAACACCAATCCCCTGTCTCAAATATATCTTTCTTGCCATTGAAGCTGCATTAAAAATAGTAAATAAATATTTGATTTAACAAAAGTAAATTGAAAGCAGCAGCAGAAAAAATGCTTCATCTTAAATAACCACAGAGACCATGTAAAATGAGGGCTTTGCATGGGTACTACCTGCCCTGGTGTAGTACCAGTCAGGATCACATGGAGAAAGCTCCTTGAATCTACCAGTCTTCACAATGTCTATCCAGTGTGGAAGCTCCATCTAGCCATATAATTAAAAGGAAGAAAGGTAAGCAATAGGATGGAAAATTAGAGACAAAAAAAAGAGGGCAGAAAGAAAAAAAGGCAGAAGCAGAAGCTCAATTGTCATATCGATCTAAAATTCAAGTGAAAGCGAAAGCAAGAAGTAAAAGGGTCTGACAATTAGAAAGTCTAAAAGAGAAACTCCTTAGAACAATAACAGAAAATCAGTTTCAAAATACAGATAAGATGTAACTAGTGAAGAATTAGTGGCACTTACTAAACAAACATGACAAATGGCAATAGCAAGTAGCATAACCATGGTCCCTCATACATCTTTTCTTTAATTTAATTTAATTCTTGTTTTCTTAGAACAGAAAACTACTTTATAACGTAAACATAAAGGCAATAAACTGGTACTCCGGCAATCTCAAATAAATTTTTCATGACATGGAGAATGGACACGTGACTTCTCCAATGCTTAGTCCTCCAAATGAATGACACTGAAAATAGCAGAGCCAAACAATGGCATCTGTGAAGTGATCTCCAGAATTTTTGCCATTGCCTCCCTTCATGTTCAGAATTATCATATCTGGGCGTGTAAACTTGCCCAGCCTGCTCATTCCGAGCAGAATCCTTAAACACATAGGAAATTCTACCATGTCCAGCTCAATTTCTTAAAAAAAGTGACTTGCAGGCAAGTTCCACACACTGATAAAAATACTACTAAAAATGGAAATATGGACCACAAGTATACTTAACATTGTTTATTGTAAAAAAATTATCCATCTAGCAATAAAAAAATCCTCCCCAATTTAAAAATCACATGACAGAATCAAATCTAAATTTGCAAATGAAAATTAGAGAATGCTCGTTTTTTATGAAACATTTTCCATAACCTACCATCAAAAGATTGTACAGAAAAGAACACATTAATGAGAAAACAATACAAACCTAGACTATAAGTGGGTATTAAGTACCAACATTTAAAATGGTGATTCAACAATTACTTAAAATGGCATAACTCAAATACATATTTCATTAAAAAATTTGATTTAATACTTACCTGCTCAGTTGTCTAACAAAAGATACCAAGGTATTCAAGCAGACATAGGATACAACAAAAGCACAACTCCTGTAAATTTCACCTGATTTATCTGATCCCTAACATCATTTCAGTGTATAGGTGGGATGGTCCCAGAAGTTCTTTAAAAAAGGCTTGATCAGTCCTACTGCAGTCCTAAAATATTTTAGCTGATATTTTTTTATTACATAAGGGCATACATAATTATCCAAAAAATACACAAAGAAACATTATAAGTGTTTAAAATTAACACCATTCTACGATAGATTCTGCTGCCATCATGTGTGCTTTGTGTTGAACAAAGAACATGTAGGTGTTCTAAGGAGACACCAGACACATAAATAATATGCACATAAATACCATTCACAGTGCTTCTGCGGGTTGCAGAAGGAAAGCATGCAAGAATTCAACTTACAGTTCTGATTGTTTCAAATAATTCACAAACAAAGTAGTTACGAGGAACATATACCCTAAGCAAGTTTGCAATCAACATAAAATTCATTAACTCACAGAAACGCCAATTACTGTTTCTCCATTCAATGACATTTTATCCAGATGACCCTTTCATTAGCGGGTAACTCATATTGTTCAGAGTAGACTTCTGTGTTCCAAAAACACCAGTAGATCGTGTCTGTACCATTGAAGCGAATTTCCGTATTATCAGCTACACAAGATATCAATTACAAACATCAATGCCATAATGTTATCATTCTGAAAGAACAAAGTGACTTCATGTTTTGAGGGCTCGTGCGGACAAATTAACGCAAAAGCAAATATATGATCACCAGAAGCCTCAACACAAGCAAGGACACAAAGACACTCCTGCTATTTTTCCTAGGCAAAACAAAACCACATCACATGCGGAATCCAACAAGAAATCTGGCTCCAAAATCGAGAAAACATATCCAACAGAGAAGATCGAAGTCAGACGGATCAGCAATACCTTCCCTGATCGCTTGAGATGGGCGGAATACGCCTTCACGAACTCGTGCGGCGACACATCCTTCACCGTCAGGCCGGTCTCCATCGCCGCCACGCAGCTCCGCTGGTCTCCTCGCCGACGTCGACCCCCGTCTGGGAATTTTGCTAGGGTTTTGCTCGCGGACCCGACTAGTTGTTTTTATACCAAGTCGAAGTTCTCCGGAATTGGCGCTCTGCGTTTCTATCCATCGGGCCAGGCCTATTAAGAGCCCAAACAGAGGTCAATCGGCCCATCCTTCCTCGAAAAGCCAAGAGCCTCGGCATCTACTAAAATCATCGCCGTGTCACCGAAACCGCACCCACGCAATCTCGCGAAGGGGACGCCTTTGCGCGCCACTTCTCCTCCCCAAATCCTAGGGTTTCGGCCATATTCCGGCTCCTTGACTCGATTTGGAGCTCGAATTCGTGGAGATGACCTCTTGATCCGATGGAGTTTCGTCAGGGCCTCGGGTACGAGAACCACTGCCGCCTCTCCAACACCCACCACTCCGAGATCGCACCCTCCCTGCCCCTCCCCCTGCTCCCGACCAGCTGCGGTGCCGCGGATCCGCGTCTCCGGCTCTCCGACGAGCCTGCTCACAATGGGGTCCCCGCCGGTGATCGGCCAGACATTCTTGACCAGGCCAGCGTGATTGCGAGGCTGCTTAGAGACTGTGACGTCTCTTATTTGTGAGTCTTCTACTTGGATTGGAGATTGGGGTTCAGTTCCAGTTGTGTGGCCACTGAAGTGGGGTGTTACTTGTGTTGCAGAAATTTGAAGGAGGATGCGAGGACTGCTCCGGAGAGCATTGGGGAGCATTCGAGACTTTATCATGAGGTGCTGAAGTACAATCCTCAGGCTTTTGAGTGCTCCCTACAAGGTAAAACTTGTTTAGGTAGTTGCTTTACCTAGATTTTGGAGTTCTGGCTGGTTGCTTTTCTAGGATTTGAGGTTTAGGATTTGGGTATTAGCCTTGTTTTACTGTACACTCATCTTTGAACGGAAGTGCTTATGTTTTGGACTTGGTGTGGTTTCTCTCCGATTTTGTGGGGTGACAACAAAAACCAGAAGAAAGTGGGTGAAAATTGCTTAACTTTATAGGCTACTGATTAGACTCATTCTGGATAATGGAAGAAACATGACAAATTTTGTCAGTCTTCAGTTTACTAATTCAGCTCTGAGATAAGTATATGTAATGGAGCCTTTCATCTTCATTAGGAAACTTCAGACTGCTCAATCCCAATCCAGGTCTTGGATGTTAATACGAATGTTTTTGCATTTTGCATGGAATTCATATGAGGTTTGCCAATTTGATGATTTTTGTTTCCTTAATCCATCATAGCTTAGAGTATAGTGACAGTAAAATTTTATGGCTTAAAGTAATTGACCATGTAAAGGTTGACCAAGTAGTTTATAATTGAACAAGACTTGGTTTATGAATATTTACCAGAGGATGTGATCAGCAAACAGCTGACTGATTTGTTGAGAGAAGAATGGAAGGTAGCTATTTGGTGTTTGCAGTTTAAACTTGAGTTACTTGAAGATGTCTTTCACAGAACATTGGGTCTGAGCAAACTTAGAAATGACTTCATGTGTAAATTGTGTTTGACATGAGTGAACATACATAGATGACTAACAACAACAGCTGATCTTGGTTTGTATTGAAATCTGATCCTTCTTTTCCACTGTTTGATTGTGAAGTCATTTTTTTTTCTGTGATTTCTTTCTGTTAACTCTTGCTCCTTCAATATTCCTTGAATTTTAGCATATCAACAACTCTATCTTATTATCAGCATGGCTTACCAACTTTTATATCTTAATACCTAGAACTTTTGCAGCGGAATTTGGTGAGAAATATTTTATTGCTTCAAGTCTGTATATGGATTGTACTGATGAAAACTTCCTAATTGTTATTTTTTCTTTGTGCAACGTGCCCTTTATTTTTTCTATAATGCTTTGAGCTTTCCTTTGCTTCTCTTCTAATGTGATGCTGTGTCATTCAAGTTTCTCAGGTCCCCTTCATGAGAATAGATATCATGATCCTGTGCCAGATAAGAAACCCTTTGAACAGAATGTACTTTTTTCTGGCCAAGCACAAGGAGAGCATAAAAGCATGCTTAATAATCATATGGAGAAGAATATTGTCCTTGTGGGTTTGCTTCCTGAGCTTGATATTCAGTTTTCAATTTCACCTCTTTTACTCAGTCTCACTGTTATATATTTTGCAGGACCCAGCATCCTCTGGTTTGAGAAGACCAAAAATTAAGAAGAAAGAAGTTGATTCTACTTCAGGGACAATAGAGTCTGATCTGCCTCATCATCAAGGTTGGGCCAAATTTTCAGTTTTGTTCCTGTTATGATCCTTTGCTTTTCTTCCTATCAAGGTAGTTTATTGGCTTTTCATTATTAGGTGTCGTGGGTAATTTTTGTGAGATGGTTGAGGACTTCTGTGGGAGAGCAGAAATTCCTGATGATTTAAATGGCACAGACTGGTCATCCCTTCCTCTGTCTGATATTAAGCTGCTTGTAAATGAAATTGTTTTGGTTCGGGAAAAGAAAATCTTGCATCTGATTCCTGTAGATACTCTTTTAAGACTTATAAATGTTCTAGATCGTCAGATTCAATGTGGCCAAGGTTTGCACCTTGATGGAAATGAATATGTAAGTTCTTACTGTTTATCAGTTGACTTTTATCTTGCAGGATACCATGACTTTATCATTTCCAGAAGTTATATTTCCTACCTTAACTACTATTTGGTATGCAGAGAAAAAAATTGATTTGTTTATACTATTGTAGTGCATTCCATGAAAATTTATGTGCTGGTTATGTTATTTGTTGCCATTTATATTTCAAAATTCTCTTCCTATAATGGATCAATCTGGCCCTTGGATAATAATTTCTTTCTTGTGATTTCTTGTAATTTTTTGGATACACATTTTATATTGTCCTTCATATTATGGCCTAAAGAATTGTGCTGTCTGCATTTATGTTCAAGCCTTTATTTATCCACTTCATAGGATTAAAGACATTAAATGATCTTCTATATTACTTGCAATCATTTAAATTATTAGGCATTTGTGAATTGTGATCCATTGGGTGGTCGTCAACTTATTGGGCACATGGATTGCAATTACAAAAATTAAGGAATCTTTCCTTCGATTATCTTGTCTCTGAATTTGGGTTTTAGAGTGTTAAAAGAATTCTAAAAGAAACTTACCTAATGAGGAAAATCTTGTAGACTATGCAATCATACCATTCATCCTGTGGAGACCATAATTAGTATGTGTTAAGCCTTGGACCTTGGTGCTGTTGTGCATAGTATAATGTGTGGAAACTGTTCCTGTTGCTATTAATCCTTCATGTACATTCTGCAACTTCATCTATCAAGAAGGATTATCGTCACGTTGTTGGTACTGTTTGCAGTTTGTGCTTGAATCAGTACATTGTATAGATGTGGGATTTTATCATGCTCAAAACTTTGCACATTTTCTTTCCAATTTATAGCTTAAAATATAACGACACAATTTCTGTACCTATCTATTATTCATTATGCCTTAATGGAAATGCTTCCTTTGTCTGATGAATGTGTGATCTCCCAGCCTGATTCAGATATTGTATTGTTGGTTTTATGCACGTTGGAGTCTATTCATGGCGTCCTAGCTATAATGACCCATCAAGATATGCCAAAGCAGATATATAAAGAAGAAGTACGTACTAACCATATTTTCATTATGCCTTTAGGTTCCTGATGTTGGTTTTTTTATTAACTCATTCAGTAACTTAATGTGTCAGGTGGCTGATTTCATGTATTTTTTACCCTAATAGGTAATTGAACGAATAATTGATATTACAAGGCATCAGATAATGGAAAGCATGGCTGCTTGTAATCCGTCATTTAGGGCATTCCATAAACCATCTGAAAATGGTGTAATTGATGGTAAGATTACTACTTTGCGGAGTCAAATTTTTTTAGTTAATGCAACTTCATTTTATTCTGCATAGTATTTTTTTTTTACGAATTATATGAATTAAGATTTCGAAATTTAATTTTCTGCTCAACATCAAAGTACAAGCCATCTTGGTATTCTTGAAAATTCACATTGAAAAGTTTGCCTGAAATTGAGACTAACACTTTAATGAATATTGGAGTTAACCATGTGTGATGTACATGACCAATATGCCCTGCTTTACCAAAAAAGAAATATTCAAAATTTCCAAAAATAACATAGATTTATTATCTTGAGGGTTGAATACTCAAAAGTTTTTTTTTTTTCCAGTTTCATGGTGAGCATGGAGTAATTGGAATTCTAATGTTAAATCGCTCACATTGAAACTGATCAAGCTTGAAAATTCAAATAAAATTAATCCCACTTAGGTTAGATTTGACCCTAGTTATAGTTTGTTCAATTGGATATGGTTTTGGTGACATGAAACTTTTCATATTTATTTAGTTAATGCATTACACGAATAGATTCTGTGATGTCAAAGCACATGATGTGTAACCCCTCATCCTGAGGTAACTTCGCTTTTCTTGTTTTTTTTTTTTTGCTATTTGGTTTGGTATTTTTCTTGAATTTCTAGAGTAGGCAACTGTCTCTTTCCTCTCGACTTAATATTTTAGTATATAGTGGCGAGTCATTATATTAGCTGTGTAACTGCATCTGTTCAGACAAGGATTATCCTGCATTATTGTACATTGAGTGAACATTCTTAGATATCATTTGGATGTACCCAGAAAATAATGTGCACTCAACTTCAGAGTTTCTCTTTATCTTCTGTTCATTTATATATTCATTTATTACCTTTTTTGTAGGTGATGAGGATGAAGATGATGATATTGAAAATAATTCAGTAGGCAAGAAAAGGCGGAATACCAGGACAGCTAATGTTAAGAAGTCCACAGGGAACAAGTGTGCTTATGACTGTTACTTGATTTTTTCTGACTTTGTATGATTTAACTTATAGCAATTAGATTTTATTTTGATATAACTAGGGCTATTCTAATTTCTTCAGTTCCTTTCATATTTCAGGGTTTCTGCAGCTGTTCATTCTGTGATTCAGAAACTCTGTTCCATTCTTGGATTTCTTAAGGATCTCCTGTCAGTTGAGCGTCTGACAGATAGTTGCATATTACAACTAGTTAAAACTAGTTTCTCAACTTTCTTGGTGGATAATGTGCAGCTCTTGCAATTGAAATCTATCAATCTGATTTGTGGGGTAACAGTCTCTTCTATTTTCCTGTCATTCATCTTATGTGGATTAGCTTTTGTTTTTGACTGGTATCTGTGATTTGACCATGGTGCAGGTATTTGCAACATATACACAACACAGGAACTTCTTGATAGACGAAACACTTCAGCTTCTTTGGAAGTTACAAATTTCAAAGCGTGCCTTTAGAGCTTACCATCTTCCAGATGAGGAACAAAAGCAAATTCAAATGGTCTCAGCATTGTTGATTCAGTTGGTTCAGTTTAGTGCTAACCTTCCTGAAATTCTGAAGGCAACCTCAACTTGGAATTCCACTATTGATGCTACAATTGATGCTATCAAATGCCATGAAGGTGCAACTGAAGCATGTTGCCTTTTCTGGACCAGTGTTCTTCAGCGATTTACTAGTACTAAAACTCAAGACATATCTGAGTCTAAAGTGATTTTGGAGAATCTTGTGATGGATCTGCTGACAACTTTGAATCTGCCCGAGTATCCTGCTTCAGCATCTATCCTTGAGGTAACTGGTCTGATCACAGCCAAAAATAGTCTAATTTCGTCTTTGGTTGATTATAAAATTTCTGCAGGTTCTGTGTGTATTGCTGCTTCAAAATGCTGGGCTTAAATCTAAGGATATAGCTGCACGCTCCCTAGCCATTGATCTTCTCGGAACAATTGCAGCAAAGCTTAAACGTGATGCTGTCACTTGCAGGAGGGACAAACTCTGGATCCTACAGGAGCTAAGTGATGAGGAACCCAAAGATCCAAATGACACAAAAGATTTATGTTCTGTTTGCGGTAATGGAAGAGGTGTAAATATTGTTTGCCATGGTTGCCAAAGATGTTTTCATGCAGATTGCATTGGAGTTGTGGGGCAGGAAATTTTGCTTCGGGATTGGTCTTGTCATATTTGTCTTTGTAAAAAGCAGCTTATTGTTTTGCAATCATATTGTAAATCACAAAGCAGAAATCATGACAATAAGGTTACTCGTGCAACCCACAAAGATTCTGGAGCTTCGGATTCCATTAGTAGTCTGCAGGTTGTTCAACAAATTATTTTGAACTACTTGCAGGAAACTGGTTCACAAGATGATGCCAATCTGTTTACTCGCTGGTTTGTTGATTCAACACTAGATTGACATTTGTTTTTCTAAAATCTGAGATATCCAATCTTACTAATAAACTTATCTTGTACAGGTTTTATCTTTGTCTATGGTTCAAGGATGATCCTCTATCTGAAGAAAGGAAAAATTATTATTTTGCTAGATTGAAGTCAAAAGCGATTTTGCGTGATTCTGGGACTACTTTGGTGCTGTCAAGAGATTGGGCAAAAAAAATATCCTTAAAACTGGGGCAAAATACTTCTTTTTCAAGAGGATTTGAGAAGATTCTCTCTCTTCTTTTGGTAAATATTTTAGTGTTTATCTTCCTGTGCATTTAGGTGAGAAATTTCTATGTTAATGAATTTTTGTCTTGTAGGCAACTCTGAGGGAAAATTCTCCTGTACTAAGAGCAAAAGCCTTGCGTGCGGTGAGGATTTTGGTTCTCTTTCCAGATGATGTAATTGAAGCAGTTTAGTGAAATTTCGTTCTTGGTTTTTACTGTCCCATTTTTCACTTTAGGTCAGTTTGATAGTTGAAGCTGATCCAGAAGTTCTATGTGATAACCGTGTCCAATGTGCTGTTGAAGGAAGGTTTTGTGACTCAGCAATTTCTGTGCGTGAGGCTGCCCTTGAACTTGTTGGCAGGCATATTTCTTCACATCCTGATGTTGGTCTTAAAGTACGTGTTGCATGCCTTTTTGGTTTCTCATATTTCTGTGGATCAATTTTCCTAATCAAATTTGGGATGGTTTTGACTTGGCAGTACTTTGAAAAGGTTGCTGAACGAATAAAAGATACTGGAGTGAGTGTTCGGAAACGCGCTATTAAAATTATCAGGGATTTATGCATTTCTAACCCTACCTTTCCGGAAGCTACAAGTGCTTTCATTGAGATCATTTCTCGTGTTAGTGATGATGAATCAAGTATACAGGTTAGTGCAATGATAAAACACATACTTCTTTGGCAGTCACATTGAATAATATATGTGAAAGTGATGCTTTTATGATGCATGACTAGGAGCTAAATTCTAGATGCATAATGATGAGTTGAAGAGATCTGTTCACTAAATAACCAGACATTTTAGTTTTTTTGGTGGGGCCACAAGTATCTGTTTGTATCTTTTGTCTTATTTTCATGGATTTCATGCATCCAAAATGCTTCATACAGAATGAAAACTCAGTTCTTAAAGATGATTTGCAATTTTACCAACTATGCAGTTTGAAAAGCCAGAGCTTAGATGTGTTTTTGCTATTTTACCTGTATGCTTACAAATAATATCTGTAACTTCAATTATGGTGCTAATTTGCATAATTTAAATGTGTCAACTAAGATGTAAGTGTGTGGATCTTGGGATGATGGTCACTTGTGACCTGCCTCTTTTACCTTTCTTTGCATGGAACATCTGAGAAATTGCTTTGTTAGTTATTCAACTATAAGCATCTAATTATATGACCTGGTTGGTGCATTAATGTGCAATGAACAGCTTATTCTTTTTTTTCTCTTTAATTTTCTTCCATAGCTTGCTTCTGTAACAGGATTATAATACTTCATTAATGAAGATTTGCATAGGTTTCTTGTATCACAAGACATCTAGGATTCTTTTCATGTCACAAAGTAATGTTGCTAGTACTGTCAATGTCTTTTCATGTTTGCCATATTTCTCTTTGACCTTCTTTCACCAATATGGATTTAATTGTCACAGGATCTAGTATGCAGAACATTTTATGAGTTGTGGTTTGAAGAACCTTCTGGGAGCCAGACACAGTTTGTTGCTGATGGCAGCTCTATACCTTTGGAAATTGCCAAGAAAACTGAGCAGATTGTAGATATGTTAAGAAAGATGCCCAACCATCATCTTCTTGTTACTATTGTAAAGCGCAACTTGGCACTTGACTTTTTGCCACAATCTGCTAAAGCTAGTGGGATAAATGCAGTGTCTTTGGCATCAGTACGAAAGCGTTGTGAGTTTATATGCAAACGTCTGTTAGAAAGAGTTCTTCAGGTTGAGATTTTTTATTAAACTATTTTTTTTTTCTGTAGAGTTTACTTGGTTAACTGATCATTCACCATGCAAAATTTTTAGGTAGAGGAGGGAATCAATATTGATGTTGATGTCCATGCACTTCCCTACGTGTTGGCCTTACATGCTTTCTGTGTTGTGGATCCAATGCTTTGCGTGCCAGCAACTGATCCATCCCAATTTGTTGTGACACTTCAACCCTACCTTAAGAATCAGGTCCTTTATGCCTTCTCATTTAAATGATGCACATATGTTGGCAGTATTATTTGTCTGGAAGTTGTTGGATGGTTCTATCTTCTGATTATTTTTTATTTATTTTTTGTCTCCTATTGCTGATATCCCCTCTGGATGTGTTATTTTTTTTTCGCTTGTTAAATTGTCATTAACTGTTTCTTCAATATCTGTTTGTTGTTTACGAAGTTTCTTTCATAATGTTGTTCCCATGTGTACCAAGTAGTTTCTTTTTTTAAATGTGGCATTTTGATGTTTGTTTACAAATTTTTATTTTTTCATTAGAACTTTGATGTATTAACCATTTCAATTTTTGTCCACCTTTTCCAATTTCTCTAGTTCAAGATCCTGATTTATTGGATTATTCTTCTTTGTTGTACCATATGCTCTTCTAAGGTCATCTCAATTGATAGAATGTTCCTAAGATTTGGCCAAAGCTGAACTGTGTTGGGTAACCTGGTTTAGTTTTGGCTGGTTACTCAGTCAAAACCAATTTTCTCTGTTTGTGGTTCAGGTTATCCCAGCCACTCTCTTTAGGTCTTTAATTAGAGGAGATGCTATCGGTGATCATCATCTGCCCTCTTACTTCCTCCTCCATGGTTTATCTTCGGCTTGGATATGGTTATGTAAAGGATTTTATTTGCAATGTCTCAAACTGCTGCTGAGGGAAATAGCTGAATTTTGGAACATTTGCATCCAAGGCCCATTTCTTTGTCATATGAGGGTGACCAAGTCAATACATTCTGCATCAGAAATTTTGTGTGCTTGTGACATCTTTAAATGGAAAACATTTTACTTTCATTTGAAAGCATTATCCATAGTCTGTGGTCATATATTTTCAACTGAGATATCAAATGTGCATAGTTAGAAATCATTTGAGTCAGCACTGAAGAGCTAGAGGAGGTTGTTCTTATGCAAGTTATGTAGTTCCTACTATTTGTTTTGTTTCTTCTATCATTAGGTTTCATAGTTCCTATTATTTGTTTTGTTTCTTCTATCATTAGGTTTCATAGTTCCTATTATTTGTTTTGTTTCTTCTATCATTAGGTTTCAGATTGGAAAATCAAGACATACTGTCCTGATGAAACATTTCTTTCCATGACAATGGTCATGCAACTGAAGAATAACTTCAGGTAGAATTGGACAAAGGCAAGGTGTTATTGGACTTACCTTAGGGGAGTTTGGGCACCCTGGAAGAGTAAAAAATGAAGTCTGTCTTTGTAATGTCATTCTTATTGTCCTAGAAATGCTTACACACAGAGAGATGTACAGTACACATCCCTGTTAGTGTTCATCATATGCTTTGTACCATAAGTTTCCCTTGTTGATAGTAAGCCTATGCTACTTTTTTTCTTAATTTATCTTACTGCTTCCCTGGTTGATGCTGCTGCATCTCCTGCAGGTTGACAACAAAGCAATCGCTAAGTTGCTTGAAAGTATAATCTTCGTGATTGATTCGGTCCTTCCATTGCTACGAAAGCCACCCCAAAATATTATTGAGGAACTTGAACAAGACTTGAAGCACATAATTGTTCGCCATTCTTTTCTTACAGTTGTGCATTCTTGTATAAAGTAAGTTGTTCTCACCTGGCATCTAAACTGATTTCTTGAATATTGTAAGAGATCAGAACCTCAAAAGGAAATTTCTTCCCTGATATTCTGTTTTCTCTTGCTTTTTGTGATTTTTGGGGTCCAAATTAAAATTTTCAGCCTCATTGTAAATGAGATATTTACTATGTATTTTGTATCTATATTTGAAAGATGGGGCATCTTCCTGCTGGTTACGTTTGTTAATTTCAGTTGGTTTCATAATATTTCTTTCATTTTGGAAATTTTATTTTCTGTCTCCTTGCAGGGCATTTTATGGTTTCTGCTTGTATGTTTTTTTTTTGTTTGGTGCTGTTATGCTGTTAGAGGCTATGCTTTATTCCCACACAAAGAAGCTTACTTTTTATGGTGCTTTTATCAGGTGTCTTTGCTCACTTAGCAAAATTGCTGGTAAAGGTGCAAGTTTAGTTGAGTATCTGATTCAGATTTTTTTCAAGCATTTGCAAGGCCCTAGTTCTGAAAATAGACAGGTACTTTGATTTGTACAATTAAGAGCATTTTTTTTTATTTTTATATGTACCTCCTTTCCTTATGTTTGGCTTCAAAAATTTATGTGTCTTATATTTATAGGGACCCCTTATAAGTGGTACGTACCCATAATTTCCCACAGGCATACTATCAATTAATTTTACTGCCTAATAAATGAAAGAAGAATTTTTGTTTATTGAAGACATGAAAAGTGTAGGAGCAAGTGGAGTGTATAATTAGCTATAGAATTCATAAGCCTTTATAAGGAGTAGATGAAGGAAGAAAGCATGTACTTAGATCCACAAATTTGTTTTACTTGGAAACCATTCATCTGCTTTTCTTTATTTGGTTTTCCAAACTTCTTGTTTTTAATTAATTTTGCATGACATGTAATAGAAGTCTTTTTTTTTTTGTTTCTGTTTAAACATAATCCGTACTACTTCTGGTCTTATGAATTCAAGCTTGTGAAGACACACTTAAAGCTTACCTCTTTAATCTTTTGCAACTTTTAGCTGCTGGGGCGTTCTCTTTTCTGCTTGGGTTTGCTAATTAGATATGGCAATGGACTAATAATTGCCCGTAGTAGTGAGCCTCTGCACGTAGTAAGGAGTCTTCATTTGCTTAGAAGATATCTTGTCATGGAGGATTTTGTCTTGAAGGTCCGAGCATTGCAGGTGACTCTCTTTGTATGTTCTGTTAAAAGATCTATTTTCCACTTCCAATTCTGTTATCGTCTCAAGTTCATCTTCATTTCTACAGGCATTGGGACATATCTTAATCGCAAGGCCTGATTACATGCTGGAGAAACATATTGGGAAAATTTTGGAGGACTCACTTTCTTCTAGTGCTGATTTTCGACTTAAGGTATAGTTTCAGTACTGCTTGAACATTCTTTCAATGTTTCTCATGATGTTGCTCATGTTATTTACCAGCTGCAAGCACTGCAAAACTTGTATGAATACCTTGTCGATGTGGAAAGCCAACTTGGTAAAGAAAATGCTGCTAAGGCTGCAAGTGAGTATCCACAACATGATACCGCTGCAGTGCCTGTGGCTGCTGGTGCAGGAGACTCTAATATTTGTGGGGGTATTGTTCAGCTATATTGGACTGCTATCTTGGAAAGATGCTTGGATGTGAATGACCAAGTTCGTCAGATTGCTCTGAAGGTGCAGACATAACCAAATCTTTCTGCTTATCCATAGCTTGTCTTGGAAAATGTTTATCAATTACTTTCTCAGATTGTGCTTCTTCAACACTTTGCTATCTGCTGCAGATTGTGGAAATTGTACTTCGTCAAGGACTGGTTCATCCTATTACTTGTGTTCCATGTCTCGTAGCCCTTGAAACTGATCCATTGGAAGTGAATTCAAAGTTGGCACATTACTTGCTCATAAACATGAACGAAAAGTATGGCAATTCTGACCATCTATTTCTTTGGTTTAGCACATAATCTGGAATTTAAGTCACATTATGTTGTCTAATGGAAGCTTGTTTCTAGGTATCCTTCTTTTTTTGAAAGCCGTTTGGGAGATGGCCTCCAGATGTCCTTTAGATTTGTTCAATCAATAGCAACCAACCATAATGTGGTCTTACCCAATGTGAAAGGAAGATCAGATGGCAGCACCCTGGCATATGTCAGGCCTGGGATATCTCGAATATACAGGCTTATTCGTGCAAATCGTGTTTCACGGAACAAATTTATGCACTCAATAGTGCGGAAGTTTGAGTCTGGTAGTTGGAATTATTCATCACTTCCCTTTCTTGTGTAAGTAATGAATGTTTCGTCCACCCTGACAATTTTGAGGCTTCAATATATGTTCGTGTTTACTGAAACATCCTTTATGCAGATACTGCACAGAAATTATTGCATCACTCCCGTTTTCATCCCCTGACGAGCCGCTTTACTTGATTTATGACATAAATCGAGTGATACAGCTTAAAGCTGGAGCAGTTGAGTCAAGTCTGAAGAATTGGAGTAATTACTCCCAACAGCGTGATCTAGTAAAGGCATCTGATGGATATTATGTTGTCAATGATCCTACAGTTCAACAAGTCACTGAGCATAATTTGTCTGATTCTACAATAACATCATCAGAGAATTCTTGTGGCATTCCCAAGGAAGATCTGCAGAAGTTTCAGGTGGGATATTTTGTTTGCTGAAATATCTGTGCCTTCAATCTTGCTTTTGACTTGGCCCCCTTTTATGTAATGCTATTTTCTTCTTTGCACATGACTGAATAATTATCGCTTGCTAATTTGGATGCTGCCATTTTTCTAGGCTGATTGTCATGATGCGATAGCGTTACAACTCCTCCTAAGGCTGAAAAGACATTTGAAGATTGTGTACAGTTTGAATGATGCTCGGTGTCAGGTATGTGTGATCTGAAAAGATGTTGGTAATCCTTTGGCAAAAACTCTTAGCAGGAGCTTATTATTAATGAAGATTGCTGTTCCAATTAGGCATTTTCCTTGAAAGAACACCCAAAACCTGGAGAGACGATCTCGAGGCAAAACATCCCCTTCAACATTACTGATGTTCGAATCAATTTGCCGACCTCCTGCCAGGAAATGGTTGAGAAGTATCAGGTTTAGCAACTTCTTCCTCCATTACTTATGCATGCATTTCCATTCTGCTTTCTTGATACAAGCACACAACACAAAAAATGTAGGACTTCAAGACGGCACTGAAGGAGGATACTATTGACTACACCATCTATACGGCAAGCATCAAGAGGAAGCGCCTCACTCTGAGGAGTTCGCGAAGTGGGAAAGGAGCTCAGGGGAGGGAAGATGGATGTGACAATGACGAAGATGATGATGAAGACTGGACAGGTGGTGCTCGGAAGTTCAATTTCAGTGGGCAGAGGAACAACAGTGGGCGAGTGACCAGGCAACGGGTGGCAGCCGGGTGACCAGACAATGGTTGTAAGTATTTACTGAATAGCATTCCTGTGTATTATAGAATTTTCTGATAGGTGTAACGGGGAGGTTTAGGGGAAATTGTCAGTCGTTTATTGTCCTGAGAGCCTTGAATGAGATTAGGGCACTCTAAAGGGCAAAGGGTGACAAATTTTGGTTACAGTACCTCAGTATTTTTTGGCAGGCTGCTGCTTACTCTTCATCCTTCAAAATCAATGCAATTCAATTTTATTTTTATTTTATTTTTTTGCCTGTATTACGATCCTTTTCTGGATTCAGTTTTCCAGTCCCAGGGTAATTAAGCCAACCCAGCTTTTTTAAATTTGAGGGGAAAAAAAAGCCAACGATTCATGTTGTGCAGGTAAATGGGGCTTGCTGTTAAAAAGTACAAAAGAAATAATTTTTTGAGAAGGTAAAAATGAAACGACACATCTGAAGTTAAAAAGAAAAATAATAATAAGAAGAAGAAAGTGTCCAAACTCCCGCTGCCAGTTTACCGGATCTGACATCATCCTGACTGCACCATTCCTCCCGTCGCTGGTGGTCACTTGGAACGACAAGCTCTGCCGCCGGAGGTTGACGCTGCCCAAGTTCTGGGGCAATAGTTAGGTCACTCGTCCAATCGACCACTTCCAAGTTTCGCCCAGGCTACATTTTATATCATCCTCTTAGTTTTTTTTAATATTTTCAAATGAATAAGCAATAACTAGTCTATTATTATTATTATTGTTTGACGGCCACGATCCGCAGCCAATATGTCACGCTGGATATTGATCAGATAGATTCTTAGTATCACGGTAGACGACTCATTTGTTTGTTACCTAGCTCTTTTTCTTCATCTTGGTAACCTGAAATTTTTGTTTTCCTCTTGTGCTTGATCGGCAATCAGTAATGCCGGGCAAACACTACAGAAATTTTGTCTGCTTCTCTCTCCGTTTTCCACCAACAAGTATTTATCTCTCTTCCCCTGCACTGCGTTCTTCATTCTTCTTGACCAAACAACTGAAATATATTTTCAAATCGAAATTTAAAATCTTTGTTTATATTACAGAAAAAGTTATATTGCAAACTGTTCTGATACAATTTCCCTTGCAAATAGAGAATTATTTTTTCATTGCGTCCACAAATCTCTTGAAATTTTTTACTGACACACCACCTTCGCCAACATTCTTGACGGCCAAACTCTTCAACTCGGAAACCCTAGCCTTCATCTCCACATCCCCAAGCAAATCCTCCACCTTCTTCTTAATCTCCTCCCTTGGAATAACCCCACTTTCATCACCTCTAATCCTCAACCCAGTCCTCCAAACATCACAAACATAAGTTTCGTTCAGGAACTGGTCTGTAAAGTAAGGCCAGCAGAGGAAAGGAACTCCACTGCAGACACCTTCCAATGTTGAGTTCCACCCACAGTGCGAAACAAAGCACGCAACAGAAGGGTGAGCCAGCACCTTCTGCTGCGGCGTCCAGCCGACCGTCTTCCCCCGCCCCGCAGTCCGCTCCCAAAACCCGTCTGGGTACTCGATACTCGTGCCATCGGTGAGATCTGGCCGGACAACCCAGAGGAACGGCCGGCCGGTTAGCTCGAGCCCGAGAGCCAGCTCTTGAAACTGTTGCCAGTTGATGACGGCCAAGCTGCCGAAGGATACATATATTACTGAGTTCGGAGGCTGCCCTTCCAACCAAGCCATGCAAGTCTCGTCCTCCGGAAAGAAATGGCCGATTTGTTTGTCTACAAGCAATGGGCCGATAGGTATGACATTGGGGGAGAAGGAGAAGGTTGGCTCCTCTAGTTGGAGGAAAGAGTTGCAGAGGATGAACCCAGCTTCTTTGTTCCCCCGGACGTTGTTTGTGACGAGATCAAATAAGTCCCGCCGGCCCTTTGCGTCGGTCCCCACACAGTTCCAAGCAAACTGCGTCGTCCTCACCGGTGGCATCCCAGGGCTCAGCTGGATTGTCTGGTCCTCCTTCGGCAAACCTTCTCGTGAAACATTGTTGAAGTTAAACTAAAATTTGTTGTATGAAAATTTTAAGTAGCATTTGGAAAATGGTAAAATCCAATTTGGCCACGTAAAACTTGATTTATTCTTAAACATGTACGATAATTTGGTTTATTTTGTATTTGCAGGATAAATTAAATATACCTTAGTCTTTTCGATACATGTGCCTATGATGAAGGGAAGATTACCCTATACTTGTATATGAGATCTATCTTTGTAAATATTTTGAAATAAAAAAATAATAAAATTATCTTCCACTAAAATAGTTATCATCCATGTCTGTTTCGACAATCAAAAAACATCTCAAAAATCTTACCATCTTAGAAAATCTGCTAGAGAAAAACAAACAAAAGAAACTTACCATCTTCGCAGAGAATCCCTTCTTCGATGAACCTCGGGATGCTACTCATGATGGCGAACATTGCGGCGGACGCCGGCCAGAACATGGCAACTCTGAGGCCCATCTTCTTCGCTACGGGCAGAAGCCACCCCATGTTCCCGTCGGCGATCATGCAGGTGAGCTTGTCTCCCTCCGATTCATTGATCTTAAGTATCAGCTCCTTCACCCGCTCAGCGGTGGTCTCCACGAAACCCTTCGCCACCTTCCCGAGGTCCTCTCGGAGATTGGGAGAGTCCGATCCGTCCGGTATGGAAACCAGACGGATACCGTGAAGCTTGGTGGAGTAGTCATCCGACGACGACTGAAGCACAGCGAGGACACGGGCGTGGTCATGCTTGGTGTTGGCAAAGGTGATCTTGAAGCCGAACTCGACGAGGCGGCGGGAGAAGGATAGGAGAGGAAGGACATGGCCTTGCCCTACGAATGGCACAACAAGAGCATGAGGCGAGGTCATGGCGGATCTAGGGTCTGCTGCTTGCTGCTGATTTCGTGGAGGGGAATGACCTGCTCCACGCTACCACCATGTGGATTGTGTGGATCCTGTGCAACCTTTGCTGGCTTTTTGTCCTGATACAGCTTTTTTTAATTTTTACATTTAAAAAGGATTCATTATAAACAGCTTCCTAATTTATTTTTTTTTGTCAAAAATTACATATAACTCTCTCAATTCTAAATAATTACAAAATATCCCTATAATATTAAAATTTCTCTTAGGTCTGTTTGGTTCGATTGGAGGAATCTAGAATTGGGGGAATAAAGAAAATTGTCGATTTCCTTTGTTTTTATGTTTGGTTCAATTTCTAAAATCGAAATCGAAAGAGTCAGCTGATTCCCAACTACCCCCGATTTCGGTTTTTTTTTCCCTCACCAAAGGTCTGGAAGACACCAATTCTATGGGGAATTCGCATAGATCCCACCGCCGAATTTCCTCTGTTTTCCTAGTCTTTTCCAACAATTCCCAGCAGCTTTCTAACTTTTCCATCCTTTCACTCACAGCGGATTCTCTGCCCTCTCGTTCTCGTTCATGCTCCACTGCGCCCGTCGAAGACAGCACGGAGGAGCTCGACTGCGCTCGTCGAAGACCACGTGGAGGAGCTCGACTGCACCCGTTGGAGACAGCGCAGAGGAGCTCGACTGCGTCCATCGGAGACCGCGCGGAGGAGCTCGACTGCGCCCATTGGAGACCGCGCCCAGGAGCTCGTCTTCGTGCTCGACTGCACTCGTCGAAGATTGCCCGTGCTCGACCTCGCCCCGACCAGGCCCCAACCGCGCCCCGACTGCGCCCTGACTGTGCCCGGACCGCGCCCCGACCACACCCCAACCCGCACCAGTTGTCTGAAAATTTGGGGAAGAAGGGCGCCGGGAGCAGGGACGATTAGTATGGGTTTTTGCAAATAAACCCCCCGAAAGTTTCACTATTTTTTTATTGAACTTATCCCATTGTAAATACATTAACGATGAGGTTTTTTCTGATAAGTGTATTTATATTTTTGTATTAACCGACTAAGCTATTTTTTCTAATATATTAAGTTGTCTTTATAGTAGATACAAATTATTTTAATATTTATAATGATATTTGTATATATAGTGAAACTGAAGTCCCTTCATTTTATATTAAATAATAATAATTAGTTAACATATATTTTTATAATTATCAAATTTTATATTAAATTTATTATATTTTCTGTATTAATTTATATATAAATTATTATTTTATGTAATATACTAATTCTCAATTCCCACGTCAACCAAATACAAGAATTTGACAACTTAATAGCATTGATCAATTTCATTTATCAACCAAACAATGAAATTTTAAAATTTATGAATTGGTCAATTTTCAATTCCTTACCGTAAATACTCATTCAAATACTGAAATTATCTAATTCTTTCAATTTTTTTAATTTCTCGGAATCACTCAATTCTCTTAATTTCACGATTTCTAAAACCCAACTCCAACCAAATGAAACCTTAAATTCTCCTTCGGAAACACCAAATGACCTATGCATATGCAAAGACATCAAACTTAAATTTGGGTTGCCTTTTTAATGCAAACGTCAGGGCAGCTTAGATACTTCATATTTATGTTTTTTCTAATTAAAATTAATAGCGATAGATTATATTTAAAATTTAGAATATTATAATATAAAGTATAAATTTTAAAATTAATAATTTAAGATATCGGTATATTAAGTCATTTTATAATTAATTTAGAATCATAACTGAAAATCTAGTTCTCAACTAAAATAGATAAAATTCTGATTCTAAAATATTAAAGGCTAGAAATTTTATTTTAATTCTAAAAATTAGAAAAATGATGCATCTTGCCGATTTTGTTGAACCCAAAATGACCATAATATTATTCACAATTATTATTATTTTGTTTTGTCGAGAGGATCCTGTGAATTATTCCACTGCTTCGATCACACGGCATCATTGATTGATCCAAGAACAAGCCAAAGAACAAGAAATAAAAAGACCTCCCAAGCTTTGAACATTTGGGTGCCCCTTGGCCCATAACATTATATAATAATATCATATTAATTTAATTGTGACTAATTAATCATATTTTTTTAACTAAACTGAACTACAAATACCATTACAAATTACGATCATAGGCTTAGGATCACTCGCTCTGGTCTCTTAAGCAGCGAAATCAAAGTTTGAGAGCTTCAACGAAGCAGTTGAAATTCTTGCAGGAAGACCCTCCTTCGCTTGTAGTTTTTGCAGCCAAGTCCTTCAATGCCAAGGCCGTCTTCTTTATATCGCCGTCGCCGAGTAGTTTTTGTATTTTTGCTTCGAACTCTTCCTTCGGGATCAACCCATTTGGATCTGGATTCAACCTCAGCCCGTTCTTCCACACGTCGCAAATGTACGTTCGATTTAGAAACTGGTCCGCGAAATAAGGCCAACATAAGAATGGGACCCCGTTCACGACCCCTTCCATCGTTGAGTTCCACCCGCAGTGCGAAACAAAGCAAGCCACCGCAGGGTGCTCTAACACCTTGCCAAGCAAGTCCATTGTCACACAAAATATAACAAGTCAAATTTTATAGTGCATGGAGGGTTTTCTTGCAAAAAATTTTGTTCGTGTTACACTAATCCAAAATGTAAAGGATAATCGACATAAAAAAATAAAATAAAATCTATTTTTTCATTTTTTATCAAATTACTTGTAAATTTTTCTGTCATGGCTCATCAAGGAACGATTTACTCTTGACATGGCTCGTTGGTTTGCGTCTTTATTTAATGAAAAAAACTTAGTTACAAAATTTAATTATATGACTACAGAGTTTCTTTAAAAAAATTTGAAATAGAAAATTCCCATGTGAAATTATTTAAAGAGCTAGGAGTATTGTGTAATTATGATAATATGTATGGGTTATGTGCAAAAATCCGATTTTGAATTTCATTCAGGAAAAAACCTTCTGCTGTGGTGACCAGCCGACGATCCGCCCACGTCCGGCGACCCGCTCCCAGAAGCCGTCCGGGTAAACCGCGCCGGCCTTCTCCACCAAGTCTGGCCTCACCACCCAGAGAAATGGCCTTTCGGCAAGCTCAAGCCCTAGCGCCAGCTCCTGAAACTGCGCCGGGTCGAACACCGTGAAGCTCCCGAACGCCACGTAAACCACAGAGCCAGCTGGCCTGCCGTCGAGCCATTCGAGGCACGTTGGGTCTTCAGGCCAGAAATGGCCCACGGGCCTCTCGGGCCACCGGCCGGGGAGCAGCGGGCCGATGGGGAGGACTCGGGAGAGGTAGGAGAAGGCCGGTGACTCGAGCTCGTGGGAGGAGTTGGCGATGATGACGTCGGCGCTTTCGAGGCCAGCGTTGATAACCCAGAGCGTGGAGAGCAGGGCTTGCTGGGCCTTGAGGCCTGCGAAAAGGGTCATCCAGGGAAGGTCCGAGGGGTCCATGGCGGGCATCCCTGGAGCTAACTGGATTATCCCTTCTTTCAGGGGTGTTCCTACATAAACAAGTAGTGAGCCAAAACCTAAACCGGTTCGAAAACTTTGTCTCTGCGTAATTTTGTACCATGTTCTGCGTGAATGACGCCATCCTCGACAAGCTTCGAAGCGCTAAGGAGCGCCGCCAGCGTGAACGCGGCCGCGGGCCAGAAAGCAGCCGACCTGATCCCCATTTTCTTCGCCACAGGCAGCAGCCACGCGAGGTTCTCGTCGGCGACCATGCACGTGATCCTCCTCTCCGTCTCACCGCTCCTCCTGATCAGCTTTTCAACGTACTCAGGGACGACCTCGGGAAGCACGGAAATCTGCCTGACGACGTCGTTGCGGTTGTCGCCGTCGTGCATGCCGTCGGGAACAGAGACGAAGGTGATGTTACTAGAGACATCGAGGTCTCGGGCTGCGGCCGCGACGCGGGCATGGTTGAAGTCGGTGTTGACGAAGGTGATGACGAAGCCGGCATCTGAGAGGCAGTAGGCGAGCTCGAGGAAGGGGATGACGTGGCCCTGTGCTGGGTATGGGATCAGGATTGCATGGGGTGGAGAAGCCATTGCTCACTTGTAATATTTTCTGTGTTTCACCATCAATTTGGAGGTTGGTTTATATAGAACTTAAGGTAGGGGTTAATTTGCATATTACCCATTGCATTACGTTACTTTCCAAGCAGAATTTCCCCTTGTTGTACCCAACAGAAAGGCAAACCAATGGGGCGGATTCCTCCTGCAAGGCAACCTCTTTAGCATGCAAAAATCTAAAACATGGCGATTTGTCTTGTATTCTCTTCTTCGTGTTGATGATCGTCTCTGACAAAACTCTCGATTGTTAAAAGCATGGACTTAGTATGATTTTGTTTGTGGTTTGTTTCGTAGGGGATGAATGGAGATCCGGTATCTTAACGACAAAATAAAAAAATTAAAACAAATCAAGAGTAGCTTTGTAGTGTTTCGTTGTTCTTGGTGACAGGGGTGATTAATGGTAGTCTGGTATTGTGTCAAGATGATCCTAAACAAAGTTTAGTTACAGATTAATAAGTGAATGGAGCAGGATAACATTTTTTTGTTTGTCGTCTAATAGAGTTTGAAATGGTCAAAGTTGGTGAAAGGGTCAATTTAATCAGACCCAAAGCTCAGGCCAAACTTCGAGAATCAATCCGACATGGGGAGGAGGCGAGGCAAGATCAGGTGGACCACGAAACACAAAAGTGCACACACCAAATAAAAAGCAAAACCACTCACAAATTGCTTGTTAAACTGACTCCTAGTTATTTCAGCAAGCAAAAATATCCTCAATAGCACATAAAGATTATGACTGATAAGTACATGAATACACAAAAAAAAAATCCGAAGCAAGGAGCCGGGGTTCTTCTCCATTGTTGAAGATACAAGGCTGTTCGGACTAACCAGCTCCATTACAGTCTATGATAAAATTTCATCTCCAATGATGAAAGCCAGTGGTTGCATGTCTAGAATACTAGCTTGCACGTTTGGCTGACCGTGAGGGCCCAAAGTACTGTGTGACCAATCCCATTATCCCAAACCTGGTACAGAAGTCACAAACATCATTAGATAGCCCATTTCATCTATAATGCCTATATTTTAGTAAGGAAAATAAGATGGTTAGATTGCAATATTGAACATGAGAATTGATGTTCATTAGGGTTAACATAATTTGTTGGAACAAAGAGTTCAAAGCATTGTACCAAAGAAAAGCTAAAATTTATCCTTGAAGTTCTCTTAATAGGGTATAAAGACAGAATGAGGTAATTTTAAGTTGACATGTGTGTCTTATGATGATGGGTTTTCCTTGTAGCAGACTCCTTCCATGTTCATTATTGAGGGCTGACTACTCCTTTTACCAAAACAGAACAGTAACATGGTGCAAGTTTGTGTTCAAAGCATGTAGATAGGAACATGGCACAAGGCAAACACAGCAGAAATCAACATAAAAAAGGTCTGACAGCAAAATACTGTGGAAGACTACAGAGAGATACTAAATTGATATTGGAACTGGATATGGCCCTGATTATTTTACTGGATAATGGAATTAAAAGCATTACAAAAGAAAAGAGCAGATATGTCTATCAATCTAAATTATTTAGAAGGAAAACAGTCTCAATGGGTTACTTACATCATAGCCATGGAGATCTGCTTAAAATCGTTTTCAAAATTCTTCATGTTTGCAATAGCCTGAGCAGAGAATATTATAGCCAACCAGGAGCAAAGCTTGTACTGCCCAAAAAGAAAATACAAGTTATTAAAACCATTTTCTAATGAAACAAGCACAAATGAATCAATTTGACTAAAGCCAAAGAAGAAAATCAAATGTTGAAGGACTATAACTTTTTGGTGAATAGGACTTCATGTTACATTACACACAACTCAGCAGGGTAAGGACCAATTTTCAGGAAAACACAAGAATAAATGCATTGACTCAATGTCTCATTCTTAAGAATAAGCATATCAAAACACCACCTTAATAGGATTTCATGAGAATCACCATGAAGCATCATTGAGCCTATTGGCAAGCCAACATTGTTAATGATAAATTGCTGAAACTCAAAACACACTTCCAACAGCCATAAACTAAAATTTGACAACTATTTGTGCAAGCAGAGACATGTATATATCACAAGTTCACAACAATCACCACAGGTAATGAATTGCATGTATCAGACAAAAACTGCACATACAGGAAGAAAGAGAGATGAAACATTAAAGAATCGCAAATGGCCTTTTTCCACTTGAATCAAGTAGAATATCCTCATGTCAATCCCTTGTCATTGTAGTAGCTAACGACATAATTTATTGCCTTTAAGTGAATGAAGCACACTTCAAGAGGAACATTGGATTAGTCTGTCCTTGTGGTCCTCACACCCACAAAATGGAACTTCTAACTTTCGGCAACTGGCCATGAATCAATACACTTGTCTTACTGCAATGGAGGGCATTCAGAAAGTTGGAGACAATAGAAAGCAACCAAAAGAACCACAAGTGTGGTGAGTGCAACATGCTTAGGGGCTGTTTGGTAACAGCCCGAATTGGGCGAATTGGCTAAATTGGGGGAATTGGAGATTCAATTCCCCCAATTCGGCTGTTTGGTAATCAAATAAAAATCCGGAATTCGGTGAATTTTCAATTCCGACAATTCCCAATTCCGGATTTGAATTCGAGATCAAAAAAGGCGAATTCGCAATTCCGGATCCGAATTGAGTAGATCCCACCACTACCCGAAACTCCAATTCACCCGTTTATTTCCCAGCGAATTCGGCGAAATTCCGCCGAATTCTTCCCGTCACCGTCCCCGAGCCCGAGCGCCGTCCGCGGTCAGCCCCGAGCTCGTCGTCCCCGAGCCCAAGCTGTCGTCTCCAAGCGTCGTCAGCCCCGAGCCCAAGCGTCGTCCCCGAGCCCGAGCGTCGTCCCCGAGCTCGAGCGGTGGTCCGTCCCCGAGCCCGAGCGCGGTCTGTCCCCGAGGCCCAACGCCTATCGTCCCCGAGCCCGAGCGCAGTCCATCCTCGAGCCCCAACACCCATCGTCCCCGAGCCCGAGCGCCGTCAGCCCCGAGCTAGTCTCCGCCAAGCCCGAGCGTCGTCAGCCCCGAGCAACGTCCCCGAGCCCGAGCCGTCGTCCCCGAGCTCGAGCGGTGGTCCGTCCCCGAGCCCAAGCACGGTCTGTCCCCGAGGCCCGACGCCCGTCGTCCCCGAGCAATGCGTCTGATACTGAAGCCGATGCCACTTCCTCTGCTGTAGTTGTATTGAGCTGCATCACAACTGACGGTCCCTACAACAGGGACTTGTTGACAGGAACGGACAAGCTTTCATTGCATGTTGAAGACGGGGAAGATGAGAAGTAGATGGCTTGCATAATGCTATATGATTTTTTTTTTCTTGTGCATTGTTGCAAGCGTGATTAGAAATGATGTATATTTATTTGGATTTTTGGATCATTTGTTATTTCTTTTGGAGTAGAAACTGCATGTATGCCCGCTTAGATATTTTTGCTGCTACTAATGCTTATGCCTTGAGGGTTATGTGTAAAAAAATATTTCAATGCGTGGTGTATACACAATCTGAAATTCAGAGGAAAATCCGGGCTCTAGCATTAGAGAGTTTTGAATTGAAACTGAATTCCATCTTCAAGGACAAGGCAAATCAATGTGCAACAATTGATGGGAACTGGATGGGTGGTTTGGATGGGGAGAAGCCTATTCTTTCAGCCAGGCACCACCCTATTCATTCCAACTCAGCTCTGAATACAAAAAAACTATTACTCAATCTGGTGCTACTGAGTTGAGAAATGAATTGCAAAATTTTAGAAATTATCGAGCTAAAGATGAATACATAATTCTAATATTATTTATTTTTAAAACCTCAAAAATATGTTTAATTAATTTATTAATTCAAAATATATATTTATTTTAGAATTAAATATAGAAAATATTAAAAATTGGGGTAATCTCACCCATTAAGAATTGGGTGATCATATCTCCAATGCCAAATCCAACCAAACACCAGAATTGAGGGAATTGACGAAATTCGTTGATTTCAATTTACATTCTAAACAACCGAATTCACGGAAATGACTGAATTGACAATTCCTTTTCTTTACTCAAAAAATACATCCAAACACCGAAATTATCAAATTAGGCCAATTCCCTCAATTTCCCGTAATTGACCGAATTGACAATTCTCCCGATTCCAAAACCCGGAATTATCCAAACGGCCGCTTAATGGTGATCAAGATCCTAAAATGGAAACTCATGCACAAATATTGAATAATAAACTGAGTTCACCTATTTCTGCAGGTAAGATTCTCACATTCTATCAGCCAGTTCACACATCAAGTCATGCTTCAAAATTGTTTACCACCGGGCTCCTCCAAAACATTGTCCTTAACAATAACAATACATCCATTGCTCTCATCTTTAAATCTTCCAAGACCGATTTCCATCTTGTACCCACAGCCATCACCACCATCAACTACAACTACTAATCGAAACATATCTGTATTCGAACCATCGAACAAAAATTCCAAGATAAAACCAAACAATCCTGTTCTATAATTACATCCAATTCTCACGAAAAACCAATCAATACTCAAAACAAGCAACCATAGACATCAGATCAACCGAAATCCAATATTTTGAGAAGACCAAAAAGAGAGGATCGAAAGATCCACGACGTACCCGGAGCATGACGCCAGCGACCCCGAAGATCATGGCGAGGAAGCCGGAATAGTCGACAGGGAGGTCTTGCGGGGCCACCACCGGCGGCACGTACACCTTCGCCGTCGCCGGCTGACGGGGGTCGCTTGCCGACGAGCTCGCCTCCTTCATCGCTCTTCCTCTTCTCGGCGGATCCCGGCGTGCTAGGGTTCTCGTTGCATTTATGGGATCCAACGAAGCTCGTCCGGCATCGGGATCAGTGCTAATTTTTTGAACGGCGAAGATCTAACGCCTGTGAATCGAGTGATGCTTGATAGAGTGATCCTGCGGAGAAGTACAAGTAGTAACCGTGGCGAATATTCAATGGAAAATATTCTGGTCTTGTACACGTTGGAAAACTAGTGACGGTAAGTATCTTCAATAACGTGTTCCTGAGGAACATCTAACCGATAACTTCATAGTTTGTACTTCGTACGTAGGTGTAAAATTTCGGCCCAAACAATTTAGTTTCGACTAGTGCTGTGACATATCGGTCCAAATTATTTCGAATTGGGATTTTCGATAGTGACGAGCGCAAAATGGGCGAGGTGAGCGCAATATACAGAGAGATTGTATGACGAGCTCGCACGGGAAGCTTGTGCTCTCGAGCCGGCCTTTGGTGCCCACACATGCGTGCTTGAGCGAGAGGCTCATCAGCCTAGCGTTTGCGCCATTGCGGGCCTCACGCCCACACCCTCACCGAACTGACCCTCACGCTTGCTCCCTCACCAGCCTCACACCCTTACTTGCCTGGCCCCCGCACGCTCGCCAACATGCCACCGCTCCCTCGCCCGCCTCGTGCCCTTGTCTGCTTAGCCTCTGTTTTCGTGAGTTGACGCCAGCCTCGCACCCACACCAATGTCGTCGCTAGCCCGGCTCTGGCACCCTCGCCGGCCTGACCCTCGCTCCAGCGCACTCGCACTCTCGTCGGTCTCTGCGAGATACTATTCACGTGCATGAGACTGTTCATGTGACTGTTCCTTATTTAAAATTTTTTAAATATATTATAATTTTTTGTAATTTGAAGTTAAAAAATAATTAAAATAAAGTTAAATTTTGGTTAAAATATAATTAATAAATAAAAAATTTAGTTAAAACTGAAATGGAAATGGTTTTGACTGAAACACATTGATTTTTCTGTTTACGTGCATGCGTGCATGACCGTTCCACTGAAAGTAAAGGCAAAATAAATTATGTCAATCTCACCCCCATCTGAATCGCTGTCATGAGATTGTGCAGAACTAATTGTTTTAGTTCATATGTCTATAAATGTTTATATGGATCGCTTAGGTACTGAATTCATAATTTCACATCCAAATGTTCCAAACTCAACTAATGATGATTATGATGATGATGATGATTAGTTGTCTTACATTATAATTAATAAATTATGTATGTGTCAAGTATATTTTAATAATAAGTTAAATTTGCTTCAATTATTTTTTGTATATTTTTTGTATAGTAATATATAAAAAATAGACTATATCAGTGGTTAACTATCAAAATTAATTTTAATTAATTAAAATAATATTTAATATTGTGATAAAATTAATTATAAATTCTTTCATATTTTTTAAATTTTTATAAAAAAATTATCAAAATTTTATTGTATTTTTAATTTGAAATCAAAGTACAATCAAAATATAGTTAAACTCTGGTCAACACATAATTAATAACTAAAAAAAAATCTTTCGCTCGAAATCGAAACTGTTGAAACCAAGGTTTACCGTTTCGGTTTCGGTTTCGGTTTCGGGACCCAGCGAAACCGATACGTTTCGGCCGTTTCGGCCGTTTCGGTTTCAGTTTCGGCCGTTTCGGTTTCGGCCGAAAGATTTTTTAAAATTATTAATTGGGTGTTGACCAGAGTTTGACTATATTTTGACTGTACTTTGACTTCAAATTAAAAATATGATAAAATATTAAAAAAAATTTGGAAAAATTTGAAAAATTAGGAATGAATTTATACTTAATATTACCATAATATTAAATATTATTTTAGTTAATTAATATTAATTTTGATAGTTAGTCACTGATATTGTCTACTTTTAATATATATTAGTATATTAAAAAAATATATAAGAAATAACATGAATATGATTAAAAGTTAAAATTAGCATAAGCACATTTAACTTTTCATTAAAATGTACTTCACACATACATAATTTTATAAATTTTAAGATAATACAACTAATCATCATAATCATCATCAGTTGAGTTTGGAACATCTGGGTGTGGAACTACAAATTCAGTACCTGGATGATCCGGACGAGCATTTGTAGACATATGAGCCAGAACAACTAGTTCTGCGCGGTCTCGTGGCAGCGGTTCTGAAGTATAATCATATATCGAATGTCTAAAATGAAAATCATATTTTTGACTAAAATTTAACTTTATTTCAATTATTTTTTAACTTCAAATTAAAAAATTATAATATGTTTAAAAATTTAAAAAAATAATGAATAATTACGTAAAAAATATTATGTACGTGAACAGTATCTGACAGAAATTGATACTGACGCCGAAATCAAATTGGCGATAGTGTTGGCCTCAGTGTAAGGTCGGTTTCATCTTGCGGAAGTACGGGTCAGGTCGGTGAGGGCGCGAGATAAGCGATAGAGTGCCGATAAATCAGCGAGTGCGCATGGCCCTTGGGCTCGGACACGAAACCAGCGCGAGTTCCTCTCTCCGCCCTCGCCCCCTCCCCCTCCCCTCGCGGGCTCGAAGCCCGGCGAAGCTCCCGCCCGCCCTGCGCTCAAGCCCGGCGATCCCGCCTCGCCCATACGGGCTCGAGCCGGCGAGCTCCCGCCCCCGCCCGCGGCTCGGCAGCCCGGCGAGCTCCGCCCGCACGGCGCTCGAGCCGGCGATCCCGCCCGCCCGTCCAGGCTCGCGCCCGGCTAAACTCCCGCCCGCCCCGCCGCGGCGCTCGAGCTCCGGCGCTCGAGCCCGGCGAGCTCCCGCCTGCCGCGCTCGAGCCCGGCGAGCTCCGGCGAGCTCCCGCCCGCCCGCCAGCCCGGACTCGAGCCCGGCGAGCTCCCGCTCCCGCGCGCTCGTCAGCACGTGTTCCCGCCCGCGCTCCGGCGAAGATGAATAGTAACTATAAACAGTAAACCCTAACCGAAACGAAAAATTAGGTTTCGGTTCGGGACTGGCCGAAACGCGAACCATGGTTGAAACTGAAACTGAAACTGAAACGGTCGAAACGATCAAAATATATCAGTTTGACAAAATTAAGATTTAAAACCTTACTTCCTGCATAAAAGCCGTGGGGCCCAGTCAAATCAGATATTTAGTTCAACGTGACGATTTGTATATTTCCCCATATTCGTTTTGGAATTTGAATTGGAGACATTTGGATATAATAATTATAATTTTAATAAATATTGCAAAATTTTCCTCTAACTTGTAATCCATTTGATTAGAATTTTGAAATTTTTTTCTCATTTTGTTAGATAGACTCAAATTCATACGTGCTTTAGAATAGTGAAACAAGATACATGAATATGAGCATGCTAAAAAAATAATTTATTCTTCATATATTTGAGGGTTCTTAATTTCTAATAAATTTTAAATGTCCAGATTATATGTTATGCTCTTGCTTATATTAAAGACAATCAAGAACAGATCAAGATAATGATGATATTGAAATCACTATTAATTTTTGTTGATAAAAAATATTCGCATTGTTAACTCTTTGTATATGTATTATATATTACTTTAATAATTTACTATTAGGATTGATAATAGAGATAAAAGACAAGGAAACAATAAAATTGAAATATATTTTCAAAATTCAATATAAATACTTAAAATAATTTTAAATTCGGAAGGAAAAGGACAAAGCAACAACATAAAGTTCTCAACCATTAAATAGATGGATTATAATTTAAGGGCCACTGGCGATTTGCAATAAAAAAAAAAGTGGAAATTTCAAAACAATTTAATAAAAAAGGGAAAAATACATGCAAAAGTCGCAAAATAACCAAAAGAGAAAAATACTCGGAGGGCATTCTGGTAATTTCGCCACGCCGCTTCGCGGGGTCCTGTTGACTCCTGTCTCCGTCTCGAATGCCACTCCCGCGCAAGGGATCCGTGTCCTCTGCGCTTCGCCAAAAAGAACACTGGAAGACCTAGAAGATCGCGGAATCAGAGGAGAACCTTCAGCTTCTCATCCTGATCCGCTCTCCAAGGTCAGCATTCCTCTCCATCCCGGCGGATCCGATTCATTTCCCTCTAATAATTCCATCTCCGACCGGTTTGGGGATTCTTTTTTTTTTTTTTGTTGTTGTTAGGGATCGTCGAGTTCTGCAATGCAGGCAGCAATTGCTGTTTGGATGTTAAATTGCATCGATTTTAGGTATTTATGCATGATCTGCTCAGTCTTTTTGACTAGAACATAGGATTTTGATCGTTTTGATTTCTGGTTTGATAGGGTTGTGCGTAGAAGGGGAGTGCCACCTGTGCTTCGGCACCCCGGTGGTGCCTTGCTCATCATACCACAGTTTCGCGCAAACATTGGCTCCGGACCGCGGCAGTATGCCGCCATTGGCAGCCGGAAATCACCGGGGGTATACTTTGGAATAAAAGGTAAGAGTAAACTTTGTCAGGGATGGACATGCCTGAATTTCGCTGATTTTGTTGATACGGACTGTTTGTAGGAGAAATGCATTCGTGAAGAACGGATTTTATGCATCAAAGTTTAGATTGAATGCAGGAAAGGTATGAGTTAAATGTTAAGATTTCTGCTTGTTTATATAATTTCTGATTAAAAGCAGTAAATGAATTTGAGCATTATGCTCATTTTATGATAGGCAGAAGCCCAAAGATACATCTAAGGAGATCATAGATGGCAATGCCTCACCATCCGATGATAGTAATGATGAACTCACACAGTCTCAGGTTGCTTTATCTGAGGCCAGATCTAGACAAGAGCTCGGCTCGTCCAAGAGCTCGCTCGATCGGAAGCTAAGCAACAGGAGTATGCTGCTATGATTGAACACAACAAGGAACTGGCTTTTTTTAAAAAAACTTGAAGCTGCAAGAACTCTAGTGTGTTTGGATAGCTCCAAAGTGGTCCAAGTGCTAGAAATATTTCGAAGTAAAAATAATAAAAATAATGAAAATGTACTTTCGATCTTTTGTTAAATTTTAACGTAAAAATAAAAAAAATTGACAGTTTGATAAGTTTCGTGACTTCTATATTGATTCATGAGAGTATAGAAGTAATTTGTTAGTTATGTTAATTAAAAATATAATATTTTATTAATAAATAAAAAAATGTGATAAAATTAGAAATTAATATATTTTAATATAATGAAATGATAAAATTAAAAATTACTAAAATAAAATAATTTAAAGTTTTTCATAAATATAATCTTAAAAATAAAGTATTTTTGAAAATACATCCTTAAAATTTAAGAAATAATATATTTTAGTATAATGATCATCTTTATGAAAAAGTCAAATACAATATTCAGTAAAATATAATTAGAATTTAATAATCCAAAACCACCAAACTACGAACCGACTGCGACAACGCTAACAAAGTCAAATTAAAGTTAGGATTTATTTTGAATATGGAGATCTGAGAGGGCGATCATGGTGAAAGCAAAGTTAGAGAAGACAACGGTCGCTCCAGTAAGAGCAAGGGTGGAGATAGCCAAAATGACCCCGAGCTTGAGCTTGGACGGGTTGAGGAGGCCAACGAAGGCAAGATTGATTGGGGGCAAAGTAGGGGACAGTAGAAGTGATTCCAACGAGTACAAGAGTGGCTCTGCGCAAAGTGAGATTGTGCATTCAGTTTATTTAGTTACATAATTGAACCGAATCAGAACAAAATAGATCAAATTAAAAATTTTAATTTCGAATCCAACTGATATGCTACAAAAAAACAAATTAAAAATAAATTAAAATATTTCGGTTTAAATAAAAAATTGAAATTTTAAACTTTTTTTTTTTCAATTTGAATTCAAACCAAATTCAAATTAAGATAAAAAATCAAAACCAAAACCACTATTTTTTTATATATAGCTATGTATTTCAGTTTAATTTGATTTTTATAATTTTTTAAAAACCGAAATCGAAACTAAATCTGAACACCGAAATTTTTATTTTTAAAAAATTAAATCAAATCTAAAATTGAATAAATCAATTGAATCAGTTATTTGATTGGGCTAATTACGTACACCCCCGAAATTTCCTTTAATTACATAAACCCACCCGAAATTTTCGTAATTACCTACACCCCCTAATTTTTATTTAATCAAATTTTTTTCCAAAAATTCACTTTTACCCATGGTAATTTTACAATTAAACCCCTAAAAAATTTATTATTTATTTTATATATAACTTTCGAATATTTGCATACAACACATGAAATTAATCATATTTATAAAAAACCCCCGATATTTACAGTTAAACCTTATCTCATCTCTCATTGTTGAGCTACCCAACCCTACGCCGCTGCTTTACCGGTCACCAGCATTGTCACTCCCTTGCGCCGTTGCTCTGCCGGTCCCTAGCACTGTCGCTCTCCTGCTGTATCGGTCCCCCATGTCGTAGCTCCCCCGGGCGCGCTGCTCTGTCGATGCCCCACACCATCACTCCCCAACAAGCAAATCCGCACCTCCTCCCCCGCCACGAGCAAATCCGCATCCCCCCCCCACCACGACCAAATCGCCCTCTCCTTGCCTCGCAAGCGAGTAGATCCACATCCACACCTCCCCTGCAAGCTGATTCATGTCTGCCTCTCCGGTCGTGAGCAAATCCGCACCCTACCGCGAGCATAACGACCTTCGTTTGCACCACCAGCGAGCATATCTCCTCTACACACCACTCCACCCCCCCCACCCCAACAAACAAAAAAAAAAAAACCCATGCTAGCGAGGGCATGCGAGCGCGGGCCCTAGGTCGACGTGGGCGGCGAGAGTGCGGGCACGGCCGGCGATGGATCTATTCGTAAAATTTAGTTTTAAAATAAATAAAATTTAGACTTATTTATTAATAAAAATATTCAATGGGTCTATTTTTAAATGTACAAATATTAAACTTGTAATTTTAAATTTTAAATTTAAAAACCTTCAATGTCTTTTTTTAAAATTTAATTTAAAAAATAATAAATATTTAGACTTATTTATAAATAAAAATATTTAAGTGGTCTATTTGTAAATGTACAAATATGAAACTTGTAATTTTAAATTTTAAATTTGTAAACCTTCAATATCTTCTTTGTAAAATTTTATTTAAAAAATAATAAATTTTGGACTTATTTATAAATAAATATATTTTAGGGGTCTATTTATAAATATACAAATATTAAACTTGTAATTTGAAATTTTAAGTTTTAAAATCTTCAATGCCTTTTTTGTAAAATTTTATTTTAAAAATATAAAATTTTGAACTTGTTTATCAATAAAAATATTCATAGGATGTATTTGTAAATATACAAATATTAAATTTATAATTCAAAATTTTAATTTTTAAAACTTCAATATTGTAAAATTTTATTAAAAAATTGATAAAAGTTGGGTTATTTATAAATAAAAAAAATTGAGGGATCTATTTGTAAATGTACAAAATATTGAATTTGTATTTTTAAATTTTAAGTTTTAATACCTTCAACTCTTTTTTGTAAAATTTTATTTTAAAACTTATAAATTTTGGACTTATTTGTAAATAAAAAAATTTGAAGGGACTTATTTGAAAATTCACAAATATAAATTTTGTAATTAAATTTCTTATATAGGGTTTATTTGTAAAATATTTAAAATATTTAAGGTTTTTTATAATTTTTATTTAAAAATATTAATATTTGGACTTTTTTATAAATAAAAAATGCAAAGGGGCTTATTTGTAAATATATAAATATTAGGATTTATTTATAAAATATTTAAAACATTTCAACTCCTTTATAAATATTTTTAAAAAATATTATTTTTTGAACTTTTTATAAATAAAAATATTTAAAAGGTTTATTTGTAAATAGTTTTGGAGAAAGAGTAGAGGGTGAGAAAATAATTTTTTTAGGTATTTAATTGTAAAATTACGGGGGTAAAAGTGAATTTTTTTTAAAAAATAATTAAATAACAATAAGAGAGTATAGATAAATATTTTTTAAAAAATATAAGAATAAAAAAATTCGTAATTAAAAAAATTTTAGGGGTGTACGATTAATTTCAAACCGAATGGTGTACAATTCTAGGAGCCAACGCACGGGTGACGATAGTCGGGACGGCGCTAAGCTTGGGCTCGAATGGGTCGAGGAGGCCGGCTAAAACAAGGTTAGGGATGGTAGGAGCGGCTTCGGCGAGCACGGGAGCGGTGACAACCGAAATAGTCCCGAGCTCGGGCTCGGGTGGGCTGAGGAAGTTTGCGAGAGCGAGATCAGGGGCAAAGTCAAGCTAGACTAGTGTAGCTGCGACTTAGGTGAGTATAAAGGCGGCGATGGCAAGCACAGGAATCATAGATCGATGGCGACTAGTGTAGCTGCACAAGCGCGGGGACGAGGGAGGGCAATCAAGCTTGTGAGGAACTGAAGGAAGCTCGGCTTCCTGGTCGAAGAAGTGGGAGAAGTGGTTCAGTTGGCTCCATTCACTTCTTCTATTTCTCAGCCATTTTGCGAAAGTGGTTAAATATTATCTAGTTCATTTTGGAACTAATTCGGAAGTAACATTTCAATTACTTTCAAAATTCATGGAAACAGTATAAGGGGCGAAAATGGCCTCACTTCCACTATTTCTGAATCACAAAGGCTACTCAAACACAAGTTACAGGAATCAATTGACGAGAAGTTGGCTTTGGAATCCAAATTGGTTCCTGCAAAACGAGATGCTGTTGAGCTTGCAGTGCAGGTGGAGAAGTTAGCAGAGCTTCTGGATGATGCACGGCTGACAGTCTCTGCAGAAGAGGCTTCTGCTGCAGAAGCAGCTTATCATATTGAGAAGCAAATAAGAACTGCCGCAGAGGGTACAATATCGTCTGTTGTTGATCAATCTACACGATCTCCAGTGTTAAATTCCATCTAAAACTCTAACCCGAGATGGGTTAATCTATAACTACATAATTCAGATTACCTTTTTGCCCTCGCAAGTACACAACATGGCACAGATTCATTTATTTTTGAGAAAAAAAAATACAAGATAAAATATTCGAAGCTCCTTCTCAGCGATTAAACAAAAGAGATATATGATATGGAAACGTAGAATGGATGTTGTGAAGAGAAAATTTTCAAGTATATCGACCCGGATGGTAGTTGATCCGAAAACCAAGCGTACGTAGGCAAGTTAATCACCCATTAGTCATCGTATTCACTCTATCATATACAACCATACCGATTTGGAATTAAGGGCTCTAATCCAAGCTAAATCTAATACAAAAATAATAAAGTATTATTTAGTTTGGATTAAAATCAAACTCAAAATTGAAATACAAAAAGATAATTTAATTAAAATTTTAGTGTTTAAATACTAGTCTGATTAAAGAATAATTTAACTTTTTTTAAAATATTTATATCTTTAAGTATTATTTTTTATTAAAATTTAAATGAATAAATATAAGAGTAGTATAGTAATTTATTTTTTAAAATAATATAAAAATAATCTAAATATTTTTTTTAATATTTAAATAATAGGTTGATCAAGATAGAGTGATTTTAATTCTAATTTCGAACTAAATGCACTCTAATTGACTTTGATAAGTGAATATAAATTAAGAGGTCAGAAAGTTAAAACTAAAGTTTTACGTTTCGAGCCGTTTTGGCCGGTATTGATGATTTCGTTTCGGTTAGGGTTTGCTGTTGCCATCCTCGTCCAGGGAGTCGAAGGTGGTCTTTTGGGGAAAGCTGTGGATGAGGTCCTTGCGAACGTTGCTGGATGCCCCATGGGAGGTGGCCGAGTGAACGTAGAAGTGGTTGGGTTGGGTGGACGTTGGCATGGACGCGAACCAGCGGTTGAAGATGGAGAACTCGTTGACAAGAGCGGCGTTGACGAGAACGGAGTCGGGGGAGAATCCGCTCATAACGTTGCGGGGCATGCTCTCTCCCATGGAGTGGGCCTGCTAGATGAAGCCATTCATGGGGGCGAGGTCGGCGGAGGCGTTGGCGGAGCCAAAGACCTCAGGGAAGGAGTGGCCGGGGTCTGAGTCGATGAAGATGGTGTCTTGGGAGGCGAAGACCTCGGGGGAGGAGGGGTCGGAGGTGGAGAGACGGTTGGACTGGCGACCGGTGAGGCCATCGATGTCGGCGCGCGAGGACTTGAGCCAGCCGAGCATGTGGTCGAAGGAGCGGTTCTCCATGATGAGGATGACCACCGTCTTGATCGGGCCTTCGATTTGGTGCTTCTTCTTGTGCTTGCCCCAGCCCAAGCCCTACCGCCTCTGCTGCTGCTCCTCCTCCAGGCACTGCTCCGACAACAGAAAGTAGGCCAGGGACAGAGAAGCCAGAAGGACACGCCGGCGACGAGACTCCATTAGGACCACCCCATCGCAAATGTCAGCCCACAGCGATAGAGATGATCAGATCGGCAATTTTTGGCAGGTGGAATACTTTTCCCTAGGTATAAGTCCTACCAACCAAAATTTATGATTCATAATACTGCACCATACGGCCTGGAATATGCTGAGGATAAAATACGAACAAAATTGGGTATTGACAGGCCTTCTCAATAAAAAATAAAATATATAATAAAAAATAAATGAATCATTTCATAGGATAAATAAATAAATATTTTCATTTAAAATTAAAAATATTTACCTACACTTTTTTAGATTTTTTTTATTTATCAAAAATTTCCTAAGATTTCAATAATTACTTACATCTCTTTTTTTTCAAATTTACAATCTACAATCATTGTTATTTAATTATTTTTTTTTAAAAAAATTCATTTTTACCCTTTGCACCAGTGATCATGTTTTTTATATAGTCGGCATGACCGAGGCAATCGACATGGGCGTAATAGCAGGATTCAGTCTCGTACTTTACGGTGGCGGTATTGATGGTAATGCTGCGAGCTCGCTCCTCTAGTGCGACATCAATCTCGTCGTATTTCTTGGTGGTGTTGTTTCCCATGAAGGTAAGGGCCATGGTGAGCGTGGTGGTAAGGGTCGTCTTGCCGTGGTCGACGTGCCTGATGGTGTCGATGTTGACATGGGGTTTTGTCTACTTCAGAACCGCTGCTACGAGATCGTGCAAAGCTAGTTGTTCTGGCTCGTATGCCTACAAATGCTCGTCCGAATCATCCAAGTACTGAATTTGTAATTCCATACCTAGATGTTCCAAACTTAACTGATGATGATTATGATGATTAGTTGTATTATCTTAGAATTTATAAATTATGTATGCGTGAAGTACATTTTAATGAAAAGTTAAATGTGCTTATGTTAATTTTTAACTTTTAATCATATTCATATTAGTTCTTGTATATTTTTTTAATACACTAATATATATTAAAAGTAGATTATATCAGTGACTAACTATAAAAATTAATTTTAATTAACTAAAATAATATTTAATATTATGGTAAAATTAAGCATAAATTCATTCCTAATTTTTTAAAATTTTTTAATATTTTATCGTATTTTTAATTTGAAGGCAAATTACAGTCAAAATATAGTCAAACTCTGATCAATACCTAATTAATAATTAAAAAAATCTTCTGACTGAAACCCAAACGGCCGAAACTGAAATCGAAACGGTCGAAACGATTGAAACGTATCGGTTTCGCTGGATTCCGAAACCGAAACCGAAATCACAATCGAAAACCTTGGTTAAAACATAAATACAAAGTTGCATTTAAAATATAAAACAAAAATGCTGCAAGAGTCGCATTATCTTAGAGATTCCCATCATCTGCGAGGCTCCCGAACGGACTGTCAAATCCGGAGTCGTTTTGTTTGGAAATGCTGGGCGTCGTCCCTAGTTAACGCTCCTTCTCCTCTCCCAATCATTTTTCATTTGCGATGTCACCCCTTTTCTCCGTGCTTTGATTTCTAGGGTTTCGAGGATTCATGGCGATCGTCGCTGAGAGAGACGCTCATGTCTTTAGGGCCAAGCTCGCAAAGCAGGCCGAGCGATACGAAGGTCTGGCTCTGATTTGATTATCTTCTCTGTTGTCTTATATTATCTATTGGGATCAAATGGTTTTTGGTTGAATGGCGTTCGATTTGCTGTTTGTGTTGATCTATTTTGTTGGATTTTAGAGAATATTTTCTGGATTGGTTCTTAGGTAGTTAGATTTTGGAATATATTTCTGTATGTTATAAGATAAATGGAATGCAGCGGAAGGTTTACGAATCACTTTATTATCAAACAACAAAAAAAACGAGAAATAATATAAGATAAAAGAAAATAATATAATAAAATAGCGAGAGATCCACTATAAAAAAAGTTTTTATAATAGTTTATAAGAAAGATTTTACTTTTTTTTTACTTAATTAAACTCTTTTATCAAGTCTCGGCAACGTTTTCACTTTCAGAGAGAATCTCCAAGAAAACACCATGAGAAACCACCACGAGAGACTACCGAGAAATACTAGAAAGACTCACACACGAGAGTCGACAGTCTCTTTCTTTCTCTTCTCTCTATTTCTCTTTCGTTCAACTTTAATACTATACCACACCTAAACCCTATGTATTATAGTATATTTATGGACCCTTATTGAGTTTGAGTTTTACTCTAATTACAACTTCTAATATTACAAATCAATCATAAATTTAAATCCAACTTTAAATTTCTACTTTAACTCAAACTCTAATTTGAATTTGAGACATTTAAAACTCAACAATTTCCACCTTGGCTTGAACTCGGGCGTGCCACCATCACGAATCTTCAGTCATCATCTCTTATCCAGCCCCTGTTACTGGGTTACTAGCTTATTTAGCTAATCGCAAGATACGAACTCGAACCAACCTCGAATTCGCTCTTCATGCCTACAATCTTGTACTTTTAGAAGCTTTTTAGATAATCTGTGTCTGCTATTGTAGTAAAAGTAATTCGAGTAGAACGTTTATCTCCCATCAAATTACTCCGAGTATCATACTTTCTCTTAACTATGGTAGCAATCGGAACTCCACCTGCAATGGTGTTTCATATTAATCGATAAACATTATTGCATTTCTCACTCTTTATCAGAATTCTAATACCGTGTGTCACCTTTATGACTCTATCTCTTGCTAAATAATTACATCATTTTGAGTTCAGTACATTAAGTGAAATTAGATTTCTTTGCATCTTGGGGACATGCCTCACTCCAGTAAGGGTATGAATCGCTCCATCAAACATCTGAATTTTGACTGTTCCCACACTGGCGATCTCACAGGCTGAATAATCACCCAACCAAACAGTACATTTCTTCTTATTCTCCTCATATAAAGTAAACTAATCCTTCATGGAGTAAATATAATAAAAACTATCAGAATCTAAAATCCACTTAGTAGAAGTGTCGATTTCTTCCGATACTGTAAGAATATTTTCATCCGCACTATTCTCAGAAGTATCATCCGCTATTACCGTCGCCATATTGGAGGGCTCTATTTTCCCACATTCAGGGCAATACCGTCTAATGTGGTCATAACTTCTTACATGAATAACATTGTACTTTTGGCTTCAATTTTGATTTAGACCGTTGTTTGCCTTCTTTACGTTCTCTTAATCTTTCTTTTTCGTGAGCCACCAATCCTTCACCAAATTCCATATTAATGTTGGAGTTTCTCTTTTTCTTATTAGGAAGAAAACTAGTTATCACATCTTCCATCTTGAGAGTTTATTTATCATAAAAAATTGTGGTCATAATATGATCGTACGAAGTAGGAATAGACATTAGGAGAATCAGCGTCTTATTGTTCTATTCAAACTTTACATCAACTTTCAGTAAATCATTGATAATCTTATTGAAGGCATTCATGTGATATAATATAGTTGTACTTTCGTTCATACGCAGTCCGTACAACTGTTGTTTCAAGTAGAACTTATTCGTAAGGCTTTTTGATATGTATAACTTTTCGAGTTTTGTCTAGATGTCCATCGTTGTCTCTTCGGTAATGACATTGTACAAAATCTCATCAGTCAGACTTAGAATAATTAAATTCAATGCCTTTTGATTTATTTCCTCCCAGTTTTTATCGCTTATCTTTACTATGCTCTTTTCTTTTCTCTAACGTCTTTTTCAAACCTTGATAAGTAAGAATCGTTTTATCTTTTTTTGCCATAAGATAAAATTTATCTTGTCGTCAAACTTCTCCACCTCGAGTAAGGACTTTGTCATCTTGGTTGTTTGCTCTTAAGCTCTAGTACCAATTGTTGGTATTCGCAGCGAAAAGTTCACAAATCACCTTATTCTCAAACAACACAAGAAACGAGAAGTAATAAAAGATAAAAGAAAATAACAAAATAAAGCCGCGAGAGATTCACTATCAAAAGAAAAGACTTTTAAAAGAGTTTGTAAGAAAGACTTCACTCTTTATTACTCAATTAAACTCTTTCATTAAGACTCGGCAATACCTTTACCTTCGGAGAGAATATCCAAGAGAACATTACGAGAAATCACCACGAGATATCACTGAGAAGCACTAGAAAGACTCACATATGAGAGCCGATATTCTCTCTCTTTCTCTTTTCTCTATTCTCTCTATTTCTCTATAGTTCAACCTCAATACTACATCACACCTAAGCCCTATGTATTATAGTATATTTATAAATTTTTATTGAATTTGATTTTTACTCTAATTACAACTCCTAATATTACAAATCAATCATAAATCTAAATCCAACTTTGAATTCCTACTTTAACTCAAACTCTAATTCGAGTTCGAGACACCTAAAACTTAACAGATAACTTTGTTTTTTTATTGAAATTTGTTTGTGCATTTATTCTGCGAGAAGTTCTTTTTATGAAGATTTTGTTGTGGAATATTTCTTTTGTTCTGTTTTTTGGAGCATGGATTTGTTTGGCTTTATAATTTGCTTGTGAATTTCGTGGGTATTTGATATCCGATCATTTCTTGAAAATGAAACAATTTCTGAATTACTCGTAATGCTGTATGGACGGTTGGTTGTCATATGGTAATGAAGTAAAACAGCTTGAAGGTATTATTTCAGTATTTTAGTGTTTCTATATGATGGAGTTATGAATATCTTGGTTGGTTTAGGATCTCACTTGTTGTATAAAAGTTGTTGATTGATCTTCGATGATGCATCTAGCAGTTTTACTCAATAAAATTCGGATTTCATTGCAATTATGTTTGAATTCAGCACTTTAGTGCGTTTTGTGCAAGTGTTTTTTTAGATTTACACTTCATCACAGTATCTATGAAGGTTCAATAATTCAAAAAAATGCTGGATGATTATTTGGACACTTGACCATTTTCTCTATCCAAAACTTGTGTTATTTATAGTTGTTGTCTTTCAGTTTCGAGATGCAATATTTATGCAGATTATGAGACTTTGTTTGCTATGTTGTTCAGATATGGTCGAAAGCATGAAGAACGTTGCTGCACTTAGTGTTGAATTGACTGTCGAGGAAAGAAATCTTCTTTCTGTTGGCTATAAAAATGTCATTGGTGCTCGCCGAGCATCATGGCGTATCATGTCCTCTATTCAACAGAAAGAGGAAGCCAAAGGAAATGACCACAGTGTTACCCTAATAAAGAATTACTGTGAGAAGGTAGAGGAAGAGCTCACAAGATTTGTAATGATATTCTTTCAGTCATTGATCAGCATTTGATTCCTTCAGCAAACTCTGGAGAATCTTCTGTTTTTTATGCAAAGATGTAAGTCATGGTTTTACTATATTATGTTTTATTATAATTTCTCTTTTTGTTGTTATTTTTGCTAATAGCTTCTGATAATATCCAGATATGATGTTCAAGAGTAATAATCTACTATTTTCAGGCATGAGCAATTCTTAGTTGTATATACAATAAAATTTGACTTGAAACCAGCTTATTGCTTAACTAAGAGAGGCGCTATAAGTGCTATCATTGTCAATGGCTGCTACTCAATACTAAAATGGTACAGTAGTAACTAAATTTTGAACAAGAAAAAGAATTCATCTGAATGGAAATGGCTTTATGAGATGGCTCTTTTCTTCTCCTTTTTAAGAGAGGTGCTTGGTCTGCCTTCACATTTTAGTTGGAGGATTAGATTGCATCCAACTGGTTCCATTTTGATTCTGGATTTTCAGTGGGTTGTCCACTTATTAAGGTAATGCAATATTTTCCTCTAATAATGCCAATGGTTCATCTTTTATATTTTATGATGGAACGGTGTCACTGACCACACAGTTCACTGAATTGACGGACAGACCAAGTTTCTTTTCTTAAAAATTTGTTGGCATCACTTAGTTCCTGTCAAACTAGTTGAAATGTGTTGGCATCACAAAATGGCAGTAACCTTTTCTTAATTCTTTTTGGCTGCTGAGTTGTAGATATTAATGTTAAGTAAAATTGGGTTTATTGGCATATAGTTCATACCTGAACCACTGCAGATCATCACATTCAAATCTGCCAAGGATTGTGCATAGATAATTAACAGTTCCTTTTCTTTTCCAGAAATTTTTCTCTAAATTCAACTTATGACTGGAATGCAGGAAAGGTGATTATTACCGCTCTCTGGCTGAATTTAAGACTCATGATGAGAGGAAAGATGCTGCTGAAAAATCAATGCTGGCCTACGAGGCATGTTAAAACAACTTTTTAGTTCATCTTTTTGTCTTACAAGTTTTTTTTCGACAGGCTGCTACTAAAACTGCAAGCACAGAACTTTCCCCAACACATCCTATTAGACTTGGCCTTGCACTCAACTTTTCTGTTTTCTATTATGAAATAATTAATGACCCTGAGAGGTAACTAAAAGAAGTTTGATTTCCCTATGGGTTCTATGTTTTGTGTTTTCTCTGTTAAATTAATACTAATACTTTGGTTCAACACGCCAGAGCCTGTTTTTTAGCGAAACAAGCCTTTCGATGAGGCAATCGCTGAGCTGGACACCTTGAAGGAGGAATCCTACGAGGATAGCACTTTGATCATGCAGTTGCTTAGGGATAATCTCACACTTTGGACTTCTGACATACCTGAGGATTCAGGTACTACTAATGCCAGCTAGAAATATTACTGTAATTAACCAGAATTTTGTTTCATCTTCAGCAAGAAAATTTCATTCTAGCTGATTTCACAAACATTGCAGGTGCGAACGGGCACAAGGGTGTTTCACACAAGGTCATATAAAGCTGCTGAAACTGAGGTAATCTAGTTGTTTTTCGATAACCACGTTAATTCTATCACTGGTGTCATGCATTAATTCATTAATCCTCTTGCACTGTTAATTGCTACAGCGCTGAAGCCGAGGTGCAGGATCTGGCTAGAGCAATCTGGGTTTCTCTTATCTTTTTTCACCTTATTAGTTCATAATTAGAGTTCTATCGCTCTCTCTTATGTCCTGGTGACTGTCTATTAGGAAAATGGCAGTTTATGTTATTATCTGCATTAGCATAGGATTTGTGATTAGTTTGTTTCTTCTTAATTAATGAGTGATTATCTGTCACAATTGCACTGATTATCTGTACGTGTTGCGTTACTGGAGAGTATAGTACGAGAGAGAGAGAGAGAGAGATCACGGTTTGACTCAATTGTGTTCTCAGAAAAGCTGGGTCATGGCTGTTCTCGGCTTTTTTCAGCCATTATTCGTTACATCGGCCTCCGGAAAGACAAGACAAAAAAGAAGCAAAGCATGCGTGTGCTCTGTCCGCCTGGTCTTGTTCTCCGCGTGACCCCAAAAAAAATTGTATCATTGGCCTTCCATCGATCGACGGTATTTAATGAAAATTTGTGATTAATGTATAATTTCTTTAGAAAAAAATAGAATTTTTTTTGTACGTAAATAAGTCTTTTTGAAAACATTGTAAAAAATACAATAAAAGAAATCAATGTACCGATGGAAACGAACTGGTATGATTGCCTCAATTTGAAGAAAGTCATTATTCGAATAACATTTCTATGAATCAAACTATGCCCAACATTTCTATGAATCCAACTATGTCCAGTTGCGAGCCATTCAAAACCATTATTTGGGTTGAATTAGGTTAATTCAAATCAATATCATATTTCCTAGTCCGAATCCAATCCAACTCGAGAACCGGGAATTTCTGAATTCTTACAGAATTTCTAAATTCGAAATTGTGGTTCATTCATTCGTCAAGGGAGTGTGGTCTTCAAATCAGGAGCATCCCATTTTCCATTCCCAATCCACAAGGTAATGGCTGGGGATATAGACGAGCGCTCAAGCTCAAGTCGACTACAAACTGCTGGTTTGAGCTCCGCTTGATACGAACTCGAGCAGCTCACCAGAGGTACAGTCGAGGAGCGGATCGAGCCAAATATACAAAGAAGGGAGTAGATTTTCGGGGAATCTTGCAGCTCAAAAAAATATCGACAATCGGAGCGGTAGCGGAGGTTGGCGAAGCAACAAGTTTCGGCGCTTCGCAGACCACAGCGGTAGCAAAAGTCCGCAGGCGGAGCAGTAGCCGGAGGTCCGGAGAAGAATCGTTCGGTGGTGTTCGAAGAAGAATTGGCAGCTTCACAGCAGAGTCCGGATCGAACGAGCCTGATCCAGTTCGAATTCAGAAAATGAGCGGGCCCAGCTCGAACAGCTCGCGAGGCTACGTAATGACGATACTATCCAGGAGGACAATTCAAGCCGTCCGATTCCAAAGTTGACGATCACGACGTCCTTAACACCCCGTATGCATTCCACCACGCCCTATTCTCCCTGTGGAGACCGTAGCAGCCGCAAAATGGACGGCCACGATCGACCGCCAGGATTAGGAAAACGCTATTCGCGGAATGAACGGCCAGATGAGGGTGATCGCCTCAACGGCCCGAGATGGCTATTTGTAGCCTCCGGCTCTCGCTTTTTTCGGATCTCCACTTTTTCTACCCCTTTATTTCCACGCCCGCCTTTCCTCTCTTCGGAGCTCTCCCGCTGGGATTTCGTCTCTCGATCGATCGAGCTCTAATGGCGACGGAGAAGGAGAGGGAGGGCCACGTCTACATGGCCAAGCTCGCCGAGCAGGCCGAGCGCTACGAAGGTCTGATCTCCGATCGTCGATCTGCTTAATTTCGTTTCCTGAATCGGTTTTTTCTTGTTTTTTTGGTTATTTTTCGGTGTGTGGTGATTATCGTGGTTCCTTGCTGTTTTTAATGGGTGTTTGGTGGATAGGTCGGTTATATCGATGGGTTTCCGAGAGATTTTTTGGGAAATGCAACCCGATTTGGGGGGTTTTTCTCGACCTTTTATGGAGCCGTCTTCCTGCATTTTTTGTGTGTGTTGTGGCGATAATCTTAGTTCACGGGGTAGGATCCCTCTTGATTTGATGGGTTTTTTGAGAGTTTGTCGGGAAATGTGGTTCGATTTGAGGGTTCTCTATGCTTGCGGTATCGATGTGTTTTACGATATCTGATTGGTTTGCTGATTGCCTGAATTCTTTTTTTTTTCTCAGTTTTTTGGGGGATAATGTTGACGTGAGTATTGCTGAGATCTGTGGTTGCGTTGGCTGAGGTTGATTTGTGTGGAGTTCACGAGGAATTATCTATTTTGATCTTTGATTTGTTTGTGGGATGTGGATTTTATTTTGTTTCTGCGGTAATTTGATGATGATATAGATCAATTTGTTGAAACTTGAGCTGTGGAATATTTATTTTAATTTCGTTACATTTAGCAAGTTCAATTCAATCAGGAATGGAAAAACTCAGAATAGGACAGGTTATTAATGTGGAAGCCGTGTCTCCACCTGAAAATGTGGAAGTAGATTTATCTCCTTTTGCTTTTTGAATGGATAATCTTGTTGTGTTGAGCTTTCCTAAATCTGTTTGGTTCATAATTTGATGGTTAATATTCACATATCTGTTCCTTTTAGCATGCTATATAAGCCTGAATTAATTTCTTGGGATTGTCAGGAAATTGTTTTTTGTTGATTGCCTTAATAATGAATGCTGGTATATTGTGCAGAAATGGTTGAATGCATGAAGAATGTTGCCAAGCTTGATTTGGAGCTGACAGTTGAGGAGAGGAACCTTCTGTCAGTTGGTTATAAAAATGTGATTGGGGCTCGCCGTGCCTCATGGCGCATCATGTCATCCATTGAGCAGAAAGAAGAATCAAAAGGGAATGAGCACAATGTCAAGTTGATCAAAGGCTATCGCCAGAAAGTAGAGGATGAACTCACCAAGATATGCAATGATATCGTGAATACCATTGATGAGCATCTGATCCCATCCTCTACAAGTGGAGAGTCCAGTGTTTTCTATTACAAGATGTAAGCCTTCTTGCCTTGTTTAATTTTTGGAATTATTTCTTTCTGCAATTGATGCATTTTTGAGGCAATTTCATTCTGCAGGTTTTGAATTTTATCAAGATCTATTAGCCATTCAGTGGTTTTATGATTTGTTATGCAAGTCTCATGAGATGTCTACTTTTGAGAGTTCTATAACTAACTATGCTGTTGGTCTGATTAAAATGCAGGAAAGGTGATTATTTCCGTTATCTTGCGGAGTTTAAGGTTGATCAAGAGAGAAAAGAAGCTGCTGATCAGTCAATGAAGGCCTACCAGGCATGACCTCATGTTCTTAATCTATTGTGTCAATGTTGGTTATTTTGTGTCAATGTTGGCTGACAACCTTCTTTCTGCAGTCTGCTACTAATACAGCAAACACTGATTTACCATCAACTCATCCAATTCGCTTGGGCCTTGCTCTCAACTTTTCTGTGTTTTACTATGAGATCATGAATTCTCCTGAGAGGTATTTTAGTTACCTTAAACTGTACTTTGGTTAAATTGTGTTTTTCATTTCTTGCATTCTCATATAATTTCTGGATCAAATTATCAGGGCATGCCATCTGGCAAAACAAGCCTTTGATGAGGCAATTGCAGAGCTTGATACCTTGAGTGAGGAGTCATACAAAGACAGTACTCTGATAATGCAGCTTCTGAGGGACAATCTTACCCTGTGGACATCTGATTTACCCGAGGATGGAGGTAGTGCACTCTAAAAATAATTATTGTTTTGGTTTTTCTCTAGAAAAAAGTGAACTTGATCCAACATTGATTTCTTCTGGTAAAGACTTAACCTGTTTGAGGTATTCCTGATCACGATAGTAAAACTGATAATAAACATACCTGCTTGATTGTGCACATGCCAAATGTATGACCCAAAACAAAGAATCTTGTCTTTGAGGATCATGATTGCATATGATACTATGACCAAATATTCAATGACCATTAGATGAGGGTATTTTGTCATGGACATGCTTAATAGGTGAAATATTTTGTTTTGGTGGGATTTGTCTTGGTTGGAAAGTTATTTCTGTAAAATTGTGCTGTTATGTTGCTATAGCTTTAATGTTGGAGTAACATTGTAGCAAGAAAGTATTGGGATTAAAGGGTCATGTACACACCTGGACCATGATGTGCCACTCTTTTTCTCGGATATGTGTGTAAAAGATTTGTGACATCTAAGCAACCTAATTATAATGCATTTATTTTCAGGTGAGGATGGTTTCAAAGGTGGCGAGGAGACTAAAGCTGCTGAACCCGAGGTGTGAAATTTCACCAGACTATTGCATTTTGTATTGAATTAAGAAGTAGGGCCAACAAGATTAGCTTGGTTCAAACCCTTGTATTTAATTAAAACCCAATCACTAGTGGAGACTGGGTTGCATTGTGGGGTTACCCCAAGCTAATTCAGTAAGTCCAAGTTAACCCTACATGTCAACCCCAAACCAAGCACCTGTCGTTTTAGTCCACATTTATGCAATAACTATTGATATTGTAAACTTCATTGTTGCAGAAATGATGAGTGTCATCCCGTGGTGGGTCAGCTTCTATCAGACGAGCTATGTAGTTCATGTTGAGTGGTCAATTGACCAGGAGGTATTAGTAGCACATGGATGTCTACTACTAGGGTTTAATGTTCTGTTAAGGATTGGACTTGGTACCAAGGTCTGCTATGCTACTATTCCTATTGCCAACTTTATTCTGCTACTTTATTCTACTCAATTCATTTTAAGTGGTTTGTAATAGTTTAGAATGGATGGGAACTAGTAGAGCATTGCGCTTTCAATTTGTTGTGTGTTTTCATCTCGTGCCATACAGTGAATCCAATTTTGTGGTTTTCCAGTCTAGCTTTTGCATTATATATATAATCTGAGATGTGGTAGCTGTTCTGTGTTGGTAGTGGTTTTGTTCGGATCTGGGTGGTTTATTGTACTTGATGTTGCTAGATCTCCCATGGTTAGCTCAAGTCAATGCAACACTTCATATTGGATGTCTTTGTTCAGGGTTAGCAGATTGGTTTTAGCTAGAGAATCTGGGCTAGGCCGAAAAACTCTCATCTCTGCTAATTGGAGTGAATCTGGGCTGCCTGAAATTCATCAGATCAGTGCTTGAAGCAAGGTAAGGGGCAGGTCTTATTTTAGAAATCCGTCATCGCCAGAAATAGCATGCTATTTGTGCTTTCATGCTGCAACCGTAGCAACAGATCTGGTTCCTATGTTGATAGCTTCGGTGAGATTGTGGTTATATCAGTAATTGGGAAAATATTGTGATGAGAGGCTCCAGTCCGAGACAGTATAACAGTACTTTCGTTTAAACGATATTTACTACGGAATATGGAGAACACGGTCCAACATCTTGTCAATTAAATCACCCATGCGAAATCTATTATAAGTTACCTTTCTCTGCGAATAGGTGTGAAGCCTCCATCATAAAAATAAGTCTAATATAGACTTCGTTGAAATGTTCTTGCTATAATATCAAATGCCTAAGCATTATTCAACACACAACACTTGGTCTCTTCTCCCTCTAAATGTCAATTTCTCTCTCTTAAGTAGCACTTGTTGGGGAAGCGAATAAAGACATGTGACGTTTGATAGCCACATACCAAAAACGAAGCAGCGATCGTCCTCGTCTGTCATCATCGTTATCAGGATCCACCACGTGAGTCCCCCATTCATTTCATTCGCTATCCACCTCCCACATCTTTGGAACGCGGCGGCCGGACAAAAACAAAGAGGAAAAAGGAAAACACTTTATCCACTTATATATAAATACAAGTCATACAAACAGCAACTACAATGTGGTGGTGGTGATGACAGCGCTGTCAGCAGCGCGCACGGACGAATGCATAAATTTCTGTCTCTGTCCCTCTGTCCTTGTCTTTCTTCTTTGTAAAAATTATTAAGCGTTGGTTACTTACTTTATGTATATATATCGTGGAACATTCTTCCAAAAAGGGAGTCAGTCATGGAATGGAATGCGAGCAGTGCGCGAGGGAATGAGCGGCAACAGCAGCGACTGGGGAAAGCTGGAGACAGGACCCCCACAACACTATGACACAACGACTTCAACTCTCTTCTTTGACGGCCCTATCACTTCCCTTCCCTCTTTTTATATCACGCGAGTGCATTCATATCCTTTCTAAATAAAAATAGAAAGGAGAGGTTTATATGCAAAAAATACTCAATTTAGAACAACATCCTTCTCAAAAGAGAGATTCCATCTACGATTTCTAATTGCATAATCAACACCGATGCAAATTGGACTTTTGCTTGCATTCAACTATCTATTATGCTATCTTAAAAAAAATGTCTTCTATGATAAACTCGAATATAACAAAGAAAAAATAGTTAATAGAAAATTGTTTTGCATGCATAATCCTAAAGAAAGTTTATTTTGTTCAATCATATGTTTGTTCTTGTAACATTGCATGTATAAATTTATAAATTTTTTAAAAAATTTCAAGTTTATCTTTCGTAAGCATAATAATGATATGTTTTTACAGATTATGAATATATTGCTTTCCAGTGAATTTTGGTAATTAAATTTTCATTAAAAATTTATGATTTTATACCAACAATTGAGGTACACTAAAATCAGAGCATTTGTCCCACAACATTATCCTTTATTTATGGATAGGGATAAACACACACACACACAAAAAAAAAAAAACACTCACGATTAAAAAATAAAAATCTCATTACAAACCAAACCGGCGTTTATGCGGCCATAGCAAGACAAAAATCAGGAAAAACCGCCTTCGATAGCGGGATGTAAACCAATATAACGTCCGTTACGTCCTCTGTCATGTCCCGACGACAACACAATCCAACGGTGGATACCGCTTCGTATCCGAACCATAGCTTCGTCTTCGGAAACCGGAGGCTCTCTTCAGCTTCTTTCCTGAGGTCCCGAGAACTGTTTCGATCACTTCGTCTTCACCGACTCGAAACCCGCGTCGCCGGAGACGAGCTCGAGACCCATTTTCCGGCGAACTGCTCGATTCTCGGAACCCTAGCTCCGGATCCAAATTGTTACGCCATCTCTAGCTCCAGTTTCGTCGATTTCGGGCGCCATTGCTTGTAATTTCAGCTCGAGCTCTGCTGAGAAACCTAGTATGTTTTGGTTTCTTTGCTTCCTTTGATTCGTTTCTTTTGCTATTTTTCTTGCTGGATTCCTCTTTTTAGCTGGATTTGTGGTAATTTTTGGATGAAAGGTTTGAAATTGGGCGGATTTGGAGCTGGCTTTGCTGGGAATTGCGATGGGGAGAGGGTAGGAATCTTAGCGTTTTGACGCGTTTTTTCCGTGTGTTTTAGTTATGGGAAGTAGATTTGGGGCCGGCGGGGGGGTGGGGTGGGGTGAGTGATGTCCTCAGTGCTGGAGTTTCCGGGCATGCTTGTTTGGATGGTTTCTAACTCGAATTCTCGAGATTTTTTGGTTCCTATAATGTTTTAATGCATGAAAGTTAGTCGTATGTTTGTCGAGAGTTCAATTTGACAACCGAGGCGACTGCTACAAGCTGAAATTGTGAAAAAAGATTAGTTTTGTATTATTTTCTCGATTGCATGGATTAATTTTTATTTCACTGGCAGAATATTTCTTTCTTTGTATGGGAAAAATGCCCGCTCTATGGTTCTCAATTAGGTGAGCAAGATGGGGAACACATTACTAGAAGATAACCCTAATATTATTTAGGTTTTGGTTGGCATCCATATTGCTGGATTTTGGAATTTGGACATCTTGTTTACGTTTGCGAAGTTCTTTCTTATAAATGTCTTTTGCTCTTTGGAGCCCTTGTTGCCTTCTCATTTTACTTGCGATTATATGACTGAAATGTTGGAACATATATGTTAGTTACTAATCAGTACAAAGTTTTCAAGTGGTCAATAGTTGAATCTAAGCTGTTTGTTCATGAATGTCAGGTCCTCCAAATTCTGGTGTGATTTTTGGGACATGGTACATTCACTGGCAGACATGATTTGATGTCAAGGATCCTATCTACCTTTTCAATTCCAGGAAAGCTATGTTTCTTATTACACTTCGGATATTACGAGAATTTCTGATAGACCAGGGATAGCCAGCACTCCTTTTAAGTGAACTTTCTTGGTAGTCAGCAGCATCTTGCAAGTGCCAAAGACTGAAAAATGTCTCAACATCAGCCCACTCAGCAACTTGGAATCAAGGACATGCAGTTATGGCCAAAAAATTTGATGTACAAACAGCTAGAGGAGATTCAGAGACAGCAGCAATTTCAGCAAATAGATCAAGGATCAAGGCTGCAGAATTTACCTAGCCATCTGACAGATGTCACAAGAGAGGCAATGGCCAGCCAGATGCCTGCCATGCTGCATGGCATTCCCGTTAATGTTGCATCAAATCATTTATGCTAAATCAGCTCACACATTCCAACCAGAGGACACCTCTTGGTTCTCAAATGTTCATTTCTAAGAATACGAACTGTGTGCAGAACAGAGCTGCATCTGTGTATGGCCTTCCAGATGGACTCTCTTCTCCATCCAACCATGGTGAGGCAACTCAATCTGCTGGTTTTCTTCCACAGCAATTTGATCATTCTTTCTATGGCAATTCTGTTTTCAGCCCAAGAGGCTCTTTGAGCAACCAAACACAGTTCCAAGGAGTGTCAAATGGTTCCACAAATGTAATAAATAAAACAGGTCATCACCAGGGTAAAAATTCATCATTGCAATTTACTCCCTCTGGTTATTTGCAAGGTGATCAGCTTGGATTTCCTGTGCACCACAGTTTGCAGAATGATAATTTGGTTTCTAAAGAGGGGTTTCATGAAAAGTACTATTTAGCTAACTCTCCAATACAGAGCCTAAACAGCGGCACTGCATCGGAAAGTTTTCAGCTTACTAATGAAGAACAAGCAGATTGGCCCAACTACATGCAAGGGAAGCCAGTGATTCAGGCAAGGCCTCCTTCTGGTGTTTCTTACTTGGACCCAACTGAAGAGAAGCTTTTGCTAAGAACATATGAAGATGGAAATTTGGATGGTTCTCGCAGAAGTTGTAACATGGATGCAGGAGGATTTCCATATGGAGATCAAGTGGAAAGTGATGGTTATTCTAGTGCATTGACTTCTATCCAAAGTGGAAGTTGGAGTGCTCTTATGCAAGAGGCACTAAGATCTTCCAGTAGTGACACAGGAGTCCAAGAAGAGTGGAGTGGTTTGACTTCCCAAAATGCGGAGTTGTCATCGGGGAATCATTCTGTTGTGTTGAATGACAATGGGAAACAACAAAGTACCTGGGACAATAACAACCTGCAGGATTCTTCTTCCTTGACTTCAAGATCTCTCCCCTTAATTAGTGATGCGGGCACCAGCCCAGATTCTTTTACTGCCAATATTGAGCAATCTTGGATGAAAAACTTGTCTGAACACAATGAATGTGTACCTCCTAATACTTCTCATGAGTCCTTTAGGCATCCATCAGAACAGATAAACAACAACCAGTTGTATCAAAGTCAGCATCAAAAGCAAGGTTCCAGTGGCAGTTGTCAAGTACAGATGCAGTTTAATAATGATCCCAGTGGTGTTTGGCTGGGACAGATGCAGGCACGGTCAGTAAATGGTGTGAAACCTGCAATTCTGGGGGTCAATTCACAGAACATGGAAGGCATTGTGGCTCACCAAAGGAAGACCCAGTTTTGCAACATTGGTAACCAACTCAGTGACAGACGACAGTCACCAGTTGGCTGCAACATGATTAAGACACCCACATCTAACACAAACAACTCTTTGAAACCCCTTGTTGACAATGGAAACTTATACACTCAGACAAATGACACGGGCAAAACTACATCCATTGAAGGCAATTCTGATGGCAATATGTCAGTTGTCAGTGCCAATGATGTGCCAGATTCCTTTGGTAATTCAATGGTTAAACCTGGTGGAGGCAGTTCTAAACTGTTTGCTAGAGATTCCTATAGCAGCCATTTTGAGCCTATCATGAAATCAAACAGTGTGAAGCTCCATCAGGAAATGAGCAGAGAAGTGATTAATGGTGAAGAGTTCAATTGTGAGAGTCCTGTTGCACTTGATTCTTCTACAAGGAACGGAGAGAAAAATTACCAGTACCAATCAAGCTTGGGGCAGCAAATATGGAATTCATCCTTGAATGGCACTGGAAAAAAATCCCATTCTTTTCTAAGTAACACCCAAAAGTTGTCTGGTCATTTTGGCGGCAGGACTCTAGCGCCCAGCATATTTCAATATCATGCAATGAAAAATATGGAGATGAATAAAGAAACTTTGGACTCCCAAAAAGACTGGCTGTATTCTAAGATCTCTCCTCAATTGGTTTCTCAAAGCCCTGAAAATCAGGCTCAAGGATGCAGTGGACACTTACAATTTCATGATCCTATTAGTTTGAGCCATATTTTGAATATGAGAAAGGTGATTGGTAACTTTGTGCTATCTATCCATAGTGAAAGTGCTGCTTGTATATGTTCTCTCCATTGGGATCTTTAGTTTTACCAAAAAAGTTCATCTTTTTTGCTCCATTTGTAGGGACACTTATCAGCAAAACGAGCTGACGGTACATCTTCCCCTGCTATCCCTACCTCTAGATCATCTGCTGCAGTTGATGGATCAGCTAATATCCATACTCATGAGGAAAAAGGCAGTTTGACAAGGTAACGTAAATTACTTTGTGATTAACTTTTTCACTTTTCTGTAACAAACTGACCCTTATGCCCAGCCTCTCTTTATATGTTCCCATGACTGAATGTCAACCACAGTGCCACCAACAGTTTTATTACCTAAACTAGAAAAGGCTAAAAAAGAGATATTGGTGGCCATTCGCCCTGTCTTCCATTCCATTCCAATTATTATATTATATGCTGTAAAGCTTGTTAATCTGGATTTGCTATTTACTATAAAACTTTGTTTCTTTTCATGATTGTCATCACTTTGTTTCTTGTCATGATTGTCATCACCATGATATTCAGTTGTGATAGATGCTTTATGATTTTCCCATAGATCATCCCATGTAGGCTATGTTCTCTAACCATTACCTCATGAATCTGATGTATAACAGTCACAATATGCTTAAGCTTCGTCACAAGGTGGATCTGTCAGGAGATAATGCTGCTGCACATTTAAGTTACATTGACAGTCAGACACCATCTGAGATACCTGTAGAAGCTCCTTCTAATGATGCTACTGCAAATTTTCAGCATAGTCTGTCTTCTGCATCACAAGGTTTTACACTGGCCTTGGCATCTGCATTGCAAGAAGAATCATTGTTAAACTATGATTTACACTTGAAGTCTTCTTTGCATGCAGTATCTGTTCCTGGGAATGCTGATTTTGAGGTGCGTTCAGCTTGTGGACTATCTCGAGATGAGCATCAGGATAGTGCACCAAGTATTTCCCAACAAATATACAATGAAGCTGCACATTCCACGGCCTTCTTTGCCTCTAGTCTCCCTCGTGTTAATAATCAACCACCAAATAGCACTGAGCGCATAGCGGAGGCACTGGCTGAAGATCATTCTTTCAGATTTCACTCTGGTGATAGTGCAGGTACTATTCGAATTTAAATGACAGCCCCTATGATCAACCTTATGATGAAAAATCTTCTCAGAAATTATTTGGCATGGTGGTTGACTGGAGCTTCTCTGACAATTTTGCTTCTTCTGCAAATTCAATTATAGGTGTTGGTTCACAGTTTATTTCACACACGAAAGGTCATCAACAGCTGATGAATAATTCTCATCCAGGACGTTCATTTCAACAACGCCATTTTTCACAAGCCTATGCTATGTCAGGCACATCTCCAGATAGTGGGCCCAATGGCTTCTCCAAAATGTCACATAATATGTGGACAACTATATCAGATCAGCAACACTTGTCACGAGTCCTTCCTCTGAATATAATTTCCAAGCTACCTGAGCCTCGGGATGTGCTGTATGGAAGTAGCGAAATAAAATCAGTGGGCCAAAAGTTAGCTGTTCTTCCAAGTGACCGGAAAGGACTGAGTGCTCCATCTACTGACCAACCATATATCATCCTTGGAGAAGATGGTGCAAAAGAGAATTCCCAGCAGCAAGTACCTTCAAGGGGGCTGCGGACCTTGCCAATTGTAAGTTCTCTATCAGAAGGGGTGGAACCAGTTCCAAAGCATGGAAATGCTGGTGTATCAATTTCCTCTGTTTTTCATCTACACCAGGAAGGTCTTGGTAATGTTAAATCTAGACAGCCACCATCCCAGGATTCACAAGTTCAGCAACTTCCAATTCCAAATGTTGCATCTGCCAGCCATGAAACAGGAGCTGATGAACAGACTAAAGAAGCTCCAAATATTCAAAAGCGAAACTATTCTGTGCTGCAGCAATTGCAAGAAATGAATGGTGCAACTTCTGAGTTTGCTGGACAGATGGGAAAGAGGCTCAAAGGATTGAAATTTGATGCTGATGTTCCACAAATCGACTTGAGCGCAGGTCAGAGGTGCATGTACGGACAGATTAATATTTCTGGGCTATCTAATGAATGCAAAAGTGGTGTAGCTTTCCAGCACAATTCATATTGTGGCCAAATGTTAAGCTTTTCTTCTAGGAGTAGTGAGGAAAAAGGTCATGCATCTCTGCACCTAGCTGATAGAAGAGTGTTACCTTCTCAGCATCTACATAACAATGAGCTTGGAATGAATGACAGACTTGGCAGTTCAGTTTGGAGTGCAAAAGGTGGTGCTGCACACAGCTTTTTCACAAAAAATTCTATGAACATGAATGACAGAAGTTTGGTGGATCAAAGTGATGGTGCTTATCAAGGAAGGGATCTCCAGCAAGGTACATCATCCATTACCTCAAGAGTCATTCCCTCTTATTGTCAACCTCTTGATGTTTTAGATAATACTGTGCCTATGAGTCCAAAACAACATAAGGATGCAACATTGGAGCTTCTGCCATGGCACAGGGAATTAGAAAGAGGTTCCAGCAGGCTCCGCAATATAAGGTGAAGTTATATATTTTCTTTCAAGGGCATATCTAGTCTTGTACTTCCTCAGAACTAGCAATGTGCTTTCTGCTTTAGTGTTCTGTAATTCTTCTCCTTTTTGAGAAGGAAGTAGTTCATTGTAACTAATTCTCTCTTTTTTGTTGGTGACAGCATAGCAGAGATGGACTGGGCCAAAGCTGCCAATAGGTTGATTGAGAAGGTTCACCATTATTATTTTTCTTTGATTTTCATCCTCATTCCATGTCAGTGGATGTAATTAGTTCCATTTCTAAGTGTAGGTGGAAGATGAAGCTGCCATGATTGAAGATGCACAATCAATACCACCACCACGCAGAAGACTGATCTTAACAACTCAATTGATGCAGCAAATCATTCCATCTCTACCAACTAAAATTCTTAAATCGGAGTCATCCACATCATATGAAGATGTAGTGCATTTTGTTGCTAAGTTAGCACTAGGAGATGCTTGCTACCCGATCTCCTGCTTAGGAAGCGATTCTTCTGTGCATCTGGACGGTGGCAACACGTAAGCAACCGTCTGTGACATACAACTACATAGATAATTTGCTATATTTGGAAAACATAATGGTTTTTGCTTTACAATCAAAGCATGGACATGGATAGTTTCTTCAAGTAGTTATGGGTTTGCTTAGCCCTTGCATGACTTTTCTAACTTTTATTCTATTTAGGAAGAGTCAGAGGCTGAAGACTTTTGAGACAGCTGGGGACCATTTCTTCTTAAAAGTCATTGAAGATTTCATTTCTAGGTCAAGGAAGCTTGAAAGCAATTTATCCAGGTACAAAAAATCTTCCTTTGGTAATAATGGGAAGTTGACATTATGAGCTGTACATCTTTTAGCTGTTTGAGTTGTTCAATCTCTTTTTTCCTTTTCCCTGTTATACTCCCAATTTTGTAGTTAGCAATTTGAATTTCCCAATTTAAGCTGACCTCATTAAGTTTTCCTTCTCTTTCCAGATTGGAGAAGCGTGTTTCGATAACTGAAGTTAAAATGGAATGCCAAGACTTGGAAAGGTGCTCCATCATCAACCGTTTTGCAAAATTTCACGGTCGGCCCCAGGCAGAAGCAGTCCGGAGCTCATTAACCCACGCCCTGCAAAGACAAGTGACAGCACTCCACATCCCTTGGAAACTTCCAGAGGACGCACAATGTCTCACATTATAATGCAACAGTGTGACCCTCATTTTCGCTGACAAATCCAGCCTGCTCTTGCTTCTGCCCAACTATTCCACCCACATCAACCATATACAGATATGGATCAAGGGGGAAGCAATTATTTTGATTAAAATGCCAACACAATCTCACAAGCTCATCACTGTGTTATTACGTCTTGTTTCTTTTGTTTACGGTACAAGAAATGTATATTTATGAAGATTAAGGTTAAAGCTCACTTCAGGTCCCTCCTGCTTTCTGCCGTTCAAGGCAGAGAAGAAAAATAGTGGCAGCTGGACCCTAGTTTTGACGTAACACTGGAAAATTCCAAGGATGGTACAGTTAACTGTATCAATTGTGGAGCAACCATCTTGTTTCTTGTCTTCGTTTCTGGCGACATAATCTTTTCAGTGGTTGGGCTTTGGAGATACCAGTGGTTTTTTATTTAGATTCTATTTAATAAGGTAGTTGATGCTGCAGAATCTGTCAGATCCAATATAAACTAAAACAGCGCAAGGCTCTTAACCTTGTGGTTGTGGGTTCGAGCCCAATGGTGCAGAAGATATTGGTTGTAGAGGCCAAATCGTGCTAGTTTAAAACGAGTGAAAATGATGATTTCAATGTAAGGGAAAAAATTATTCAGAAGATTTATTTGCTATATTATAATTTGGTACTTTAAATGCCCAAAGCCATTAACAAAACCAAGAATAATTTTCAATCCATTGGCGTTAGTCCATGCTCAGGTGCTTTTTCATCGATAAATAAATAATGCAAATGATTTTCTGAAAATATAAAAAATGGACTATTTTCTAACAATAAGCATGTCTATTTACAAATAGATAAATAATGCAAACGCTTTTCTGAAAATATTCGAAACATGGATGATTTTCTACAATAAAACCATAGACAGGTGTTTCTTACCCAAAGCCCTAGTCAGAAACCTTGTATCACCATTCTTGCATTAATTGTGTGTAAAGACAAATCAAAATTGTCGAGTTTTTTGCATTGACAAATTAGCTTCGGTCAGCAATCTCTAAAAGAGATACAGAAAATACAAAACATAAATGAAAACCTAGAAGACTGCCTTAAGGCCATTGAGCTGATACATCCATTCATCTCCTATCACAAATTTCTGCTGCTCTGCGACAAATGACCTTTGGATTTCCATAATGTCCAGAGCGAGGTTGAGTTGAATGTAATCCACAAGGCTGTACAAACTGTACTAGGGTGCATTCTCTGAAGTCAGACCTGATAAAAAACCCACTTTGATTCATACTAACTTGCCAAAACCAAAGGAGCTTCACTTGAAATCATGCAGCAGGCTGCACTGGAAGAAATCATCTTTTTCCAACGATGTAAAGCTAGAGCAAAACCAACACCAGCATCTCTGAGCTAAACTGAAATTTACTTACAGAACAGATGTTGCTTCATTCAGCTTATGGTGTAGCTGAAGTAAAACAAATAAATGTCAAATGCAAATTCCCAGAACAATCAGATTAAAACACTAAAAACAAGAACATAAATTAAATGAAACAATTTGCTATTTTTCGCTGTTCTTTTCATTCAGCGAGTTTGCCACAGTTCACACCATGGTTTTTGCTTGTGGTCGTAAGATTGATATTTTTACTGGATTTATATTTCAGACGAAATACAAAGCTTTGAATCAGCTCCTCCACTAATGACACTATCATCTTTCAACCAATTGGCAGACAGCATCTACATCGAAGCAATCAAGTCAGTCCAAATTTTCTAGCTACAAATACTGAAGAAGAGAAATAATTTACCTTGTCTTCATGTGAGTCTATTATCACCAAGGGCCACTGAGCACAAGCATTCCACAAGATTTCAATAGGCATAGATCTATAAAATGAAACATTAGACTATACTGCTGCTCTCAAATCCCACAACATCACTTTCCCATTATAAGAAGCAGAAAACAAATGAAACCATGACTTTTGTAGGTGCCACTTGCAAGCAGAGACCCAATATGAATGAGAAGAGAACTGAAACACAGGAGCCAAAGTGCCTGCAGAATAAGTTTTCTAACTTCAATTGAAATCAAACCAAAAGAGATATCCTATATCAGAAATAAGTAGACTAAATAATTTACCAGGTTTGCAAGGATCCTATATCCTTAGTATAGGGTCAGAACCAGCAGCAGCAACAAGTGCAGAGCTTTCATCACCAACATCAAGGCAATTTACTACTTCCCCACAAACCTACAAAATGAAGTAATTCTGTAGCAACCAATATCAAAACTCAATAACTAATACCAAACTGGTCGCTAGACCTCATAGGAAGAGAAACAGCATTCCATGGTTTCTTGACAGATTAAACCATCAACACAAGGGAAAACAGAGCGGCATATATAATAGACAGCTATCAAATTTTGATATAGACTAAAAAACTGCGAGCAGTTAAAACTTGGTCTGATCAGAAATAAAGTTATAAACTAATTGACAAAATTCTGAACTGTCAAAAATAATACCATGTTCCACAGCTCTTTGCCTGTTTGAACATCCCATTGTCTAATAGAATGCTCCCAAGATGCTGAACATATTGTTTCTTGTTCTGGCCAGGTAACTGAAGAGACGGACTGCGTATGCCCTGAAAGGGTTGATGAGGCCTCCACCTGAAAATTCAATAGTCACGAGAAATGGATCTATGACATAGAACCTCGAAAGAAATAAAATGAATCGAAGTCAAAACAAAAACCCACAAAACTCGAACGAAAAATCGAAGGAAATCAATACCGTTCTCGAGAAGGAGGTTGACAATCTGGGAGAGACCCATTCCAGTGAGGTTGGAGGGGACGGCTATGGAGCTCGACAGCATGCGCAGCGGCGGCTGGAACTTCGTCACGAAGCAGACCGGGACCTGTCTGGATGCTTCGCTGCCACCACCGATGACATCCATCTCTGCAAACTTGGAAACAAAAAAGAAAACGATGGATCAGAATCCAAAAAAAAATATAGGAAAAGATCATTCAATTAAGCTTCAAATCGCGGGGAAATTCGAGGTTGAACCTGCGATCGACGCCACCGAAGGGTTCGAAGGAGTCGGGAGGGATCCGGGCCGCGCTCTCGAAGTAAAATCCCTAATGATACCCAGTGAGGAGCCGAACCCCGAACCGGGAAATTGACTCGTCGAAAATTGCATATAACTCCTCAAAATTTCATTTTTGCATTCGACACCTTGACTTCTCATCTTGATTTACAGAACAATTTCCGAATTAAGGTTAATTCGGGACTAATGGGATATACCGAAAATATTCCACCGGAGAAATTAATGAGGTTGAAATAATGTTTTTTACCTTTAGAATGCAAACTCGATAGACCAGTCATTTACTTTCTGGAATTCTAATTAAGTAAAAATTCGAATAATAAAATTATTTTTCAATAGAATCACCGACATTGTTTGAATATACGATAATAAACTGTGCAGTAAAATTATAATATAATATGAGAACAGAGATTGGCATGGAGCTGGAAATCAGGCTCAAAGCATAATCTTGAAACTCGAACTCAAATCAAACCCAAATTTCCACAAATATTTTAGCCGAATCTAAATCCAAAAGTCCGATAATCCTGCACTCAAACCTAAAAATTTTCCGGTCAAGTCGGACCAGGCTTTAGGGCCGACCGAGCCCAGTGATGCCATTTTAGATTTTGGGATCCAAGTCATATATCATGGCTCTGAATAGCGGCAGATTTTTGTTAGTTGCAACTAAAAATTTAAAGAGCTATTTAGATATACGAAAAATAAGCAGTAATATGCAAATAATCCTATTCATAAACTTGGCCTGGCCCGGGAAGGGTTTGGGCATGCAGGGCCAATTTGGGCTGGAACTATAACTCATCCATTTACTGAATAAAGCACGAGGTTTTAACTCTGTAATGTACTTACAAATTATACATGGCCAAAAATACACAATTTTTTGTTTTACATAATACAACATAAATATTCCATGTTACACTGGTGAGGCTGAGAGCAAAAAGTCGGGCACAAGTCTTTGCAGTAATATTCCACAGAAAGGGCATAATGGCTTCAGGGGACCTTGCACCGTAGCGGACAACTCACCTGCTTCATCTTCGTCAAGAGGAGAACTGGACATACAGAAGAATGACAGAGGAAGCAATTCCCCAGCCGATCTCCGGCAGCAGATGCAATGCCACACCTGTGACGTTATTGAGCAAAGCTGCATGGACACCACACATCGGACTAACCGATGGCTCTTGTTTGACCCATTGCTGGATTTATTACCTTCGCAAAAAGCATATTCTGGGGACTCAAAGGGAACTGGTGCGGAACAAAAGCTGCAGCTCTCCTTGCTTGGGCAGTCACTGGAAGAAATGGAATGGGAAACCAAGGAAAAATCGGGATCATGTTTGAATGAGTGGTAGGCAGAGAGTTCTTAATGGTATTATGTACATAACAAGCAAGGTTGTGATTGATAAACTCAAAAACTAATATGACATTTTACATTGTTATCTTCTATGGCTTCTTCTACAGTTTACAGGCAATATAACAGAAAGGAGTACTATTGGTGAAAAATAGGGCTTTGGCATATGCTTTATCTATAAAAGGGAGCATCTATGGTCAGCATTCTGTCTCATTTCCAAGCATCAGATTTGGTTAAGGTGCAAGCATCTAGTAAGCATATGACATAACAACAGAAAGAATGCCACTCAGTACCTGTTCTTGAGTTCTTTAATCTTTGATCCTTGAAGTTTAAGCTGACTGTGAACTAAGGAAGAATTGATTCCAACCCATTGCTCCATCTGTGCAACTCCAACCGGTAACCAATTTGTACCAGTTGAAGAAACTGAAGCTGAACAGAACTTATGACTAAGAAAGGTTCCAAAAGTAAAAGCCACAAGCCTCTCTCTTAGTTCTTGTTCAATCAACACAACCAATTTATTCCAAAAGACTGATTCTGTGTCATTATCTAGCTCTTTGGCCTTGTCCTGAACTCCACTAGAGGCATCAGCCTTTGGATCGATTAGCATCAATCTTCTACACATAATGTTGAGAAGATGCAACCCACGAGAGCTGATCTTTGATAGTTTACTTTCCATAAATGATAAGAACTTTTCGATAGAATCAGCTGTTTCCAAGCCTGGAAAGCACTTAGATATCCATTTAAAAAGAATGTTCTCCACGAAATTAGGTGCAGATTTTCTGAAAGATTGTAATGCTGCCATCACATCCCAAATGACAAGTGGCTTGTCAGCTTTTTCATAACACTTCAGAGACCATAAAATGTTGGGCTCCCAGCACATCAAGTTATCATCAGATGAGCTAGATGTTGTTTCACTATAACAGTCTGGGTGTTTTTCTGGAGGAATTGACATGGACTGTCCACCAACCCAGTAATACTCAACAGTTGCCTTTTGAGTTCTGCAGATGTTTGTTAACATGATCAGTTGCAGGGTGAGGAAATAAGAAATTCAGCACTTGTCTATTCCTCATGTGTTAATATTTTCATGGAAAAGAGAGATAATCACCTTGCCTGATACATTCGGTCCAAAAGGTTGCGGTCATAACAACGGACCTGAAAAGGAAAATGTGCCATTATTCAATTGTGCTTGAAACACAAATGCCATGCTCAGTGTTGTGAAATAGCAAGTCAACAGTTTGCAAGAAAGATGGTAAGTTGGTAACTGTAAGCGTGTCGTGCCAAGCACCATCTTCATAGGCAAACAAGAACCAATCTGTGTAAAACTAGTTTAGTTAGCATAATATTGTCATTATGTCATTGTTATGCCTTGTTATAATAAGAAAATCAAAGAAAAGTACCACACAACTTCCATTCTGTTGCAGGAAACAGAAAGATATCTAATGGGATGTAAACAAAGAAAATTTGCAAGTCTTACCAATGCAATCATCAAGTTTCCAGGGGATACTGCAAGGCCAAGGCACAGATCTGTTATTTGTACATTCTGCGAACAAGTTTTGTAGTCCATTAAAACACAAGCCTTTTGTGTGTAAAAGAATAGGATGAAAGGAGTTGCCAACCACAAAATTGTACCTTTGAGTTTTTGACCCCAGGGCAAGGAAAAGGTACTTCAGAGAGAGAATCTCCCCTAAAAATCCAGCTGTATATGGCATTATCCTATCATCAAAATGACTTTGATTAATGAAAATTGATGTCCTTAAGACCAGCTCAGATACAACATTCCCTAAAATGGAAATGTGTGATTCATGTTTAACCAACAGAACCAACATACCTGGCTGCAACTGTACAAACAACTACCATCATAAGCCCAAGCTAAACCTGATACCTAAGATAATGCCAGAAATATGTTAGCTAACACATCGGTATGAGGGCAGATGAATGCATACAAGAAAGCATACCACTTGGTTATGTGCATCATAGTTTCCAGCATGTAAGAATTTGGCGCAAGCCACATCACATGTCCACACTTCAAATGACCCTGAACCTTTACCAATTGCTAAAACAACCTTCTCTGGATCTTTGGCTGGCACAACCAATGAAATTGTTGAAACCGATACCAGTGTAGTAGTTATCACCTATTCAGAACAGGTTGTCAAATCAAATTTCTGAGCAACCACTATTTGATCGACTTCCTAACAGTTGCATACAATGGTGAGAGCTTACCTCTTTCAGTAAGGAAAAGCAAGCTTTGCTGGGCTCCGAAGATGTAATCAATCCATCTACATCTCCCATCCATATCATCACACTAACAACAAATAATTGAATTCAAAAATCACAATATCTAAATAATACTTGAGAAAAGCAAGTTAACAATAGCTAAATGAAGACAAGGAATGCTTGATTGCATGGTGTTGACTGTGAAAAAAGATAGAGATTTAGCTACCATATTTCGCGTGATGTTTCACAAAGTCATATAAATAATGAAGGGGTGTTGGCACATCATACATAAATCCTTCTAGTACTGAACAGTGCAGCCAAATTGGGGGAGGGCAGCAATGGGAGAGGACAGCTACAGAGCAAGATAACAAGGAAAGAATAGTGTGTGAAATGATGAAATTGGCTGCATGAAAGAAATGGTGGTGAGATTAAGGAGCTCCCATCTATCAAAGTGCAAACAAAATGAATTTTAAGCATTCATTGCTATTGAATGGCCACTAAACTCACTTTGTACAGAAAATCAAACCTTCATAATTTTTTATGTTAAAGCAACCAAAATAGATTGAAAAGCCAACATTTGGTTCTATACAAATCTCAAATTCTATACACATACAACATGCTGATACAAACTTATTTTTGTGGTTTATTACAACATCCAAAAATGCAAACCTGTCAGAACTATTAGGTGTGCATAGACTTGCTGTAAGCAATGGTCAGATAATGACATGCATGCAATTTCAAATCCAATTGTGAATAAGATGTTGCTGAAGGAAACTTACCTACCATCATGACTTGCAGTGACCAATATTAACTGGGATGATCTGGAGCTTGCAGCTGAAATTCCCCAGCTGATTGCAGTAATCCATGAGTTATGAGCATGGAGATATCCAACGAGGAGTGGATCAATAGAAGCTCTGCCATACTCGATGGTGTAGCACGGTGGTTCATAGATTCTCCAAAATGAAATATCACCAGACTTTCCTCCAACAGCGAGTATACAACAGTTGCTGTAGAAACAATTTAAGGAATGATTATTTGCACATGACTGTAACACTGGCGACCACGCAACTATGAGAGATGATAACAATGCAATACGGGATCTATATTGCTCTGCTGTAATATGGGGGAGAAAGTCATTCCCTTTTCTGTTCTCTGAAAGTTCCCCTTCTTCAGCCGTTGATGAAGAATATTGATGAACAAAGCAAAACTCATATTAGATAGGCAGAAATCTCAAAACATATTGAGTAAGGCCTGCAAATTCCTTGCAAGAATAAAGATATACTATTGCAGCAAATGAAAAACCAAACTCAAACAGCAATTGAATGGTGAAAAATAGATTGCAGAAGCAGAGTGAGAAATGATGTCATGAAAAGAGAATGCAAGTAAATAAGAGAAGATATGAAGTGGGAAAGAGCAAATCAAAATCTTTTTCTCTTTCAGAAGGTTGGCTACCCGCATTTTCTGGGATATAAAATGAAAGGAGATAATGACCATTCCAATGTCTAGTCACAAGATTGAGGAACTTAAAAGTGTATCACATCACAGCATAAGTTGAGGGATGCCAATAGGGCTGGGCAGTTGGTAGATACTCCCAAATTTGGTGAAAAATAACACATCTGAATCTAGGAATTTTATTATGACCATCAAATTTCAGAGCCTAACCATAAAAGATAACCATTACCACCATTATTTTTTATTTCCTACTAGATTAAATAAAAGATACTAATTAAAAAGAAAAATTGAAAGAGCAGAAAGATGTAGGCTGTGAAAGAAAGGTTAGAGCTGAAGTAGATAATCTTCTATGTCAATATTTCTAGAATGATGTAGTCAGTCTCATAACCTACGAGCTTTGAGACAAAAAATAAAAATGCATAACCTACACAAACACTTGACATCATGAAAAAGATTAATTCACATATTATTCATGAAGCATTTTTATGCAACAAATACAAGTCTTTCAGAAATATGTCGCAAAGATTCCCTGTATAAATATAATAGTATGGGATACTAAGAACTAAAGAACCTAATCTGATAAGAATAAATATGATAAAAGTTAATTGCAGAATGGAAATACGGATAGAGAAATCTACCTTCTGCAGGACACTTTCTTTTCCTGTTTTTAGGAACTTTACTGGTGGTGGAATTTTGCAGCATAATGGCAATTCCCTGATAAAAGTTGGACACATGAAGTATTTGATGAAAGAAGAGAGAACAATCTTGAATTCACAAAAATCCAACTAAATTCTCAGCACAAAAAAAAAGCGGAATTAGCAGGGAAAACAAAATTCTTATTAGCTCACTTGTGCCATCACATTCAAGTTCCCAAAGTTGATATTATCAAGGTAATTAAACAGCATATCAGAAATGTCAACAACCTGAAGAGAACCAGAAAAAAAAAAAAGATGGTTAAGTGAACACTCTGATGTAAATTTAGTAAATAAGAAGCTTAGCAATAAAATAAAAATCCACAAAATTGGAAAAACAATTCACCAACAAAAACATAGATGAATGACCTGGTGGATACCTCAACCCATTCAGAACGGCATTCACAAAATGGTGGACGGTAGATCTTCACATGACCTTCAGTAGTGCAAACAGCCAGTAAACATCTGTGCAAAGTGAATCGTAACTGCTTAAAATCACAATTTCTTAAAAGTACATACATCAACTCACAAAAAACCACTAACATTCAAACTAAAACACCCACAAAAAAACAAAAGCTTTCAAGCCAAAATGAAGCTACATTAGAGTTATTGCAATTAGCCTACCCTGAATTTGGCGCAAATCCTATGGGAGACCATGAGATGGATCGAGTACATGGCCGATTGCAACGTGATAGGCGAGTTGGCATCAAACATGCAGCATCAAGATCTGCAGATATTCCAGATAAGCCACTAGACAAGCATATTACCCAAATCTTCCAGAAAGCACATCAACATTAACAACATGGACCAGTAAATATGAGGATTTTGGATGAGTTTCAATAATTCACGCTCTAAAAAAAACTAATAGAATCTTTTCTTTTGGAATAACAACACAATAGCAGTAAAATATTTACCTTCCTGTTTAACAGCTCCGACAGGGAAAGGCTTGTTGGGGGGAAGCGTGATCAGTCCTCGAGCATGAACAGTTGGATCCGGGCTCTGAATTCAACCAACAAAAACAACAAACAGAAAGGAACAATAAGATCGACAATTCGATTCCAAAAAAGGAGTGATTTGTATGCGATTTGGTTACCAGAATAGTGACAAGATGGCCCGAGGCAACGGCGACGAGGTTCTCCTCCGACCACGCGACGGAGTTCGGATAAGACGGGGTCGCGACCAAAGTTGAGACGTGAAAAGGCGAGGCCATCGCCGGCCAGAGCCAGAGGGGGACCACCTCCTCCTTCTCCGGTTGGATATCCGCCGCAGCAAATTTTTTCCGGCGAGGGTTTCGGCAAGAGCGCCGGCGAGTTCCGGCGAATGTCTCCTGAGTGAGAGGGCTGTCTCTGATGTTTATCGAGGTTAAACGCTTGGTATCGAAATTGTTTTGGATAGACCAAAATCGAACCGATTTGGAACGGGATCATAACGATTTTTAAATCGGGTCAATCATACGGTCCGGATTCGAGATCTTTCTGCCTGATTGCCTACGAAAATGACACGTGTCACCTTGAGTTGCAGAAGCAACCAAACTCGACCAAATCCGAACCTGCGTCATGAGTTTGTCTCGAACTCGATTCGAATCGGGTACGAGCCTGAGCCGGTAGTCCAATTCGAATTTTGTTTGGGGAACGTTTTGCACATAAACACCTGAAATTTTGCGTTTATCGGAACCGCCAGCGTCTATATTCCATAAAACCACTCACCGTGTAATAAATAAAATTTGAATCAAACTAGTTCTCACAGATACCATTTTTATGTGTTTAATAAATTCTTAGACAAAGTAAAAATTGGGTTGCCTTAAAAAACCGGTTACCCTTTATTTTGTATTTTTATATGCAATAAATATGTTACTTATTTTTGATATTTTGAATAAAAATCTATGTTGGAATCTATTGATGACTAAAAATCTCGTTTAAAAATTATTTTTAAATCTAAGAAGTTGATTGCAATACCAAAATTATTATTAACAGCTAGCTAAAAGAAGGAGGTGTATGTTGCAACTAAAGATGCAAGCCAAGTGGTTTACTGCAAATACCACAAAAGAATTTGTATTCTATATAAGTTAGGTGTTTATTTGTAAAAACATAAAAAATAAAATGGAGGGGTGATGTGCAAATACAAAAGGGCTTCTTTACAATACAATTAGATGGAATCCATGGAACCTAAGCGCAAAACAAAGCAGCTACTTATATTACCCGCGATTAGGCGGCGGCGACCGTGGTTTGGTGCTTATTACCGATTCCCATAGCCACCCCGATTTTCTTTCTAGGTTCCTTCTGTGATTCGATTGCGGAATCAATCCTTCTTCTTCACCAATTCGAAGCCAGATTTCGCATCATGCTCTTCGCCGCGGCCCCCCGGAGATGAGGGAACAGGAACACCTAGTTATTTCGCCGGAGGCCACACCGCCGGCGGGTGGCGGAGGCAGGGCCATCCACTCCTGGTTCGCCGATTGCCATGGGCTCTTATACACCCTCGCCCTCACAATACCGTTGGTCCTCTTCGTCGCCTACCTGGCCTCCCATGCCCGCCGGAGCTTCAACCGCCTCGTCTATGGCCGCTCCTATATCATGATCGCCTACTATGCGCTACTCTGGATCGTTATCGGGCTCAATCTCGCTTGGTGCATTCTCCAGGTGCGAAAATGTTCCCGTTTTTATTTGCTTTGATTGTGAAGATTTGGTATCTGTGGTGTGACGCCCCCGACCCAGTACCATTAGTGCGGCTAAAAACAATTGTTGCCGGTTACAGGCCCACGGTCTGTTTATTGGTCACTGCTACTATCGGTTCTTATAATCTTCACCCCCTTTCCCTGGAGGGCTCAGCGTTCTAGTTGTGCTAGGCTACATCTATCAAAAGACGTAGGGTATCTTGATATTATTATACGACTCCTCTGACCTAATATAATATTATCGTCGGTGTCTACGGTCCGTGACTCATCCGATCCTAAAATTTTATTTTTCCCAGCTTTTTAAGGAAAAGCCTCGTTGCTAGATTTACGATAGTCATTATATTTACTTCAGTCTCAATTCTAACCCTTTATCGATGTAAGACTAAAGATAATTACTATCAGTTATAGGCCCATTATTTGCTTACTAACCCACTAGTCCCACCGGACCTTACATGGGTGCACGTTTGCTTGCCAGAGGCGTTATTGGATAGTATGATACATATTTTAATAGCGTATTAGGCATAGATTGGGCATAGATTAGAGAGGATTTATGCTACTTATTTATTTTTGTTTTTCTATTCCACTTGGTGATTTCATATCCGGTTGTCACAAGCTTGCTTTCGTGGGAGGGTTCCTTTGAGCAGAACAGGTATTGCTTAATGTTTTCAAATAATATTTAATGTAACTAGCTTTCATGTCATATAGAGGAGCAATATTCCACGGATCAAGATTTTCTTTTATTTATTTTTTGAGCAACCTGAGAAGAAGAACTTGACTTCCAGAGGGTAATCTCTCTCCCACATAGCAACAGTCAGCTTGGTAAGAATTTTACCCTGCATCAACATATTATACGGAGTTTTAAAGGTGAATCTCTCCCAGATGGTTGAATCTTAGCCTTGTGGGATTCCTAAAGTTGTTGCAAGCCTATACAAATGCTAAGTTGAGTTAATGTGCAATAGGATCACTATGTGGTTGACTGGTCTAAAATCTTTTCTTTGTCATGTAGCATGGAGTGGTATGTGAACAATAGAAAGTGTGTATCATGTAGGATGGTGTGTTATGAAGTTCCAGTTAAGATATTTTAACTTCTGGATTTCCTCTGAACTTTTTCCTTGAATATGAATTAACTGGCCTAAAATATTTTTACTCTCATGTTCTTCTGGAGCTCAGGCATGGCAATGCACCCCTGGCAAGGAATTCTCTTGGAATATGTTGACATTGTTCACAACATCTGGGATGCTGTTGTTGGAAGTTAGTCTTGTGGCCTTTTTGCTTCAAGGAAATCACACTATGGGTTTGGAATCTTTGACACATACTTTCATCATTTCAGGAGTCATTGTTGCCACTGATATTGTACTTAAGGTATTCATCATAAATGTTTTGATTCATTTTAATGGTCAGTCATTCTAAGCTGTTCACATGTGCTTGTTGGTTTTTTTTTAATTATTTGATTTATCGTCAATCTCATAGCTGGGGCCTCATTTTACACTGGCCTCTCTTCACATGATGATTTCAACTGTCTACAGGCATGGATATATTGAGAGTTAATAGAGTTGGAGTATGGTTGAGTTTGTTCTTATATAGATCCCAAGAGGAGGCATAAAGATCATCGTCAATTTTGCAAAATTCATTCTGCTAGTATACATTTGATCTGTCCATGACAGATAAGACGATTTGTGGTCAACTTGTACATATATTACAGAACCAGCCTTATTTGGATTTTGGAATCATTGTATTAGTAACTGCCTGATTGATGTCTATGAGAGATGTTTCATCTTGATTTGCTTTGTGGACTAGCTATGAAAATATACAAAAGCTCTTCTACTCTTGTTGCTGGTCATTGTTTCTGAATATTGATTGGTTCAGCTTGAGGATGAATCCTTTTTTCTGCATATTTTGCTCAATGCTTATTTTTTTGATCAAAGGTTTTGCTTACTACATGTTTGATTCTACATAATATCTATTCCTCAAAAAATATGGCACCTCATGCAAAAAAAATTGTTTATTTTTTCTGCCTAGAGTCTTTGACTGCTCAGGTAAACAACATGTTAAATGAGCTTTACATATTTGAGTATCATTTTCTCTTCAGGCTATCTATGCCTTTGGCTTTGGTGTTCCATTATTCATTGATGCCGACAAGACAGCTAACAGGGTGAAATGGGGTTTGTGGATTGTCCACAAGTTTTTTCTTACGGCAGTATATGGTTTTATTCTTTTTGTGCACCATTCCAAATGGAGGGAGAGGCTGCCAGGTAATTGTCCTGTTTATCTCTGGTCTTTATCTGTTATATCTGTTTTGTCTGATCAGTGAAAGGTGATTCTTATTCTTCCTTCTTTTGTGTTGCAGCAAAACCAGCATTCTTCAACTATATATGTGCCATGCTCTTGTTGAATGTCCTTGCATTGTTTGCCTGTGTGCTGGCAGGAAATGGAGCTGGGTTTGGACTCTGGTAATCTTTTCATGGTTTTGCAAAAGCTACAAAATATGAGTCCATCACATGTCAAGAGATTTTTCTGACTCTAACCTATTGCAGGTTGTACAATCTTACGACTGTTTGTTATCATTCCCTTTACCTACCACTCATTTATGTAACATTTCTGGCTGATTTTTTTGAGGTATTTTCTATTCCATTCCATGTAATTAACCAGTTAAAATTTCATTATTGTTAAACATTGCTACAAAAGTTTCACCTTGTGTTTGGCCTGTTTATAGGAGGATGATTTGATGCTGGAGAACGTCTACTACTCTGAGATGAAAGATGCAGGTTTCTTCGATGGGGATTGGGACTGACACACAAGTGGGTTATAAGCTAGTGACTCATTTCTGCCTGTGACTGGATGATCAACCACTTCGTGCGTTGTAAATAAGCATAGCTAGTTGTATTATTGTCCTTTTAGTGGTTATAAGCTCATTAACTGGATAACCTTGTGACAGATATGCTTGTCATGCTTATAGATGTCTACACTGTACACTAGCTGATCTTTTTTATGATCTTGATACATGTTTTTTTTTTTTTGGGTAGTGATCTCTATACATCTTTATAATATGTCCAATTCCACATTTGGCCTGGGGGTCTTGAGAGACCTTTGCATTAGTTGTGATATATGTGCTTCATTGAGTTCAGGTTTTCAAACATGATCTGGATCCACGCCATTGGCAAATATATCAGATTCTTTTAGGGAAAATTTTTAGATGAACTCTGCAAATTTTTCACTTATCAATTGGCCGTTTTGATTTTTGATATCCCCAAAATCGCAGTAATACTGTATCAGGTTTAAAAAATCCAAAAATATTATAATAGTACTATAATAATAATATATACTTAAAGATTAGTTATTATGATTAAAAAAATTTTCAGTCATATATAATTAATTTTGATGATTATTATCTAATTATATTAGTTTAGTTTTTTGATCATTTTAGTTTATTTTTATTTATATTAATTTAGTTATGATTATTTTAACTTACTTCTATTTATATTGATTTGGTTTTGATTAATTCAGCTTATTTTGGTTTATATTGATTTGGTTTTAATCATAATAAATACAATATTGTTAAAAAAAATTAAAATATTATTACAATATCTACTTAGTATATTATTTGCTACGATACTTGTTACAATATATACTATAGTATTTTAATGAAGGGGCCAATTACTACAATACTGCTGCAGCAGATTAAAATGAAATAATATCACATCACAAAGGGTTTTTGGGCTTTCAAAAATCAGAGGCCAATTCGTCAAATAAAAAATTTTCAGGATTCATTTGAAAATTTTCCCTTTTTGTGTCAGATCAGATTTGCATGTTAAGAGTACATTCTTATTCTTAGTAAGAAAATATTTAGAAAATATTATCCCAACAATCAGCTACATTCTTCTGGCTTCATAGAAGGACTAGCCAGGAGAATATCTAATTATCATGAGTTGTGAGAAGTGGATTCTGGACCGCAGAAGAATTTCCATACACAAAGGGAGAAAGAAGTAACAAGACGGCGGACAAGCTGGAGAATCTTCATATCAAACGGGTATAAAGCAAAACAAAGGGCCACAGAAAAGCTGCGCTGGACACCTACAGCTAATCTAAAGCAAGGAAGCTGATTAACTGCATCATTAGTTGGAAAGTGTCAAGAACAGCAATTAGATACTATTCACTAGGGGTAGGACTGCGTAGGACGATATCTCACCCATCAATTATGCCTCCAGATCTGTGCGAAACATCTAGTTGCCAACTTAAAACACAACAGATGGTTAGGCGCAATAATCAAATAATAAAATTGGCCTACTGCACAATGGCGAGGTACGGTTAACTTGAGTGATCTAACCAAACCCAACACATGGGTTTATGACCGTTTGTTAGGGCAAACGCCACACCCCAAAAAGCAGAGGGCAAAGAAAAGCTCACCTCCCCAGAGAACACAAAAAACAAAAAGATGCCCTGCCTCCTCCCCTGCAATAAAACCTTTCTGTGTTGGACACACCTACCACTCTTCTTCTTAAATTATTGTTCTTCTGTGGCCTCGTCCAAGGGGTTGATTCTCTTTTGGGCTCCCCAATTCCTCACCATTCTCCAATCCCAACTTCTCTCTCTCTCTCTCTCTCATAACACTTGTCAAGGGCTTCAAGTTCTACTCCAATGGCTGCCCTAGTTTTTCCGCTGCTCATGTTGTTGGCCATGACTGGTGTCTCAGGTGAGACATGTCTTTTCTGTTTAGCATAAAATCTTTGGATCTGAAGGTCTTGCTGAAATGTTCCCTTTTTTTTTGTTTTGTTGGGTGGAAGATGGTGCTTGGTGTGTTTGCAAACCTGATGTGAGTGACAGTGCACTTCAAAAGACACTGGACTATGCTTGTGGAGATGGGGCTGATTGCAACCCTGTTCTCCAGAATGGCCCTTGCTTCAACCCTAATACTGTCAAGGCACACTGTTCCTATGCAGCAAACAGCTACTACCAGAGGAAGGGCCAAGCTCAGGGCGCTTGTGACTTCACAAACACTGCTATCCTCACCAACACAGACCCAAGTATGCCTCTTCTTCTTTTTCCTTCAAAAAGATAAGAAAATCATCAATGAAATAAAAGAAGCATTGAAATCTTTATGTTGTCATTTGCAGGCACTGCTGGTTGCACATACCCAGCATCTGCAAGGTTTGTTTTCTGTCTTTACTTTCTATAGCTCGTCATTTCATTGAAGTTAAAGCTAGTTTCTTTCTGCAAGCTTTTAATGGTTGCTTTTTTTTTTCAAGGTTTCTTTTCATCTTTAGATGTTTTGACCCCTTTATATGAGAAATGAAAACTCACTTTCTAGTTCTCCAGTCCAACCAATGCTTTGCACCATCTTCATTGGGTCAAAAGTCGGGTGGCACACTTTAATCCTGTACCGCCTTCCATTTCATCGCTTCGATTTAGCGGCTATGCTATGCATTTATAGCCTTCCATCCTAATGTTAACTTTTCCAGTCAAACTTTATACTTCACACAATAGCTTGAAGTATTTTCATCTACTCTACGGCCAATTAGTGGTGGATTAGATCTAAAGCAAAGCTCTTTTTTTATAACTCATTGTTTTCTTTTGATTTTTAACAGTGCTGCAGGGACAAGCACATCAACTACAAACCCAGGCTCATCTACAGCTAATGGCTTGACTCCAACAACTGGTACTGGAGGTGTTATGGGAGGACTTGGCCCTTCTGGATCCAGTGTATCCACTGACACAAGTGATACTGGTTTTGTTGCACAAGCTGGGATTTCCTCTCTCTTCCTTTCCATCATCGTGTCACTCATGTTGGTTTCTAGAGATTAATGGAAAACTATGCTACTTCCTTTCTTTCATATTCTAATGGGGTTAGATTCTGACGTGCATGTGTTAGGCATCATCCATGTGATCCCACAGATCCATCTAGAGACAGTGCCCCACTAGAATTTGTTTCCTTCTTCCTTAGTGACAGAGGAAAGGAGTTTTGATTCCATTTGGGTGGTGGGAGGGGAATGCTGTAAGGTGTCTCTTGTGTGTTCTGGACTCCTGTTCTTTTTTACTTTGTAAATGTAGGACACCAGTTTTCTGTGCATGACTTCATCTCTACTAAATCTGATTCCAAGATCTATTTTCTTAGTTTGTTTATGGCTTTATATGTATAAAATGCACATTTTTATTCATACATCACCCCTGCATTGTTAAGAATTTGCAGATGAAGGCCTCCTTGAATCCTTTTTATGTGAGCAAACTTTATAATGCTATTGGTTTAAATTGTTTTGTGCACAAGTAGAGAAACAGATATTTATCTAAGATTTTTCCCATATTCAAGAAATAATGCTAGTAAACAACCTGGAAAATACAGAATAATGAAGGGAGCTGAAATTAATAGAAGGGATGCAGCTATTACCAGAATGGGTGTTGATCCACTAGGATGCTTCTGAAACCAAAGCATTTTGGTCCCACAACTCTGTTAATGTTTATTGCAAGGTTTTAAATACGCTTCAGTTTTTGGATTGTTTTAAATTTACCTTACAAATATATTATTATATTTATATTATAGATTTTTTTAGCTCAAACAGTATGTTTGAATCCCAGGATTACAATGACTCAAGATTCAAATTCTGGCCAATGCAATTATTTTTCTTCGTATTTTCAGTATTTTTTAACCCAAAATTTTTTATTTAATAATTTTTTAAAATAAATGTGTCTACATTCTTTTCCTATTTTAAATTTTTTTTAAAAAAATTTGAAATTTAAAGTCAAAGGTAAGTAAAAAAATTTAAAAAACATTGATCAAAATTAAAACAAATTGATTTCGACTGAAAAAATCAAAACAAATCCATTTTGGTTACATAATCAAAACTTAAAATCTTAATTTATTGCTTGCTTGTACTAAAATTAGGTTATGTTGCTTGAAATTCTTCATGGATGGACATCAGACATTTATTTCATATTAACATCAATAAGGTAGAACGTCCGAAAATCAGGACCCCCTAGGACCTGGTACAATACAGGGCACATAAGGCTTAGTCCATGACAAAGGCATTTGTCAGTTTTTTTTTTGGTTATATATAGGACTATTGAAAAATCTAATCCCAATGTGAAGGCCTAAGTCTGCTCTTGCTTCAATAGGGGCTGTTTGGTTTCGAATTAAGGTCAAGATCAAGCTGGGGAAGCAAAATTTTGATTCTTCGGTGTATTTTTGTAGGTATTTTTGACAAGTTTTGTTCGGCCGAGCAGTGCTTTACGCCCTCTCTCTCTCATCCACAACTTAATCCAGTGAGCCCTTCTCTTGCCTCTTCGACCCCCCCCTCCCCCCTCCCCCCTCCCCCTCCTCTCTGTCGTCCACCGCCTAATCCGGTGAGTTCCTAGACATTTTTCTGACAAAAAATTGTATCATATTCTGGATATCATCCTTAGGTTGAAACAATGATTTCTTGTGATTTTAATACAGGAATAGATGCTCAAAATCCACCGATTCGACGAAGTCCTCAAACACAAGACAAGGGAAAATCAACTTAGCAAGTTGGGACAATCTTTTAACAAGAATGTACGTGCCCCAAATTGGACCATTGATGAGGACACGTTATTTGTTAGGTTGCTAATGGAGAAACACGTTGATGAAAGGAACAAGAGTGGTAATTTTAGAAATCAATCTTAGAATAAAGTTGTGCAAAAATTCAATGAATTATCTGTCGTGGTACGCGATGCAAACCAATTGAGGTCCAAATGGAAGAGACTGAAAGAAAGGTATAATGACTTTCAATTTATGAAGAACAAGAGCGGATGGACGTGAGATTATGACAATCACATGCCAACAACAGAAGATTTGGGAGTAATGAGAGATTTCTTTATGGTAAGAAATTTGACGGAGTCCTCGTCGGCTAGGGCTTCTTCTCTAGGGACGTTCTTCGCTTTGTGTCCCTGATCGATTTCCGTTGGAGCGAGATCAGGAGTTGCCGGCTGAAGGATGAAGAGGATGAAATTAGGGTTTCACCGTGCCTGGAGCGAGATCGGGAGTTGTCGGCACCGAGGATGAAGAGGATGAAATTAGGGTTTTACCGTGCCTGGAGCGAGATCGGGAGTTGTCGGCACCGAGGATGAAGAGGATGAAATTAGGGTTTTACCGTGCCTGGAGCGAGATCGGGAGTTACCGACGCGGAGGATGAAGAGGATGAAATTAGGATTTCATCATGCCTGGAGCGAAATCGGGGGTTGCTGATGCGAAGGATGAAGATGATGAAATTAGGGTTTCATCGTGGCTGGAGCGAGATCTGGAGTTGCCGGCGCGAAGGATGAAGATGATGAAAATAAAATTTCATCGTGGTTGGAGCGAGATCGGGAATTGCCAGCGCCGAGGATGAAGAGGATGAAATTAGGATTTCATTGTGGCTGAAGCGAGATCGGGAGTTGCCAGTGCGGAGGATGAAAAAGATGAAATTAGGGTTTCACCGTGACTAGAGTGAGATTGGGAGTTGCCGGCGTGGAGGATAAAGAGCATGGTTTAGAGTTTCGGTTTCAGTTTCGGTTTCGGGACCGGCCGAAACCGATACGTTTCGGCCGTTTCGGCCGTTTCGGTTTCAGTTTCGGTCGTTTCGGTTTCGGCCGAAAGAATTTTTTAAATTATTAATTGGGCGTTGACCAGAGTTTGACTATATTTTGACTGTCATTTGACTTCAAATTAAAAATACAATAAAATATTAGAAAAAAATTGAAAAAATTTGAAAAATTATGAATGAATTTATACTTAATTTTACAATAATTTCAAATATTATTTAAGCTAATTAAAATTAATTTTGATAGTTAGTCACTGATATTGTCTGCTTTTAATATATATTAGTGTATTAAAAAAAAATATAAGAAATGATATGAATATGATTGAAATTTAAAAATTAACATAAGCAAATTTTACTTTTCATTAAAATGTATTTCACACGTATATAATTTATAAATTCTAAGATAATATAACTAATCATCATAATCATCATCGGTTGAGTTTGGAATATCTGGATGTGGAATTACAAATTTAGTACCTGAATGATTCGGACGAGCATTTATGGGCATATAAATCAAAACAATTAGTTCTGCGCGATCTCATGGCAGCGGTTTTGAAGTATAACCATATATCGAAGGTCTAAAATAAAAATTATATTTTGACTAAAATTTAATTTAATTTAATTTTAATTATTTTTTAACTTCAAATTAAAAATTATAATATATTTAAAATTTTTTAAAAATAATGAATAATTACGTGAATAATATTATGTACGTAAATAATATCTGATAGAAACCGATAAGGACGTCGAAATTAAATTGGCGACAACACTGGTCCCAGTGTAAGGTCAGTCTCATCTTACGGGAGTGCGAGTCAGGCTAGCGAGCGCACGAGATAGACGAGAGAACGGTGGTAGACTAGTAAGAGCGCAGGGTTTTTGGGTTCGAACATGAAGTCGCGCGAGGTCCTCCCCACGACCCCCCCCCAACCCGCGCGAGCTCGGCGAGCTCCCGCCCGGCCGCCTGTCCGCCCGGAGCTCCCGCCAAACCCCCAGCCGCCGCCCCACCCCCCCCCCCCGGCGCGAGCTCGACGAGCTCGCCCGGCCGCCCGCCCGCCCGAGCTCCCGCCCCCCCCAACCCGCGCGATCTCGGCGAGCTCCCGCCCGCCCGCTCGCTCGGGCCGAGCCCGGGGAGCTCCCGACCCGCCCGAGCCTGGCGAGCTCCCGCCCCCGCGCGCGATCCCGGCGAGCTCTCCCGGCGAGCTCCCGCCCCCCCGCTCTCGAGCCCGGCGAGCTCCCGCCCCCGCGTGCGATCCCGGCGAGCTCCCGCCCGCCCGCGCGAGCCCGGCGAGCTCCAGCCCACCCGCGCACGCCCGGCGAGCTCCCGCCCGGGCGCTCGAGCCCGGCGAGCTCCCGCTCCCGCTCCCGACGTGCGTTCGTTGGCGAAGATGAACAGTAATGAACAGTAAACCCTAACCGATACGAAACCGTAGGTTTCGTTGCGGTTCCGGCCGAAACCGAAACGTTTCGGCCGAAACGTTTCGGTTTCGGCCGAAACTGCGAACCTTGATAAAGAGGATGAAATTAGGGTTTCACCATGGCTGGAGCGAAATGGGTAGTTGCCGGCACCGAGGATGAAGAAGAGGAATATGATTTTATCGTAGCGAAGGGTAAAGAAAATGAATAGGGCTTTTTAAGCGGCGGAGGATGAAGAAGACGAGTGAGCGGCACGCGATGAAGAAGAGGGGTTTCTGCGGCGGCCGTTGAAGAAGACAAATATAATTAGGGTTTCGTGGCTAGAGCGAAATCGAATGGTAGAGATGCACCAAGGGCATTTTAGTCATTTCTCGCTTATAATTTAATTTAATTATATAATATTAGTATGGTTAAATTTTTGGTGTTTGAATGATAGACTGATCAGTCTGGGATAATTCTGATCTTAATCTGAAAACAAACGACCTTGATTACAATGACTCGAGGTTCAAATTCTAGCCAATGCAATTATTTTTCTTCGTATTTTCAGTATTTTTTAACTCAAAATTTTTGTATTTAATAATTTTTTCAAAATAAATGTGTCTACATTCTTTTCATATTTTTAATTTTTTTAAAAAAAATTTAAAATTTAAAGTCAAAGGTAAGTAAAAAATTTTTAAAAAATTTGATCAAAATTGAAACAAATTGATTTCGACTAAAAAAATCAAAATCTTAATTTATTGGTCCCAGAATCGATTTTGGTCCAGAATCGAAATTTAAAATCTTAATTTATTGCATGCTTGTACTAAAATTAGGTTATGTTGCTTGAAATTCTTCATGGATGGACCTCAGACATTTATTTCATATTAACATCAATAAGGTAGAACGTCCGAAAATCAGGACCCCCTAGGACCTGGTACAATTACAGGGCACATAAGGCTTAGTCCAGGACAAAGGCATTTGCCAGTTTTTTTTTTTTTTTGGTTGTATATAGGATTATTGAAAAATCTAATCCCCATGTGAAGGCCTATGTCTGCTCTTGCTTCAACAAGTTCTTTTATGGTTGTTCAGTAATAAATATTCTTTTAGTTGGTGTCATTTAGGTAATAAATCAAAATGAGTATGGTTGACCACTCCAGAGAATGAAAATAAGAATGCTATGTCAGTATCAATTGAGCTTGATAAGAGCACATGCAGATCATTTGAACCTATTAGATTCGAAAAACACTTAACTGAACTTGGCTGGAGCTCGTTCTGACAGCTGAAATGCAGACTGATTTTAAAAGGGCTACATAATTATATATGTATAAATATGTTAAGTGTCAATAGTAGAAACTTAATTTAATCTACGCATTCCTGGGGGGAAATTCTATCAATCCGGGTATGAACAGAAAATTGAAAATCCTTTCTTCTCTTCAACTCCAAGTCTCACAAATGTGCATAATACATCATACATGCTAATACAATCTTGTGGTTTTCCCTCCAAATAAAAATTTGACTCCCGGTACCACCTAAATCTGGACCTGCACAGCTAGATTTTAGTGCTAGTGAGTTCTTTGAAGTTAAAAAATATAAGGATGCACATTTTCACTTTGCGCTAACCTACTATACTTTCCAGAGACCTTCAGTTTTGACACATCTTGACTCTTGGGATGATAGAAAGGAAAATTACGAACTCCTCAGAATGTTTTTTGAGAAAATGATAAATGTCATGAAACTTCTCTGACAAATGTACCATGACATAACAAATCTGCCAATAATGATATTATCTGGCATCCAACTTGAAGAGTTATAATCAAGCCCATCTATCATTCAAATTCCAAAGACCTACCCATTAAACCATGTTTGTGATGTTTCTCCTTGGAAAAAGAAGAAACAAATTGTTTTGTGATGTTTTTCTGCTGCCAAATCACAGCATTGTATGATGCTTTGCACACCAACTATTCTATCAGAAAAATAGCCTGCATATGCATTTAGTAGGATCCACTCAATATTTGATAAGAGGAAAATAAATCTGGCTTGAACTTAAACAATAACACATGCATTTACCTAGCTCATCTTCTTGTCAGACAGATTGTAAAACCAATGTGCTTTCCAAACAATGGAATGTGAGAGAAGCCGTTCAGTGGACCATCCGGTGGATCACAGCTGAAAAAATAGGGAAAAAAAGTCATAACAATGTCACGAAAAAAATCACAATTTCAATTAAAAAACCCAAGATAACTAGATAAGCTATATCAAAATCATTCAGTTGATCTTGAAAATTTTCAATTATCTTACTTTAGTGGCTGATTGAAAACCACAAAACTAGTACCATCATTCCTTGAAGCTTAGAAGCCAATCTATAGCAAACACCTCGCTGCCCTATGTTAAATTATTACCCTAGGGGACTAACTGAAAATGCAGAGAAGTTGCACCTCAGTAAGAAAAACCGAGTAGTTCTCATCCATCCACAGTCGGCTGTCAGTGTGCACAGCCTTGGTGTTTCCCAAGAGTTTTGCAAGCACAGGCGCATGGATAAAGGATTGTAGAATATCTTGTTGTGTTGACTGCTTGTGAATAATTACATGAATATGTCCTTTTCTTTCCAGTAATAAATATTTACCTGGAATCAGTATAGCAAGTCTTTTCTTAGTAAAAAATTTAGCTTCTTCATTTACTATAAACTTAGATTGCAAAGAAAATGTAGCTGAGACCTTTATTGTAATGCGAACCTGCTGATCCCACAAGGTCCATTCTGTTATAGAAAATATTGGACAATTAGCTTTTATTGTCAAGGGAAAGGAAACAAAATAAATCCAGCCATCTCAGAAAAGGTTGTTGGTACTTAGTTCGTTCCCTGATATCTGCTTTGTCATTTCACAGCTAAGAATAAAAAAAACTCTAAATTCTTTCTCACTTGAAAAAGGAACTCACTGAAACCTTGACACCAAAGTGTGCGTCGCTACAGTACATCAACACTGTTTGAGTTCCATGGAGTAACCCAAACGGGGAAAACATGCTCAATGCGAGAAACCTGCTGTGGGAAAAGAACTATGACAACAACAATAAAAGAAGTGTTTGAGGAATTTTGCAGCAGAGTTGCAGGAGAAAACTTGATAGCACCCAATTGAAAAACAGAAATGCAAAGCTCTGGTTGGTCATGTCGTCCAACATTTCCAATTGACAATTTGGTCTTTTCCAAAGAAACTTTCGGGAGAGTGGTCATTTAATATGCCACTAGCAACAATCTTTATCCACATGATACAAAACAAATGGAAATTAGACATAATCAAAGAAGAAGTTGACTACCACCTTGGACAGTTTCCATGAAATGCTGAAAAAGCAAGGAGCTCCTCTCATTGTTCAATGTCTTTAATGAAAAGCACCGGACAGCCTTGTAGTTTGCTGAAAATACAAAGAAGCTACAAAAACTTAAAATTCTGAAGAGATCCAACCTCATTAGGAAAACAGAAATTGAGATGTCCAAGGAGAGCAGTTCTACAAAACAATTCTCACCAGCTACTTGTGTAATGAGAATGGTAAAATTACAAAAGCAGACTAATCAATTTTAAAACTATTCGTATTTGTATATCCTGATTATACCTACTGTGAGAATTTCTGCATTTGTATTTATCTCAATGCACTTCAACTCAGAGGCAAAATTACCATTCTGAGATCTCGTAGAAAAGATCAGATGGTTCTCTTCTAATATACAGAATTTGAGAGAATCTGCTGGTTCTTTGGCAGATATTTTAGGATCTGAAGATCAGAAATAGACATATGACATTGAGAAGGAAAGGAAGGACACTAACCATACATATGAAAGACAGTAAGGGATAAGAATGACACCCAGATAGCAAGCGGATATCCTCTGGTGACATGAGCTAGAAGCATTCTGAATGCCATCCCCATCATTGTTGCAAATGTCTCCTGACTAACCTCCTGCAAGTTTCCAAAGGACCAGTAGCTAGGTACAACAGTAAATATGCAGTGAAATTGTGATCCACCATCCAATCAAATTTCTGTCATACCTTTGCAGAAATATCTGCTGCATTGTTTTCAAGTAAGAAGTGCTGTGTTAATGCTGCTCTAGTTGCCCCACTGGCAACACCAGCTAATTAGGAAAAAGTAGAGAATTATTAGATCTATAAAAAAGAATATTCAATGTAAACTATTTGGATAAGATGTATGGAAAAGGTTCCATTAAGATCTAAGACAATGAGCTACTGCAAGCAGTGAAATGCAGCATTTTGTGTCTTTATAAAACAATAATTCAATACTATGCTTCCTTCCTCGAAACAAAAGATCAGATCTCCTTGTTGGAAAAAAAAAATCTTTGCCAAAACATAAGAAAATTATGCATGAAACCAAATAGTAAACTAACAAAAGTAGCTACTACTTTCCCGTTAGGAACGTACTTGTGCCGAGAGTTTGATTGGTGCGCTGAAACAAGATGCAATGGATATTAGTTAGTGCCAGCAAAATATACATTATTTAAAAAACTTACTGAATGATCTTGACAAGCTCCCAAAGCATACTATTGCAATCAAAGCTGAGGGAAACAAAGGAGAAACAAGATCCATCAACATCCCTACAAGCATATTAACATGGCACAGGTTAGACCTGGTAAAATGAAACATGAAATAAGGAATCCACATATGTTAATTCTGTCATATAGTATCCATATGAGAAACATACAAGCTATTGTAAGATCATTTATATTTTGTAAGCATAGATGTGGCCCTCTTAAAGCTCAAACCTTGTTTTATCAACTTCATCCTCTTAGTGGTAAATGTTGCTACCACCAGGATGTGGGGAAGGAGATTTATATTCTCAATCACACACACAGACAGACAGACAGAGAAAAAACACTATCACATCATGGCCACAGGCAAGGGAGAACACTACCACCAGCAAATATTAGCATAAAAAGTTCTCACAACAACCATTGGAGCATGCATCTGAGCTGTGCATGTTGCTATACATGAAACAATCTATTAAGCTGATTAGTAACAAATGCTGAACCATAGTGCCCTCTATCAGTTGGTGAATCTGTTGATTAAAACTTGAAAAACGGATGATCATTGAAATCGCCTTATCAATGCTGGTTGTTGTATGAATCTAATACACCATTAGCATTTCAAAAAATCATAATTTAGTGCTGGAACAACAACTAACTGTTCATGCATTTTGCCACCACAAGTAGCATGGAATTGCAAATTTGGTTGTGCAATGGCAAGGCCTACTAAGAATTTAACAGGACTAACCACATTTTGACAGCATAAGACATAAAACAAGTAGCCAAAAGAAAAATATTTAGCACACAAAAATTACAAAAATAAGGAAAGGGTGCATACCAAGATCATTCATGAAATCAGCAACCAATCGCCACATCTTAGCGTCACTATCAAGATTAGAACCCTGGAAAATATCTGTTCATATTAGGCCATGCTTGAGAAACTAAGAACACATGGGAACTTGGGAAGAACACAGTCATGCACATGAATGTAGGACCATCTCCTTAAACCTCAGTAAGAAAGTAGAATATGCACTAAACAAAGCCACCATGCTCAACAAGGTAGCAAGCTGAAATGTTTGAGTAAATCTTATGACTTCAATAAAGATCAACAGCTGAATAGAGGCCAGATACCTGGTAAAAGGTAAACTAGATACCACCAAGCATTCCAGTGAAATCCCTCAAAAACCACTGTAATAATCTTCCATTTAAGATCATTAATATTAGTTGGGCCCTAAATATTTGATTGGCATAAAATGGAATTCAGAGTAAACATCATAGACAGGGGCCAAAATCTCTATGACAGGGATCAATAAATCATACCTGAAAAGTTGCACCTCTAACAGTAGCAGATTTTTCGCTGATGCCAATAGCAGTTAGAAGAGCCTAATACCAAGTATTTGAAAAATTATTCCACAAATAGCAGGGTCAAACGTAAATGACTTCCAACAATAAAGAATGCAAACTTACTTGAGTAGAAAGCACGGATCTAATGTAAGTGGAAAGCCCCTAAAACATTCAAAGTCAACATTTATTGCAGCACACCCCATAATCACAGGATATAACCTTCATGCCTATAAGGCAATAACCCTGCATACTGCACTATATCAACTTACCTGCAGAGAATCCCATACTTGAAATGGAAGAAAATCAGGAGTCACACAGCTTGGATACCCCTGCTATTAGAAAATTCATAGAGCTACATTCAGATCCAACATTGCAAAAATATGCAAAAGTAAGTTAAACTTCGCTATCCAACTTTCTTATTCGAACTTTCTCACCTACTTTCTTACAGGGTAACTATTAGCTAATAAAAGAGTGTCTCCGTCGTCCACTTCCAAGTAAGTTTCAGAAAAAAAAAACAAAATTTTCGCTGCAGATTAAGTTCCGGCCAAAAACAAGCTACGTCCTTGATGATTATACTAAACTCTGATCAAATTGCACCTAATGCAATTCTTCTGTTGAAATATTTCCTAAATAAAAGTTGGAAAAAGCAAAAATGGGCAAAATTTACATTCAAATGCTATCAGATAAGCTTCACAGAATGTCAATCCCAAGCATCCAGACAAGCCGATTGGAGTGCAAAGTAAAATAAAAACAAGAGTTCTTCGGAGATTTGGAGAAAGAGAAAGAGCTTGCCTCGGGGACGAACGCTTTCAGGATCGTTCGATGGACCTGGCTCCAGCGGTTCCCGTACCTGAACAGAATCATAGCTCGGTATTAAAAAAGGATCAAATAAAAAAATACAGATCTAAAAACGGGAGAGGAGCCCTTCGAAGGGAGATGGAGGACAATCAGCGGTGATGACGGCGGTAGGCGACAGCTTCGCTGACGAGGACCTCGCCATTCCTCCAGATCCATCAGGGAAGACGACGAGCTCTTTGTCACGGGCTCGGCTTCCTTCGGATCACGCCAGCGAGCCATTCGGAGCAGCATCACGGCGGCGGCGGCGGCGGCGGCTGGAGATGGGAGAGGGGGTGTTTGGCTGGTGTCAACGATCGGCGAGACTGGAAAACGGTTTTTGGTCAGGGATTATTTCATAATGACCTCTGAAATTTGTTGTTATTACTGGTAGATCCAAATGCAACTAACGGGTTCGAAATCAAAAGTCAACGGGTTGGAGATAACGGATTCGTTACCAGAAGAAAATCGGGTCGGATCGAGTTCACTATAATCCAAATTGGATCCGATCGGGCCAGTTTGAATCGGGTTACGGATTCAGTATCCTACAATCCGATCCGATCCGCTCACAGCCCTACAAAGAGGCCGAGACCCACACTTCGGAGAAAACTACTGGTTCCTCCTTCGATCCGTCGTCTCGTTCTCCGGCGACAGCGACGATGGCGATGGCGGCGCTGCGAAGGGAGGGGAGGCGCCTCCTCCTCTCCCCGATCCCATCCCCGACACCCGCAACCGCCCGATCCTCGGCTTTCTCCGAGTAAGATCCTCATCCGTTCATCTCTTTCCGTCTCTTTGATTCGCTGGATGAATCCTGAAAGGTTTTCTAGAAGTTTAGCATATTGTCGTTTTCTCGATCGAGACCTAGGATTTCGGTGTTGCAATGGCTCTGGAAATCAAACATGTTTTGTGTTTATTCCGCATTTTCGAGATTAAGTTAAGTGTACGTGTGTTGTGCTTTGGAACCGATGCGCATGATCGATCTGTTACAGGGTCCTGGAATGATGTTTTTTATATGCTCCCGATAATAATGATTGGTTGCAATCATGTTAGAATGGTTGTGCAATTGAAGACTCCCAGACTCATCAAGATGTGAACATTTTATAACTTGATTATATTGCTCAATCTTTTGTAGTAATCTGAGGGTACTGAGCTTATTATCTAATTGGCAGGGAATTGAGTTCCATTGGTGTTAGAGGAATTTCAACTCAAGTAGGTAAAGGACCTTTCTTGCTTTCCACCTATGTTGAGATTGGGTTCATGTTTCTTGTGTGGACTTTTTTCTTTCTTTTTGTGTATTTGGTTTATTTGTGGATTTATTCATATATTGCAGTCAGGAATCGGATGAAGAGTGTTAAGAACATCCAGAAGATTACAAAGGCCATGAAGATGGTTGCAGCATCAAAGTTGAGGGCAGTTCAAGTTAGGACTGACAACTCACGAGGCCTTTGGCAGCCATTTACTGCACTCCTTGGAGATGCACCTAGTATGTGTTTTTTTTTTTTTTCTGATTCGGAATGGTCAGCAATTGTAAAGCAAAGACCTATTTGAATTGGGATTAGCAGTATGATCATCACATCATGATGATACATGATCATGCAACTAATCACGAATTCATCCAAACTTGTTTTATGTTTGTGCTACGAAACTTACATCCAAACATAACCATACCAATTTAGAAAATCTGTGTCATTGAAATCTCATCATGACTAATTATTCACCCAACTAGCTAATCATGATTTTTCTCATGTGTACCAATCCAAACAGCCCTTATGTAATCTCAATTGGGATTTTCTTTCTGCTGAAGCCTTTGCTGATTTTCTTTTTGGAGCTGTTTGGTTAGTGTTTGTACTTTGGCTTTAAGTTACATATCTGAAACATATGTTACGCTGGGACTTTCAAAACATAGTCTTTCTGAGTTGTCAAAGCCCAATCAAATGCCTTGCAAAGAAAATTTGGTTTTTCCAAATAGATCTTGTGTATGTTACATTTCATAAATCAAGGGAACACTTCATCTTGATTTCTTTCTCCAAATTTGAGCTAATAGCATTTGAAAATAATTGGTTGACCTTATGGGGACATAGTTGGGCTGGTCATATACAGGGATGAGGGAGGAGTTCTCTAGGGTGAGTGTGTGGGTCACATGCAATACACACAGCTAAACTCTAATATGGTTTTCAGGGGGGAGATTGTGAATGGCTTGCAAATTCATTGATAAATGACCTATACAATCTTCAATTTTGATGAAAAAAATAAATCAATGAAATGAGCGCATTATGTGCATATTCTGGGGTCAATTGCAGCATTTCGTGCCCATTGCAGCATCTTTGTCTATATATTTTCTCCAATAAGATTCTCTCATCTGATTTTCTATACTTCTAGGTGTTGATGTGAAGAAGAATGTTATTATTACTATTTCCTCTGACAAGGGTCTCTGTGGTGGTATCAATTCAACATCTGTCAAAATCAGCAAGTCCCTTTGTAGATTGACATCTGGTACTGTCTGGATTTTGATGAATTCAGAGATACAATTTTGTGATCAAACAACATTTTGAAAAATCATTTTTATCCTTCAGGTCCTGAGAAAGAAACTAAGTATGTTGTATTGGGTGAGAAGGGAAAAGTTCAGCTGATGCGTGATTCAAAGAATCAGATTGAGTTGACCATATCTGAATTGCAGAAGAATCCACTTAACTATACTCAGGTCAGTTTCTCTCTCTCTCTCTCTCTCTCTCTTACGCCATTCATTCTCCTTCTCTTTTGGAGAACCTTTTTTCTCAGTTCTAATTTGTCTTATGTGACAGCAACTTTTATAGGTTTTGTTTCTTCTTTTTCTGTTCTTCTTTTTCTTCTTCAGGTTTTGTTTCACTTTTATTGCAAAAAACAAGATGACAAACTTGCATATCTCAAAGACTGGTGTTAAACTATTATGTAAAAAAAGACTGCTGTTAAACAAACTCATACGTTGTGATTGTAGGAAAATGAAATTGAAAAGGTAACTGCTGTGGCAGGACTGTTTATTTAGTGGCTGATTTGTTATGTACCCTAACCTTCCTAACTTCCTTAATCTTGCTGATGTCTTATATTCCTAAATGTCCTAGGTTTCTGTTCTTGCGGATGATATCTTGAAGAATGTTGAGTATGATGCTCTCAGGATTATATTCAACAAGTTCCATTCTGTTGTCTCGTTCGTGCCCACTGTTTCTACTGTTCTGTCCCCTGAGGTTACTACAGATCCTTCTTCCTTCAGTCATTTGTAGTAACTTATCAAAGCATATTCAGAATTTACTTGGAACATGACATCCAGGTTGTGGAAAGAGAGTCTGAATCAGGCGGCAAACTTGGTGATTTGGACTCCTATGAAATAGAAGGGGGTGAGACAAAAGCTGAGGTTCTTCAGAATCTTGCTGAGTTCCAGTTCTCCTGTGTATGTAGCCTTATGCACAATACCCGACTCATATGCGATGATTCATATATGCCATTTTTAATAATCCAATCCTTAATGTATACCCGAGTTATGTTATCTGTCTTGCAGGTCCTGTTCAATGCAGTGCTGGAAAATGCATGCAGTGAACTTGGAGCAAGGATGTCTGCCATGGATAGCTCCAGCAAAAATGCGGGTGAAATGCTTGATCGCCTTACTCTCACTTATAACAGGTGTCTCTCTCTCTCTCTGTCTGCATGTTTTACATCATTTCATGATATGAAATTAGTAAACTGACTTCTCTCCTTTGCCAACTCTTTGAAGGACTCGTCAAGCATCGATTACTACAGAGCTGATCGAGATCATATCAGGTGCATCAGCTCTCACGGGATAAATTTGAAGTCTGGAGCTTATTCTCTACAGATGTTTTCCCAGGCACCTCTTATATCAGGTTGCTGTAATAACATGCCAGGGGAAATGTTGATGCCCCTGCTGCTGAACTTTGTACCTTGTATTTTTTTTTTCTTTGTTGATTTTTGGATAAACAGAGGCTGTTTTGGTTTTCTATAAAACTAATGAATTGTTTCGTATTGTTTCCATCGGGCATAATTAATTGTAAGCTTGTATGGGAATATTAGAGATGATATATGCTGCACTTGTGCTGGTTGTAGGCTATTAAATTAGTTTAATTCTCAGATTACTCTCTGAATCAGCCAATGCCTCCTCTTGTGAACAGGTCGGGTAATCTTTGTTGTTGCGGGCCAGTGGGATTCCAGCTCGACGGCTGTAAGTTGTACTGACGCTCTGCCTGGCCCATAGATATTTTTTTTAGTTTTCTGGGTAGAAAATAGAATCTCTCCGTGGAAGCTGTGAATCTAACACTTTTCTTCAATTTTTGCGCTGTAATAAATACTTTAATATATTTATGAAAAATGTAAAGATAAACAGCAGGTATCCCACTTCAAAACGACACGTACGTTTATCAACCTTACATGGTGAGTGATACAATACAATTATAAGAAATCTCTCTCTAGAAAAAAAAGTACAAGAAGGGCAAAAAAAATAAGAAGATTTTAAGTTTTGATTTTGACACTTCGTATGGGTTGTTTTGATTTCGGTTAATTTATCTTTTAAATTTTTTAATTAAAATTTAATTATTAATTTAAAAATAATTAAAAAATTAAAATATATATATTAAAAGTATTAAATACAATTTTTTTATAAAAAAACTAAAAACATAATAAAATAAAATAAAATACTTGACAGAATTTGAACTCGGAATCACTTATAACTCAAATTAAAATGTTAATCACTACACTAATAATATTTTATAATATAAATAATATATTTTTTTAAACCTCAAACCTGGCCGAACGTGCCCGTTCCTTGAGATTGGCAGGCGGGCGGAAGTAGTCGGCGGACAAGCCCCAAGCATTGAAGTCGAGCTCCTAGATGGTCCAGGTCTCCACCATCTTGGGCTTGTGGTTCGTGGAACGCTCGCCGTAGCGGAAGAGGATCACTGAGGTGGTGCCGGCATCGGCGATATTGAGGCCGTCCACGTAGCGGTAGTCGGAGATCATCGACTCCATTGTGGTCTCCCAAAAGATGCTCCCCCCCTGGCGCGATTTAATGCCCCGCAGGTGGGAGTCCTCCAGCTGGATCAGCAGCCCTGCGTGCTAGCTGAAGTACCCCTAGATGGTGTGGTGGATGATCTCGAACGCCGCGCCGCTCCTCGCCTCGAGCGTTGCTTGGTTCGCCTCCAGCTTCAGAATGAAGCACTCCTCCCGCTTTATTATCTTCTCCCCTATGCACACCGCCTCGGAGAACAGGTTCTTAGTCGACCGCGGATCCAATCATCTTTCTTACAACAACAACAAGAAGATGTTGAAGCTGATGATGACAACGGTGATGACAATATACATGGTAACAATATTAAAATTTATATAAATATAAAAAATTTAAATTAGGATTATAATTGTGAATATTAGTTTTATAGTGTGTTATTTGCAATACTTCTTTTCTATATATCCTATTCATCACTGTTCATTGCTGTTTATATTCGCCAACGAACGCACGCGGGAGCGGGAGCTCGCCGGGCGCGCGCGGGCGGGCGGGAGCTCGCCGGGATCGCACGCGGGGGCGGGAGCTCGCCGGGCTCGAGAGCGGGGAGGCGGGAGCTCGCCGGGCTCGCGCGCGGGGGCGTGAGCTCGCCGGGATCGCGCGCACGGGCGGGAGCTCGCCGAGCTCGCGCGCGGGCGGGCGGGAGCTCGCCGGACTCGGGCG